>CM053745.1:2427224-2441125 GCA_028658305.1 Pachyuromys duprasi | reverse complement strand
GGTTCCTCTTTGTCCACATCCTCTCCAGCATGTGTTGTCACTTGAGTTTTTGATCTTAGCCATTCTGGTGGGTATAAGGTGAAATCTCAGGGTCATTTTGATTTGCATCTCCCTTATGGCTAATGACATTGAGCATTTCTTTAAGTGTTTTTCTGCCATTCTACAGCCCTCTACAGAGAGTTCTCTGTTTAGCTCCATACCCCATTTTTTAAATTGGATTACTTGATTTGTTGCTTTTTAACTTCTTGAGTTCTTTATATATACTGAATATTAGCTCTCTGTCAGATATAGGGTTGGTGAAGATCCTTTCCCAGTCTGTAGGTTGTCATTTTGTTTTGATGACAGTGTGTTTTGCTTTACAGGAGCTTTTCAGTTCCATGAGGTCCCATTTATTGATTGTTGCTCTTAGAGACTCTGCTGTTGGTGTTCTGTTCAGGAAGTAATCTCCTGTGCCGATGAGTTCTAGGGTCTTTCCCACTTTTTCTTCTAACCAATTTAATGTGTCTGGTGTTATGTTGAGGTCTTTGATCCACTTCGACTTTAGTTTTGTTCAGCAGATTTCTGAATGCAGACTTCACATAGCTTTCGGGTGCAGGGCAACGGTGCCAACCTCTTCCTAACCTTCTGAGACACTCTAATTGGCCCCACTGTAGTTAGTTATAACATGAACATCATGTACCGTCTTAGAATTCCAAAGCTACGTTCAACCTTTTTCAAAAAAGCCGTTAAATATTCCACGGTCCATCATTAGAATTTTCCTCTGTAACTGATGGTAGGAGCCAGGCTGCCCTGAGTGGCTCAGTTGATGTTGGTCAAAACGCCTGGTGGATGGGAAGGAGAGTAATGAAGAATACACCTGAATTTGGGCAGATGTTTTTCTTGACTTTTTGCTTGTTCCAGACAGATGCTTGGGCATTTGAACTCCTGAGACTGAAGTTTAGTTGAGCAGCTGGGGTTGCAATTTTATCTTTGCAACAAATCTTTTTATGCGTTTTGAAAAGCTAGCAACTTCATACTTCTTTATAGGTATTGATGTAAATCTTAGCTTTCTCTCAGCAAAGCCACATTACTTTAGAACAGCATCTCTTTTGGGAACAATTAGCAAGGAAAAGAAACAGCAAGAGGCTATGCTATCACCAGGTGGCACAGCTTTAACAGCCTTGAACAAATACTGGCACACCCAAGATCTTGGTCAGATGCGGAGAAACGCACCGCATTTAGCTTGGCGGTCACCCTCCCTTGGGCTCTGTGGTCAGCCAGGAGGTCCTGTCGATCCGACCGTCCACCAGTGTCGTGGAGCTTAACCATTATGGCAGCTGGGCACCATAATGGTTATTAGTGCCCGGAGAAGCGTGGCTGGAGCGTGTTCGAACTTCCTGAGAAGCCTGCTGGCTGCGCTGGCCCCGGGCCGCCGTCCACCGTTCACTCCTCCTGGCCCCGCGGCTCAGGCGCCAGGGTAAAACCTGTGGACTCGGGCCGCAGGGCCTCGTTCCCGGCTCCTCTTTTGCGACGACTGAGGGCGGCGCGCTCGGTGCGTGTCGGGACCAAATCCAGATTTTTATTTCTCTCCAGGATCGGACAACTAAGTAGGCTCCAAAGAGCACGAACAGGAAAAGGGGAAGGGCGGCCTTGCGGGCAGAGGGCGGGTCGTTCCCAGCAGCGCCGCCGTCCCTCCCCGCCCCGGTCCCGGACCCGCCGGGGCCGGGGCGGGGCGTGCGCGTCAGCTGGGGCTAGAAAAGCAGGCAGCTCAGCCCCGCGGGGTGACAGCCCAGCTTGAGTGCCTGGCCCGGCCGTCGCCGCCATGAGCGCCGCGCTTTTCAGCCTGGACAGCCCCGCGCGCGGCGCACCCTGGCCCACAGAGCCCGCGGCCTTCTACGAGCCAGGCAGGGTGGGTAAGCCGGGCCGAGGGTGCGAGCCGGGGGACCTGGGGGAGCAAGGCTCCACGACCCCTGCCATGTACGACGACGAGAGCGCCATCGACTTTAGCGCCTACATCGACTCCATGGCCGCCGTGCCCACCCTGGAGCTGTGCCACGACGAGCTCTTCGCCGACCTCTTCAACAGCAACCACAAAGCGGCCAGCGCAGGCGGCCTGGAGCTGGTGCAGGGCGGCCCTGTCAGACCCCCGGGCGCGGTTCCAGCCGCCAGGGGCCCGCTCAAGCGCGAACCCGACTGGGGCGACGGCGACGCGCCGGGCTCCCTGCTGCCGGCGCAAGTGGCAGTGTGCGCGCAGACGGTGGTGAGCCTGGCGGCCGCGGCGCAACCCACGCCACCAACTTCGCCCGAGCCCCCTCGAGGGAGCCCGGTGCCGAGCCTCGGGCCCGGGCCCGTCCGAGAGAAGGGCGCGGGCAAGAGGGGCCCGGACCGCGGCAGCCCCGAGTACCGGCAGCGGCGCGAGCGAAACAATATCGCTGTGCGCAAAAGCCGCGACAAGGCCAAGCGCCGCAATCAGGAGATGCAGCAGAAGCTGGTGGAGCTGTCAGCCGAGAACGAGAAGCTGCACCAGCGCGTGGAGCAGCTCACTCGGGACCTGGCCGGCCTCCGGCAGTTCTTCAAAGACCTGCCCAGCCCGCCTTTCCTGCCGCCCACCGGCGCCGACTGCCGGTAACGCGAGGCGTGGGCCTCAAAGACTCCAAACGACCAATACCTCAAACCCCGACGGCGGGAGCCGGCGCCGCCAGAGCCACTGCAGTTTCTTTGGGACATTCGAGTGACAGGAAGCTGCGGCTTGGGCACTGGACTTCAAGAGAAGCTATCTGAATCTTTGTCCTTTAAATTATTTTTTTATAATGGTAACGTTTTCTATGTCTTATTACCATTACAGCTAAGGTACATTGGTAGAAAAGACTTTTCCGACAGACTTTGGTTAAGAGGAGGAGACTGCGCATGCTTTTTATATTATTTTTTACAGTATTTGTAAGAATAAAGAAGCATTTAAATCGCTGCAGCTTCCCATATTCAATCTTTTCCGCACACAATGCACTGGGACCTCCCAAGGGAGCCACCAGAACCAGGTGTGTTGCCACATCGGGTAAGGAGATGCTTGCTTTGGAAGCCTAGCAGAGTTGGCCTCCTCATGCTATTTCGCCTGCAGAAGGAACAAGGGAGAACAATGACTGCTCCATAGCATGCTGATCTGGGCCAGAGCACAGCTGAGAGCCCCCTAACTTTTTAGGTGCTTGCTAAAGGGTGAGAGGGTGGAAGACAGCTCTTTTCTTGTGTGGACTTTGCTTTCACTTTCTTCAATCCTAGGGACAATGTGTAGATTTCAAAGTGTGCATCAGAACAAATTAATATTGCAGTATATAAAAAGGACAGCTCCAAACACCATTAATTGTAATGTTTGAGGGTTTAAGCTATGTGCCTTTCTCCAAAGAAAACTGGGTGTTAGGAACCTTTCCCTGATCTTTGCACTGTTTGTTACTATGTTGCTGCACAAAAGAAAACACAAAATGTCCAGGGTCCAAATATGAAATTTTGTTTGTAATTCAAATCCCTGCCAAAGCACAGGATGGTGGATTGCTGCAGTCTGTTATCTTGGTCCTCTGAGGTTCTCCAGGGTCTCTGACAGGTGTGTGGTAGAGTGAGCTACAGAAATACCTGCTCTGTATAGCTCTTGTCACACCCAACTCACGAACACTGGCAGTCCCTGGTCCCTCAGAATACTAAAAACACAAAGTGTTTAGGTTGAGCATTTATTTTTTGTAACAGAATAGCAATATCTCAATATGAGATGCTGGTTAAAGTGTTTCATACATAATAGTCTTCCAGGAAATATTAAATACTGCAAAATAAAAAAACACAATATTGGTAAAATCTTAAATACTTTAAAGCTACAACAAAGAACATTTCCTAATAAATCAATAATAATGCCTAAGTAATGCAAGGTGAAGACAAATGGATACTCAAAGAAACATGACCTCAAACTTGTAGGAAGGCAAATAAAAAAAAGATGTAATAAAGATTTTTTTGAGTTTTAATTTACAAACCATCCTATTAATCTGCCAGGAGAGTAAGAGAGAGAGAAAGCACCTGCGTAATTTAAAACCATGAAAACCTCTGGAGTTAACAGGGCTCCCCAAGTGAAGGGCTGCCCTCACTGCAAACCGCGCAGCTGTCAGGAAGGAGGGCTTGTGGCAGTGACTCCTGCTGCACTCAGAAGCTCTATCTCCTCCAGGGTGACGCAGCTGCTCTGTTGTGTGGTGACGGACTGGACAAAGCAGAGTAAGGGCCCCATCTCCTTCCCAAGGACATTCTCCACCTCATAACTCTGCAGTGACAGAAGCATGCTGGTTAAAGCAAACAGTCCTGAACTCCTGGACATTCTGTTCCCCCCAAAATGCCACAGCCAGCACAAAGGCACTTCCATAATTTGCAACCTTCCTTCCTTCCAGTGGAAACTGTTTTTGTTTGTTGTGTGTGTGTACTATAAAAATCCCCTTTATTATAGCAAACAAATGAGCTACGTTACTTTGATAGTTGAGTCTTGCTGTTTTCAGTGGCTGCCAGGGTAAACTGGCCTAGGACAGGATTTGGAAGACAATATGCAGAGGAAGTGCTATTCTTCCATGGGGGCTGGGCTTTTGACTTGCATATGTCTCCCACTTCCTTTGGGGACACTTCCCCAATCTAGCAACACTTCTGGTTAAAGGATTTCCTGGTGCTTGCCCCAAACTTCCCTCTTCAATTAGATCCCATTTCTTCTTGAGTTACATGGGGCCAAACATTTCTTTCTGTGCTGTGGTAACATGACTTGAGGTTTTATGCACATAGTTAATTTTGGGAAAATTATCTCATCTCCAGTCAGAGACACAGGTACTGGGCAAATTGTCTGTCCCTGATGTGGCTGTGCCCTGGATGGGCTTTCACACATATAACTTCAGAGCATTTTCTGTGACAGGGGTCTAAAAACCAAAGCTTGAAGATGAGAGATTGATAGTGCAGAAGATACTGGTGAGTATTGCAGAGTGGGATAGGCACATTGACGGGACCTCTGCACAAGGCTGCTGGCATCCATGGTCAAATTGTTAGGACCAAGGAGATGGAAAGCTGGAGAGGCCAAAAATGTGGCCAACACAGATTTTGGGTCCTGATATTTTACTTGTATATTTAGTTTCATCCCAGGGCTGGGCTAGCCACAGTGATTATGTTCTCAAAATTATGCCTGGGACATAGTACAGTTGAAGGGATGTAGACATGCCCTAAGCTCAGTTAGAAAATGTGGCCAGCCCAGTCAGGAGCTATGGGGAAGTTGGGCCAAGAGCCCTGGCTGGGGAGGCTTTTGTGACTGCAGCCCTGCCTTGAGGGAACCAGCTGATGCCCATGGAGCAGAGATGAACCATCCCAATGAAGCCCAGAATGGACTGTATGTCTGTGTGGAAAGTGATAGGTGTTCTGCTTTGTAGAGTGATCGTTAGGATCATTTTGGGAAGTGAGCATAACATGCTGACTCAATTTCCCAATGTAGCTTACTTAATACTTTATAAACAAGCAAGGTCTACAGCGTGGTTCAACAGTCTGACGGGAAAATGAGAACTGCTGGTCCAGAGAGGAAGATCAGAGACTTGGTAGGTGCTTTGCTGCAGGTGTACAGCAAGCTCACAGCCCGCGTGACAGTGAGGTCTGGACAGAGTGCCAGTACAGGGTCAGGTCATTAGTTGGCAAAGAAGGAGGGACAGCTGAGTATTCAGTGTCTTACTATTTTACTTAACCAATGTTTGTATAACTATGAAAAAGATGACCCAGGAATCCTCATGTTCTTCTCTGGTAAAAGTATGCATTTTTGTTATTTTCTTTTGAGACAGGATCTCACGGCATGTAGCTCAGGCTGACCTCAAACTTGCGATGTAGCTGAGGGCAACCTTGCATTCCTGATTCTCCTGCTTCACCTCTCAAGCGCTGCAGTGATAGGTATGAAACACCAATGCTCCAAAGTATGTAATTTGATTTCATAAAGGTTAATGAAAAATTCTTTCTATGTAAAATGTTAGGTTCAGTTCTATCACCTATGAGTGGACCTTAAACTCATGTGTTTTATATTCATAAATCGTATATATTTTAGAGAAATCAATGTGGTGAATTTAAAACATCCACATCAGCTCTGTCCATGTGAATATGTATCTGCATATATAAAAATGTATCTATGTGATTTTAAGTATATACTTATTTAAGTGCATGTCTTTCTGAGAAAAACATGATGGAATTGAACCCAAGTTTTTCTGCATGACAGAAAACTAGTATTCTGCTAAGTTACAGCCTGTGTCTTTCTATTTTTTTTAAGACACAATATATGTTTGCCTTTCCCGAAAACTGAGAAAACAGATTTCAACCCCATATCACATAATATCACCAGTAAGAAACAGGGAAAAAAAAGTCAGCCCTGCTGCTTTCAGTCACAGTGTGACCACAGTAAATACATATGGTTAACATCCATGTACCTTAACCAGAAACAGCACATTTGCTCTAGGGAATGGGGTGTGAATTTTATGGGGAGCCCTAATTTGATTCTCTGGATTTTGTGAATGTGCAATCTCACCCAGAGGACCCATGGAGCCAAGAGTGGGTGACTTTCAGCTGTGTCTGCTCACAGGACTCTGAAAGCCATCTTCAGCCTCCACTCCAGACCAGAGGTAAAGGGCTCACTAGTCACTGTGAGAGAGCCTGCTAAAAGTGCTCCATGCTTTGGCTGTGCCCTTGTCCCACTGATCTAGACTCGGAAACTAGAGCAACTGCAAAAGTGACACCAAGAGCTGTATCTCCCTTTGTCACTTTAACATCCGTGAACATGTATGTACAAGTATGCACACACAAGTAAATGTGTATGTATGTACAGCCAGTGTCCAAGTAGATTCCTCATATCTAAGTGCATGCACTCCTGCACACACAAACATACACTGTGCACACACACAAACGCACACACTACCGCCAGTGTCCAAGTAGACTCCTATACAAGATTCCGTACGTCCACACCCAGGAACACATGGCCGCATGTCTTTAAAGCTCCACCAGCAGGTTTTCAGCTACCAGAGCATTCTGCTTGAGAAGTTAAGTGTGCTGGAAAAACAAGATACCTCAGCAGGAAATGAAAGAAAGGAGGGAGGATTTCTGACAATGTTTCCTGTGTCTGGGTCCCTAAGGAGACGTTACCTTACAGAGCGTACGAGACTCTGCCTTTCTGGAACACCTGAGCTATGGTGGCACCGAGTCACAGGGCAGAGAACAGCCCTCTGTTGGATATTGATGGATATTGATGATCATGGGTTTGAAGTTTGTTTAGGTAGGGAGGAAGGGTTCGTTTTGTTATTCATTCTCAAGCAGGACTTTCCCTGTTTCCCCCAACTTTTGCCACAGGGTATGTTCTTAGAAAACCCATATCCATTCTCTTAAAACCCCCACCTGAGCATTTACATCACACTGGAAACTTTTAACTTATCAGTCTTGGTGTTCTCCTGGTCCAACATCACCGACTCTTACACCTAACCTCCCATAAAGACCAAAAGGCAGGAGATAAATTTCAGCTAACCGATACTGCTTCCTCCCCTTTTAAACAATATAAGTTCTTCAAGTCCCTAACTCATGCTTCCCACCTGGGTTGGACACCAATCACAAGCTGTTCTTCTCTGCAGAGATAAATGCCACCTTGGTAGGATGTCTTTGTGGTGAGTCCCTCATGGAGATGGGCGACAGTGAGAACAATGTGTGAGTGATGCAATGAGCTTGATTCTTAGGCCATGATGGCTTCTACATAATAAGAGAATATCATCTTCTGTGTCCTCTCGCGTGGTGTCAAAGCAGGACTCTTTATTCGGACAACACTGATGGTCTCAGCAGCAGCTCAGATGGAGTTCCAGGACAGAGAGCAAGGCCGCTGAAGAGCTTTAAATGGTGGCTTTATTCCAGGGGAACAGAAACTGTGGCTCCTTGCGAGGTCAAGGCTGAGAACCACAGGTCAGTCCAATACCTCTCAAAGCTTCTTTGTGCAGCTTCTAATTTCATCTAAACTGTGGCAGCCCTCGTGTAGACAGAGGAGGATCATGCTGGCTCTGTATGTGGGCTGCCCTTTTTGGCACTGGCTGGGACAGGCAGGAGGGGCTAAGGAGGAACCTGACAGGAGGGTCAACACTGCATTGGAATTGGGCCATTGGATCATTAAGAGAATACTCCTGTTTGGTAGCCACAATTGTTCTGGTCAGCTTCCCTGTACCACACTGAACAAGACTGATGCCATTTCAGGTGGTGGTCCCAGACATCCCTTTCTGGGTTATTAATTCCAACAGCTATCAATGGTGCATTTATTTATAGATAGGGTTCATGTAGCCACAGGTTAGCTTCAAACTTGCTAATCTTGAACTTCTGGTCCAAGGGCCCTGTGCATGTTAGTCAGATGCTCTACCAACTGAGCTACATCCTCAGACCCTTACAGTGTCCTCAAGTGGCTTTGAAAAGGTAAGCGGCATTTCAAAGGACAGAAGCTCCACTCTGAGGACCAACTCTCACAATGTGGTAATTCTTTTCTTGGAGGCACATGCCACAGTTTACTAAGTCTTGCTATAGTAATTCGCAAGGCAACCAACCCCAAAGTTCTAAGAAATAACAATGATAATGTTATTCAGTGTCTGTCCAGCAGTGAAAAAGCTAAAATGTATGTCACAGGGCCAACAAGATGGCTCAGTGGGTAGAAGTACTTGTCATCAGGCCTGATGACCTGAGTTCAATCAAACTTGGAGAACCACAGGGCAGGAGAGACCTGATTCCTATAAGTTGCCCTCTAACATCTACTGTGTATGGTGGGATATACTAATGTACACATTGATACAAACACATGCACACACATGTACACACACACACTTAATAAGTATACAAATAAATAAACATAAAAAAGCATGTCTTAGCAATTCTATGTTGTAACTGGGAAGCCATGAGGAAGGACACTTGTCTCCATGCTATATGACTATAACAGAAGCTGAAAAAGATTTCCACTGTCTGTTTGATCTGTAAATAATCTCATTTCAAAGAGGAAAGAAACTGATCCTGCCATTCTACAAGGGTGAATGACAGTGGCAAGGCGGGTGTGTTTTAACATTTAAGTGACTTGTGGTGTTATGGTAGGGTTTGTTGTAAATGAACACATACAGCAAAGGGGTCTTTGTCAAGGGAAAGCCTCACTCAGATCCAAAAGCATACAGCACACTCAGGCTGGGACTTACCCCATCCTTGGAGGCAGCAGACATCAGTAGTGAAGAAATACTTCTCTCCAACAGCTGCAGTAACAGGGAAGAAGGGCTCAATGAGATTCCAACAAGAGGCAAGTTCTCACCCAAGGTTCTCCTATCAGGAGATTTACACTGAATGTAAGCTCTCTGTCTCCTCTTCAGAACAACAGTCTTGGAGCCGTAAGTAAAGCAAGATGCCATGTACAGAAACTGATAGGTAAAACCTGCTTCTTCTCCCAGGGACTGAAGAGCTCTTACCAATTCTCCTCTTTGGTACACACAGTTTGCCATAAGGTGAACAAAAGATCACACATGCACCCAGCTCTAGCCTCATCCTTGCAGAGTAGGCATATGGAATCAGAGACGAGCTTCAGGTCGCTTTCCCTACCTTGACCTTCACGGTACTCTTAGGCCTCACAGGACAATGCAGAAAGACATGCAGTTGCCTCTTTTGAAGAGGTGATGTGACCAGTTGGGAACAGTCCCCACAAGAGAAGGAGCCTCTGTTGTGAGAAGCAACCAGAAAGACATGTATCAGAAGAGTTGGACAGCAAAGAGTGGTTTCTTTAAACATTTAGTGAGAGAAATTTTGCTGTCAGAATTAAATTTTTGGAAACAGTCCAAAGTGGCCAGGAACTGGGACTGTTCTGGTGGGTTAACAGTTGCAAGCTGCCCCCTTGGGTGCACAAAGAGGCATTCCTCATGAGTAGTATTGGGCACAGCAGCGTTCTGGGAAGTGAGGCCAGACTTTCAAGGCAGTCAGGGGAGTAGTTTCCCCCCCACTTCTGGCAGGTAAAGCTTGCTCATCAATCTTGTCTTCATTCCCACACTGCTTTCACATGGACCCATGTTCCCTTGCCTCTTCTGACATAATCCAGAAATGACTTGTGTACTCACAAGGCCAACATCACAGTAGGCATCAAAATGATATTATTTTATGTATATGGATGTTTTGCTTGTATGTACCCTGTCCATCAGATATACTCCTGGTGCTTGAAGAAGCCAGAAAAGCGCATCGGATCCCCTGGAACTAATGTCACAGACAGCTGTGAGCTGCCATGTGGGTGCTGGGAATCCACACTCAGTCTGCTGAGCCATCTCTCCAGGCCCTGCTCTTTGCTTCTACGAAACAGACCAGTAATGACACATTTTGGTCTGTCATATGACAGAGTCCACTGGAGCAGAGAGTCACTAGAGAAACAAACGGCGCCAACACTGTGCTGCAGACCTTTATGACAACTTGACATAAAATAGAGTCATCTGAGGAGAGAGAGCCTCAACTGAGAAAATGCCTCCTAAGATCTGGTGGTAGGCAGTAGGGCATTGTCTTAATTAATGGTTGATGAGAAAGGGCCCAGGGCATTCTGGTGATACCATTCCTGGGCTTTATAAGAAAACAAGCTGAGCAAGCCATGGGGAGCAAGCCAGTAAACAGCACCACTCCATGGCCTCTTCATCAGTTCCTGTCCTGACTTCCTCCAATGATGGTGTATAATGTATAAATCAAATAAATTCTTTTCTCTGCAACTTGTTTTTGGTCACAGTGGCTCATCAGAGCAACACAGAAAACATAACTAAGACAAATATTTAGCCTTGACCTCAACCCAGGAGGGTAAGATAGGTGAGGTGGGCAGGAAAGGGGTGTCTACTGTCAGCTTCTCAGTGTCCTCAGGGGAAGTCTGCAGGACTCCTGGAATATGCCATGCAGCTTGTCTTATCTGTTCACATTTTTCCTTTCTTCTCCTAGTAATGAAGGTGCTAAGGACAAAGCTCAACTCTACATTTTTAAGGGCAGGAAACACTTCAAAGACTGGGTACTCCATTAGGAAAACCCACAAAGCAGCACCACAGCCTCTATGTTGCAGCTCTGCAGAGTGGGTCCCTCAGTGCCTGGGGAACCCACATATAGGCTAGAAGGTTGCAGGACCCTCAGGCTGGGTCTTTTGTGCTCTGGAGGGTTTCAGGCAGCCTTACCCATCTTCTGGCTTCTGTTCCAATCTTCCATTGCCACACCGGTCACACACAGGCCATGAGAAAGCAGAGCTCTCATCTACATCAACCACAGCACCTAAGCCCAGTAAGAAGAAAGGCTGAATTCACCACTGACCCATATCCTGGCCTCCAGAATTGCCTATCTTAGCTCTTGCTTCTTTCATGGGAAGAAGTAAATCTACTAACTGTTAATTCCTTCTTTTACGTGATTTTTCTGCTTTAACTGGTTATTATAATTAAGAATACATAACCCAGTATAGTGTTACATACCTTTAATCCCAGCACTTGGGAGTCAGAGGCAGAAGGATCTTTGAGATTTTGAGTTCAAGGCCAGCCTGGTCTCAAAAAGCCAAACCAAACCAAACCAAACAAACAAAAAACAAACAAACTGTTACAGGGTTGGCTCAGTGGGTAACTTATTGTACAAACATAAGGAACCAAGATCAAATTCAGCACCCATTAAAAAAAAACCCAAGTATGGCTGTACATGTACCTGTAACTCTACATCTGAGTGGGACAGAGACAGGAGGATCACTTGGGCTTGTTGGCTTCAAGTTCAATAAGAGACCCTGTCTCAGGTGAGTAAGGTGGATAATAATAGAGCAGGACACTTAATGTCCTCCTGCAGCCTCTGTGCATAGGCAAAGGAGCATACACTACCACCAACACCATCACACACACACACACACACACATACACACACACCCCTCATCATTTTTTCTGACAAAACAATTCTGATCTAATCAATGAAGATACTTGTGGCAATCTGGAATATAAAGGGTCTAAAAACTAAAACTGGCAGTCTCTCCTCTCACGTCCATCTGGGGAGGCAGAAGGTGAAATAGGTAAACACCAAGCACAAGTACCAGAAGACAATGTCTACACTGAGAGCTGGAATAAGCCCCTACACAGTACAGAAGCTGTCTTAGGGCCCAGGGAGAGAGTTAGGTCTGCAAGCTGATGGCGCAGGGACAGAAGGCAGTATAGCTGTGCAGTTGGCAGTTCAGAGTGGACATGAAGATGGTCTCCCTGATGTAGAGAATGCACCTGCCATCTGGATTACTGGTCCACTTCGGACCATCCTTGTTGAATTCCACAGTAAAAGAAAAAGTCTGATGTGACTGAGTTTCCAAAACCTCAGAAGGACTCCTGTTCCTTTTCATCTCTCCTTCTGCATCATTTGTCTCCTGCTTAATGTTTGTATGGTGATCAAACAGTGAAGCATTTCACTGCAGAGGTATATTCCCAGTACCATTCCCTTTTTTTGGTTCTTTTTAAAATTTTATTTGCTTTTTTATTAATTATATTTGATTCAGTTTTTATCCTAGTTGTAACTCCCTCCTTCATCCCCCCTCCCCATGTCTCTTCCCATGCCCCTCCCCAAGTCCACTGAGATCTTCTATCAGGTCCTCTTTTCCTTCCCTCTGATCCTAGCCTATCAGGTCTCCTCAGGACTGGCTGCATTGTCTTCTTCTGTAGCCTGGTAAAGCTGCCCCCAACCCCTCTGGGGGAGGTGATCCAAGAGCCAGCAATACCATTCCCATTTTTGAAGCAAAATGTCTTTCTCTACTAGAACAAGCATCAGGTAACAATATCTATAGACACTTAAGCAGAATTATGAGAACTAGAAAGCGTGGCTTATTGAAATATATTCATGCAATGCAAACTTGAATGACTTAAAAATGAAAATAGGTCTTGATTTTGAAGATCTTGCTTCAACTACTAACACTGAAATGTCATTATAAATGTAATCAAGAACGGGGCAAGTGGATGAAGAATAGTCAGCAACATATTTTCCATTTCTTATTGGTTATGTGGAAAATCTATATTTTTATTTTAATCACTCCCCAAAGACCCACTTTTTCTTCCTTCCTTCCCCAATGAATTTTGCATTATCCCCCCGTATCATAGGGTCTGTGCTGTCCATGTATGCCTGAATGTGTGACTTTTCAGTAGATGGTGGTTGATTCACCAGGGGCTGTACCCTTAAAAACTGGGTTCTCCATAAAGACACACATGGTATATACTCACTTATAAGCAGATATTAGCCATATAACATAAGCACTTAATAAAATCTACAGACTTAAGAAGCTAAACTACAAGGAGAACCCTAGGGAGGATGTTTAAATCTCATTCAGAATGGCAAACAGTATAGACACCAGACGCAGCAGAAGAGAGAGAACAGGACAGGCGCCTACCGTATAGATCCCCTGAAAGGCTCCACCCAACAGGGTATGGAAGCAGATGCTTGACAGACTCACAGCCAAACTTTGGACAGAACACAGGGAGTCTTATGGAAGAAAGGGGGGATAGAAGGACCCAGAGGGGACAGGAGCTCCACCAAGGAGACCAACAAAGCCAAAACAATTTGGGCTCAGGGGACCTACAGAGACTTATGCACCAACCAAGGTCCATGCCTAGAGAGAACCTCAGACCCCTGTTCAGATGTAGCTGATAGACAGCTCAGTCTCCATGTGGGTCCTGAATAAGAGGAGCAGAGGCTGCCTCTGTCATGAACTCGGGTGCCTGCTCTTTGATTGCTTCCCTGGCAATGTGGCCTTGCCAGGCCACAGAGGAAGAGGATCCAGGCAGTCCTGATGAGACTTGATAAGCTATGGGCAGATGAGTGGAGAGGAGGAGTCCCCCAGGAGGAGGACTGCCCTTTTCAGTGGACTAGATGACAGGCATAGCAGGGAA
>CM053745.1:2285323-2427124 GCA_028658305.1 Pachyuromys duprasi | reverse complement strand
CTCCTCATCCTGCACCCCAATCTTTCTCAATCTTTTCCCCCCATTGCAGTACTGACACTTGAACCCAAGGCCTGTGGATAAAAGCAACCCTCTTCCTGTAAATGAATCAAAAAAGTAGGCTGCTACTAATCAAAGTTCCTTTTTACTCTAGAGTACCTGAGGGTGTTAGGAGTCCTTACATTTATGTTGGACTAAGTAATTTTCTTTCAGTTAAAGAAGAAATGTGGGATTAAAGGCATGCACCACCACACCCAGCAACAATAATCCTTTTTAATGTGAATGAATAATCTTACAATAAAGATTAAAAAAATCATAAGCATGGATAAAAACAAGAACAAGGATATGTTATCTAAATGAAATTTCCATTATGTATAAAATGGAACATGAAAACTGAGAACAGAACATGCCTGCCAGGATGCTAAAACCAGGAAGAGAACGGGGCCACACTGTGATTTCAGACAGGGCAAACCCCAGAGCAATGGAAACCACGGGGGTGCTAAATGATTAAAGTAACAACACTAAGGGCAGCTCATCAACGTGTGCACACTCAACGGCGCACCACATACGTGAAGACTCAGCTGTATGCCTGCAATCCCAGCGCCGGGGAGGCAGACACAGGTGGCTCTCAAGGCCAGAATATTCTACACAGAAAGTTTCAGGTCAGCCAGGGTGACATTAGTAAGATCAAAAACAAAAGTTTTAAAAATATATAAAATAAAGAGATCCCAAACCGACACCCCTGTTGCCTGTGACTGCCAGGCCCAGCAGAAGGGTGGATTGACATTTCTACTGAACAGCAGGGCTGAGCTGACATTATTGGTATTTTCACTCAGGGTCGGAAAAATGCATTCTTATGCTTACAGAGAAAATGCACTTCAAAAGACCATAGCCCAGGTCACAAAACCCACTTAATCCTCTGAAAAACAGAAATCAGGTGGAGGAGATGGTTTGCGTGGTTATGTTCTGTGCAAACCTGATGACCTGGTTTCCATCACAGGGAGACACATAAAGGTAGAGGGAGAGATTGACCCACAAAGTTGACTTCCACACGTGTACATCCTACATACACATCCACACACATGTGATGATGAAAAACAAAAATGTAAGTGTAGAGCTGAGTATGGTGGTTTGTAACCGGAAGGCTAAGCTGGCAGGAATTCAAATTCAAGTCTAGCCTGGACTACACAGTGGGCTGCAAGATAGGCAATAGCAGGAAACCAATTTAAGCAAAAGAAAACAAAAACTAGTGGCTAGCGAGATAAGTCAGTGGTTATGAGCATTTGCTGGTTTTGCAAAGGACACAGGCTTGGTCCGCAGCAACCATATCAGGTGGCTCACAACTACCTATAACTCTTGTTCCAGTACATCCAGCACCCTCTTCTTACCTTCACACATCCCAGGTATGCATGTAGGACACATATGATGTGTAGGCACTCACACAAACACACTAAAGAGAAAGTCTGACATACAACAACAGAACAAGCCAGGCATGCAGGTACCTGCCTGCAACTGCCACTCATATTCCCGGACATGGTGGTCAGAGGATCAAGGGCCACAAGGGATCCTGTCTAAATCATCAGCAACAGCAAATAGTCCAGCCCAGGCAAATTTGTAGAAGAAGAAAGCAGACTGACGATTTCTTAAGGATGTGGGTGGCAGCGTGTGACAGGGTTTGGTTTGCTGGTTTTGCTCCGACATTAGAGTGATGCTTGTACAATTTCATGGCATATTAAAACACTTTGCATAAGTGAACTATAAAGCAGGTAAAGGTTTTTATAAAGCTCATGAGGGCTGAAGATGTAGCTCAGTGGCACAGTACGTGACAAATATGAAAAAGTCTGGGTTTCATTTCCAGAAGTTCACAAAACTAAAATCAACAAAACCCAGACATGGTCCCTCAAATCCTCCTTTACAGAAACTGGAAATGATACCTAAAAAAGTATTAGGGCATCCTATGTGTGCTGGGGGAGGAGCAGCTTGTCCATAAAGGCCTGCCTATGCCCATGTGAACATTTCATTCCCTCCAAGACAGTGTGTGTATGTGTGTGTGTGCATGTATGTGTGCACGCGCATGAATGTGTGCGCATGTATGTATGTGTGCATGTATGTGTGTGCGTGCATGTATGTGTGTGTACATGTATATGTGTGTATGCATGTATGTGTGAGTGAGTGTGTGCATGTGTATGTGTGAGTGCATGTATGTGTGTGTGCATGTATGTGTGTGTGTGTACATGTATGTGGGGGGGCACCAGCACAAGTATATAGTAGGAGATTGCTACCTCCCTCGGTGATCAGCTTTACCTAGCTCCAGGATACTTTTATTATTAAATAATTTTTATAAAGTTAAAAAAGAAAGCACCGATAGTCTTTTTATCTCTGGATTCATACATCTAACCAGCTGCTGAAACATCTCTTCCTTGTGCTTCAAAAAACACCCAAACCAACTATTTTATAAGCTTATTAAAATATAATTGAATAATCTGAAGAGATGCTCAGTGGTTAGACTGTGTACTGCTCTTGGAGAGGTCCTGAGTTCAGTCCCTAGCACCCATGCTGGGCAGCTCCAGGAGGAGCTCTGGCCTCTGAGGGCATCTGTACTCACGTGCACACACCTCACAGATACATACAAATACACACAATTAAAAATAAAAATAAATTTTAAAATATAGTTTTAACTACCTCCAAACAAAACAACCATCCAAACAAAGGATCAGTGGGAATGGAAGGGGAAAAGAGAAGGAAATAAGTGGTGAATATGATTAAAACACTTTATGTATATGGATGAAAATGTCATAGTGAAATACATTATTCTGTATAATTAATATATGCTAAATAACAATAGTAAGAACAAACAAGCAAATTGCCAAAGTCTTTAGCAGGACACAGGCGTGCCCTCAAAGTTGCCTCATAGTCTATGTCCTACTGGGCAGATCTGCCGCCAATGTCTCCAGGCCTGAGTGGATGCTTGCTGGTCGCTGAACATGTTCTCTTTGTCTCCCTCTTGATTTGACTTATTACCGAACCCATCAGCACTCCTAAGGAAACTCACTCCTTCATTTACCCCATATTTACTTTTCTCTCACTGCATTATTGCCTCTTGGCCCTCTCTACCTAAGGGATGGAATCCGCAAACTCCCTCTAGTCTTCAAAGCTAGTTTCTTCAACCACTTCCTATAATATCATCACGTTGTGCAGATGGTTCTTTCTAGCTTTGTCAATACTGAAGCTGCCTTCTTCTTATGCGAACAACAGACTATAATCTTGACACTTGGCTGTCTCTTCAGCTTCTTCTTGGTACCTCCCACTATTCACCAGCCTATCCACCCTTTTACATTGGCTTGTCAGCTGTTCTTGGCCCAATCCTTGATGTACCTTTCTGATGTCGACTTAAGAAGCACTTTGGAAATCAATCTGGCACTTTCTTAGAAAATTGGGAATAACTTTGCCTCAAGACCCAGCTATACCTTTCCTGGGTATATATCCAAAAGAGCCTTTGTCATACAAAAGGACACTTTCTCAACTATGTTCATAGCAGCTTTATTCATAATAGCCAGAATCTGGAAATAACCTAGAGGTCCCTCAACCGAAGAATGGATATAGAAATTGTGGTACATTTACACAATGGAATACTACTCAGCTAAACACAAAGAAATCATGAAATTTGCAGGCAAATGGATAGAGCTAGAAAAGATCATCCTGAGGGAGGTAACCCAGATCCACAAAGATGCACATGGTATGTATCCACTTTTAAGTGGATTTTATCCATACAGTACAGGATTAGCACACTACAAGGCACAGATTCAAAGAAGATAATAAGGAGGACCCAAATGATGATGCATAATCTCACTTGGAAGGGGAGACAGAAAGACAGAGTGGTTGAAGAGAGAGAGAGAATGTAGGAGAGAGAGCACATAGAGTGAAGAGGTGGAGATCAGACCTGAGGGGAGCAAGGGCGGGAGGACAGAGGGCTGAAGAGAGAAACCGAGGGTGGGGGCATCTCTGTGACAAGCTCAGGCTCTAAGATCAACAATTAATAAACAGGACCTCTTTAAACTGAAAAGCTTCTGTATGGCAAAGGGCACAGTCAATAGAATGAAACAACAGTCTACACATTGGGAAAAGATCTTCACCAACCCCATATCCAACAAAGGCTAATAGCCAAAATGTATAATGAACTCAAGAAATCAAACACCAATAAACAAAATAACCCAGCTGAAAAATAGGGCCCAGAACTAAATGGAGCGTTCACAACAGACAATTCTCAAATGGCCAAAAAAATGCTCAACTTCCTCAGTCATCAGGAAAATCCAAATCCAAATGACTCTGAGATTCCATCTCATACCAGTCAGAATGGCTAAGATCAAAATCTCAAGGGACAGCACATACTGGCAAGGGTGTGAAGAAAGGGGCACACTTCTCTACTGCTGGCGGGAGTATAAACTTGTACAACCACTTTGGAAATCAATCTGGCACTTTCTCATAAAACTGGGAACAGCTCTACCTTGAGAGACAGCTATAGCTCTCCTGGGTATATACCCAAAAGATGCTCACCATATAAAAAGAACACTTGCTCAGCTATGTTCATAGCAGCTTTATTCACAATAGCCAGAATCTGGAAACAACCTAGATGTCCCTCAACCGAAGAATGGATAAAAAATCCGGGGCACATTTACACAATGGAATACCACTCAGCTATTAAAAACAAAGAAATTATCAAGGTTGCAGGCAAATGGTTGGAATTAGTAAAGATCATTCTGAGTGAGGTAACCCAGACCCAGAGAGCCACACATAATATGTACTCACTTATAAGTAGATTTTAGCCATATAATAGGTAAGGCACAGACTCAAAGAAGATAAGTCATATAGAGGATGCAAGGGAGAACGCATAGATCTCACTTGGAAGGGGAGACAGAATAGACAGAGGTAGTGGCTGAAGAGGGGGAACAAGGTAGGAGAGGGAGCACAGAGTTAAGACAGTGGAGAACAGACCTGGGGAGATGAAGGAGAAGGCAGAAGGGCTGAAGAGAAAAGAGAAACTGAGGGTGGGGCATCTGTGACAAACTGGAGACCTAAGTCAGGGCAGGCTCCTGGGAGGATGTGAGGGGAATTCAAGCAGAGACTCCAAGTTGCAGAGAGCATAGGGACCGAGATGACATTCTCTAATTAGACTAATCTTCTAGTAAAGGGCAGGGAACACCAACCCACCCACAAACACTTTGACCCAAAATTTACCCTGCCTATAAGATGTGCAGGGATAAAGATAGAGCAGAGATTGAGGGAATGCTTAACCGATGCCTGGCCCAACTAAAGACCCACATTATGGGAGAGTGTCAAACCCTGACACTATGAACAATATGCTGCTAAGCCTGCAGACAGGAGCCTGTCAGAGTTGTCCTCTGAAAGGCTCTACCCAGCAGCGTCTCAAAACTGCGACTCAGAGCCAAACATTAGTCAATGTAGGGATTCTTGGGGAATAGTGGGAGGAAGGAGAAAAGAATCTGAAAGCAACAGGAGCTCCACAAGAAAAACAACAGAGCAAACTAACCAGGGCCCAGAGGGGTTTCCTGAGACTAAAGCATCAACCAAGGACCATGTGTGAACTGGACCTAGGACTCCTACAAAGATATAGCAGATGGGCAGCTTAGGCTTCAAGTGGGCACTCTAGTAAGGGAAGTGGAGGCCACAAGGACTCATTTGCTAAATTTTAGCGCACCTTCCCCTGGAGAGACTGCCTTGACAAGCCATAGGGGAAGAGGACATGTCCAGTCCTGATGCAACTTAACGAGCTGGGGTGGATGGGAAAGAGAGCTCTCCTCTCCTGAGAAAATGGAGAGAGTGGGCGAGAGAGGGTGGGGCTGGGAGGGGAGGAGGGATGGGGCTATAACAATGTAAAGTGAGTAAAATAAATGAGAAAAAAAGAATTCAGGTAATTAAAGGAGTTGTTTGTTTATTTATTTATTTTTGGTGTATGCATATGCATGCATACATGCAAACACTCATGCTCACACACAGTCACACTTGTGCATAGGACAAAGAACAACTTGTGGGAATTGGTTTTCTTTTTACACTGTCAATGACAGGCACTGAACTCAGGTCATTGGGTTTGAGGACTTTCATTTGCTGAGCCATCTCATAGATCTAAGGGAGTCTTCCTAGAGCTTACTCTGCAATCTGAAAGCCGCATTTGACACAATGGAGGCTGTTTTGCTTGTGCACATACCTGGTTTATATCTTCCTGTATAGACTCTTAGTTCAAAATAAAAGATGCTCTTATTATTCTGTCCATATATATCCAATGTCTGGAACATAGACACTCCATAAAACTTACTGAGCAGTATATTTAAAATAAAATGGCATGTAAGACAACAGAAATTCTGCATCTAATTCGGGGGCTACTAACCTTGAACGCTGCAGATGGAGTTGACAGGTGTGAGGGAATTCAGTTCATCTAGTGTCACTGGGCCAGGTAAGTGAACAGAAGGTACAAAAGCTTTCTGGGGTTGGAGGACTGTCCGTTCAACACAAAGAATCTGACCTGTCATGGAGACATTTTAGATTATTCAAGCAATTAAGAGAAGCATGAAATTCCCAGCCAGTCTCCTTCACGAGCACCTGCAAGCCGTGTAGGAAGGAAGGCACAGATTGGGGCTTGTCTGCTCCACGTGTCAGGCATGTCCAGCATGTAAGTGAGTACATGGAAGTACATCTTAAAGACCCAGTGAATTAAAGCAAACAAGAACACAGATACTACATTCATATACAATTGAAAAGAGTAATTTTTTTGGTAGTCAACTTAATACCTAAATAAAATGAAAAATAAAAAAACAGTCTGTGCGTTTGATTCCCCAAAAAGTCATGGACTAAGGCCTTCATCATCATCATCATCATCATCATCGTCATCATCACCATCAAGAAACAAGGTCTCAGTGTGTGACCCAGGCTGTTTCACAACTCAAAGCAATGAAGAGAAACTGGCATACCCTTGTCTCGAAGAGCATCCCTGAAGAATATATTATGAGGCACAGGCATGGCAAGTTCTTCTAGAACTTCTGGGCCCAGCACACATGAGGGGGCTATATAGACTGGCAGTGTTTTGGGAAGATAGTGCTCCATTTCATCCTGTGTTTGTAGGGTGGTATCAGTCACCAGCAGCCAGATCTCCTTTTGTGCCAAATGATTCTTTAGCTACAATTTTAAAGTTAAAAAACTATTAACTCTGCATATCCAAAATCTTTTAAAAGCAATTTAGTGATTATTTATACTTCTAATTTAACATACAATCTCAAAAATACTTGAAAACATACAGTAAAGCTTATATATCAAGGTTATTAGTGTGAGCTGGCACAGTCCCCTCTGCTCCGTGCCTGTTACTGTGCTCTAAAAGTGCAGTCCAGCCCTCACTGGCAGTTTCCTACTTGTCCCTCCCAGCCTACGTCTATAAGTTCTGCTTTCCGTTCAGTGCACAGCTGCTCCTGAGGGTTAGGGACAGATTTCACCTGACCTTGCCGATGACTCTGGGATAGAACAAGTGTAACAACTCTGTCACACATGCAGCAGATTTCATTATTATCAGTTTTGGCTTTCTTCTTCCCTTTCATATATTTTAAAAATATTATCTTTTTGTCATTTGCAGGAGTTGTAATACTTTTGGAAGTTGTAGTAAACTGGCGTTCTGCCTCTACTAGTGGGTCAGAACTTAGGTCAGTACATCCAAATCAAGTCAAGGCCAATGCGTAGGCCCAGGACCTAAGCTGGTTTAGAGCTCAGTTGGTGTGTCTGGAGTGGGTGGTATGCTCCGGAGATGTGGGTTGGGGTGAAGAGGGGGTCCTATACGATTATGAGGTTTATTACATAAAATAAGTATTACTGAGGAAAATATAAACACAGACAGCTTCCTCCCTGTTGGTATGGGAAGGTTTTATTTGTTTATTGATGCTGGATCTCATGGAGTCTGGATTGGCCTCAAATTCCCTGTGGAACCAAGGGTCATCTTAAACTCCTTATCTTCCTGCGTCATCTCCAAGCCACCACACTGAGATGGAAAGGAAACTACACAAGGGAATCCTAGAGCAAATTCTGTGATAGTGGTCTATGGCAGGAGGTACTGGTATGCAGTATGACTTTAGACAGACAGGCCAGGTATGCACAGGATACCTCCATATCTGTTGCCTTGCTCTACGCCCAGAGAGGGCCTACAAACAATTATACTTTCCAAAAGAAGCAAGCCTACCTAGAACCAGATATTGGCTTTAAATTTCACCAGCACTCCCTGGAGAAAGGGCTGATTCTAAAGTCTACAGCCCCAAGAGCAGGTTGAAAAGATTGTTTAGTGGATAAAGGAGCCTGCTGCCAAGCCTGACAATCTGAGTTTCATCCCCAGGACCCATATGGTAGAAGGAGAACTGAATGTCATGAGCTACCCTCTGGCTTCCACATGTACCTGTACATGAACACACACACAAGCATGTGTATACATACGCACGTGTACATTTACACACACTGAGAGGCAGAACCAATGAAAACTAACCACCGAAGGTCGGCTGGAAACATCTCAACTGTGTCACAACGGAAGGATGAAAAGAGTAACAGATCAGCTACTTTTCTGTTGTGTTATAAAATCCCACAAACAAAAGCAACTCGGAAGAGAAATGCTTTCTTAGCTAACAGCTCCAAAGGGAACACAGTGCATAATGATGGCGAAGGCATGATAACAGGAGTATGGGGCTGGTTTGGCAACCAGAAAGCAGAGAGACCACATTTCAGCTGCCAAAATGAAGGAGGGAGAAAAAGGGGGAGAGAGGGAGGCTCTCATAGCCCACCCCAAGTGACATACTTCCTCCAGAAAAACTGTGTTTCCTAAAGGTTCCATAACAAACAGTACAACCAACTGGAGACCAAGTATTCAAAGACGTTTCTCCTTTGGAAAGCATTTCTCATTTAAAGCACCATAGATATGAATATGTTCAAAGAACCAATGAGATAGCTGAAATCTGGAAAACCATGAACACCAAATGAACAACAATAACAGACAATATAAAACCTACTGAATGAAAAATGAGGGGACTTAAATTTTTGATCTTAGCCATTCTGATGGGTGTAAGATGGAATCTTAGAGTCATTTTGATTTGCATCTCCCTGATGGCTAATGACACTGAACATTTCTTTAAGTGCTTCTCAGCCATTCGATATTCTTTTGTTGAGAGTTCTCTGTTTAGCTCTGTGCCCCATTTTTAAAATTGCATTATTTTGTTTGTTGGTGTTTAATTTCTTGAGTTCTTTATATATTTTGAATATTGGCCCTTTGTCAGATGTAGGGTTAGTAAAGATCTTTTCTCTGTCTAGAGACTGTTGTTTCGTTCTATTGAGAGTGACCTTGGCCTTGCAGAAACTTTTCGGTTTCAAGAAGTCCCATTTATTAATTGTTGATCTTAGAGCTTGAGCTATTGGTGTTCAGGAAGTTGTCTCCCGTGCCAATGAGTTCAAGGCTCTTCCCACTTTCTTTTCTAATAGATTTAGTGTACCTGGTGTTATGTTGAAGCCTTTGATTTACTTAGATTTGAGTTTTGTAACTGGTGGGCAGCTCAGGCCTCATGTGAGTTCCCTAGTAAGGAGAGCGGAAGCCCTCTCTGACATGCACTCTCTTGCCAGTTTTTCAATTACTTCCCTCTGGAAGGACTGCCTTTGCCAGGCCACAGGGAAAGTGGACATGCTCAGCACTAATACAACTTGATGAAATGGGGTGGATAGGAAGGGGGCTCCCCTTTTCTGAGGAACAGGGGAGAGGGAAGGGGAGAGGATAGAGGAAAGAAGGGAGAGTGGGACTGAGAAGTGAGGAGGGATGGGGCTAGACCAGCATGCAAAGTGAATAAATACATGAATTTTTAAAATATATGGAAAAAATGAGGGAACTAAACAGTGCAGCTTTCCTGAGACTGTCATTCACGATGGGGTGCAACTTCGATGTTGTAATAGGATTGCACAGGATCCTAAAGTGTCTGTGTTGGATCACCTTTTAATTCGTAAGTGCTCTGACCAGGAGTTCAGGCTCAGGAGACCAATAGGCTCATCAGACATGGACCAGGAGAACAGAGGCTCCCAACTGACTAAGACTCACTTAGTGCCGCTACTGTCGGCCTTGAACATGGAGGGAACCCCCTTGCTTGCCCACTCCCTCCCTAAGGTAAATACTTACTGAATCTCATAACTTGTTAAGCTGTTGAAAACAGAGACTCCTATTGTGACATAATGATGTAATGTTCAGCCATAAATGAAAAAAATAAAAAAACCTAGATATTTATATTACTCCCTCTAAGGGTAAAGGACTATGATTGAAGAGAAGGAAAAAAGCATGTAAGAGCCATAGGAAGAACTGTAGAGCCCGTTCACTGGAATTAAGGCTCCTTTCTAGAGTGGGGAAGGAGGCTCATAAGGTGTAGGACATGCATGAAGCATGAAGATTAACACGGCCCTCCCCAGCGTTATACATGCAATAAATGACAGAGGAGAGTCACTCAGAACCCTCCCTTACACTTCTATAAATAATCCCAACCTCAATAAATCTTTTGGTTTACCAAGCCAAGTAAAAAAAGTTTAAATAAATAAATAATAAATAAAAATAAATCATGAATCTATTTTGATATAGTAGGTCAATAACTAGGTGGCCTAACAAAATGGATAAGTGAAAAGATAATTGTAGCAAAATGACACCTAATAAATGCAGAAGAAATGCTAAATTAGAAATGACCATTTGGTCAGTATTTAAGTACAGTTAATTTAGTCAAGAATCATAATGGAAGTTTAAATGAGTGGGTGAAAGTTTGAGAAAGTCAGGATATTTATATAATCTCAAAGCGTCTTTTCAAAACATGATTAAGAAATAATAAGTATGAAATAGTTGTTCATCAACTTCAAAGTGAAAAAACTTGGAAAGCCACTTGACTAACTGAGAAACCAGCTGTGCATCTCTTAATGAAAGCACAGTATTACCCACATGGCATTTCTGTCAAACATGTGTAATGTGAACCTGTTAGATACCAGACAAACCTAAAAGAGGGATATTATACTATAGCCCATGGTCTTAAAAAAAAGCCAAAGCCATAAAATATGAAAAAAAATGAAGTATTCCAGCTGAAAAATAAATTATATCTAAAGCACAGTATGGCCGTGTGCTAGCCCTGCAGTTTGGAAACAAGTGAATGCCCAGTACAGCCACATGCTGGTCTTGCTGATAGTAAGGTTATTTTTGAAGCAACTGTAAGACTAATGTTTGAAAAACTGATAAATGTCTCAAAAAAGGTAAAAACTGTAAATAGCCTGAGATTTGGCTATGGTCTCTCTTTCAAATGACTGAGGGACCAACATCTAATTCTTTTCTTTTTTAATTTTAAATTTTATTACTACTATTGTTGTTAGTGGTGTGTGAGTGTGTACGTGTGTGCAAGCACACCGAAGCCTGATAACACCCTTATGGAGTTTTTATCCCTTCCACCTTCATGTGGGTCTAGGGATCAAGCTCAACAGGCCTCCCAACTAAACCATTTTCCTGGCCCCTCCTAATTTTCTTTTAAATTAACTATCAAATTATTTCTACTACTAAGGGGTAAACAAAGTTGGTAATAAGAGTATCTTTGATAGCTGGTGGTTGTGGAACATGCCTTTAATCCTAGCACTTGGGAGGTAGAGGGTGGCAGATCTCTGTAATCTTGAGGCCAGGGTGGTCTACAGAGCAAGTTCCAGGACAGCCAAGGCTATGCAGAGAAACTCTGTCTCAAAAACCAAACTAAAACAAAACTAAACAAATTAATGAGTATCTTTTATTAAAAAAAACAACCAATATTCGATAGCTGAATTTTAAAATAATTCTGTTCTTATTCATAATTGCTAAAACTTGGGAGCAAACAAGATATTTTGGCAGGAGTATTACTTTTCTCATTACTGTAACAGAATATCTGAGGAAAGGGTGTTTCAGAAAGAAGAAAGGACTTACTGGCTTGTAGTTCTAGAGTAGTCAGGCATGGCTGGGAGGACATTATGGTTGGTGTGCAAGGCAGCTGAACATACTGCATCAGCAGTCAGCAGACAGAGAGAGAAATGCTGCTGACCAGCTCACACGCATGTTTATTTGGTGTCTGTATGGAGGTCCTAAGGGATCACTGCATGAATGTGGTGAAAGCTCTAGGGTGCGGGGGGGGGGGGATACCAGGACCACAGGGTTTCCACTGAAGCAGAGCCGGGCCACATGAGAGGCTCTGTGTGCTGTGAGTGCAGAGCTGGAGGGCAGGCCATTCAAACTTCTTTGATCCCAGAAGATTCTCTCAGAATCTTCATATGCCAGGGACAGAGCTTCAGAATTTGTTTTTATCCCTGCTGTATTTCAGTCTCGCTGTGGTCTAACCTTTCCCGTCAGGCCTCCATTCCTCCCTTTTGGAATGTTTCACTGAATGTCAAGAGTATGCAACTTACTTTTTATGTTATAGGGGCTCATGGTTAAGAGATTGCCTGAGTATCAGAAGAGGTGCCTCACTTATATTTTTTTGTGCAGTGTTAAAACTATTCAACACTTTTGAGATCGAATCAAACGCATTTTGTTTTATGGATGGCCATGAGCCTCTGAGGGCTCCTATATCCGTTGCGCCTACAAAACAAGAACTGCAAGGACACTGCTGCTAAGTTGTGTTGCTTGGCCAAGAATGAACCTGCCCCACTTGAGCACAGCCCGTAGTGGCCTTTGTCTACTTTGCTGTCTCTAGAGAGATCCAGCCTAAGGCTCTACTCAGGTTTAACTTCTTTCCATCTCATTTGATCTAATCTAGAAACTCCCACAAAAATGCCCAAAGGTTTGTTTCCAAGGTGATTCTAGATACTGTCAGGTTGACAATACTGACCATCGTAGTAGATAAATGAACTTTGATACATCTAGATAACAGACTACTTACTACTAAGTGTAACAGAAATCAGCTCAAGTCACTGATGAGACATGGGCACCCAAATGTTTAGTATGGAAAGAAAAAAAAACCAATCTAAGAAAAGTGTGTACTCTATGATTAGAACATGGTGGCACACTGGGTTTCAACATTTTCTAATTTTGTGCAGGGTGGTAAATATGGATCTATTTTCATTTTTCTGCATGTAGACATCCAGTTGGACCAGCACCATTTGTTGAAGAGGCTGTCCTTTTTCCACTGAATGGTTTTGGCTTCTTTGTCAAAAAACAAGTGTTCATAGGTGTGTGGGTTTATTTCTGGGTCTTCTATTCAGTTCCACTGATCCACTATTCTGTTTCTATACCAGTATCATGCAGTTTTTATAATTATTGCTCTGTAGTACAGCTTGAGATTCAGGATGGAGATACCTCCAGATGGTCTGTTGTTTACAGAATTGTTTTGGAAATTCTGTGTTTCTTGTTTCTCCATATGAAGTTGAGAATTTTTCTTTCAAGGTCTGTAAAGAATTGTGTTGGTATTTTGATGGGGATTGCATTGAATCTGTAGATTGGTTTTGGTAACATGGACATTTTCACTATGTTAATTCTACTGATCCATGAGCACGGGAGATCTTTCCATCTTCTAATATCTTCTTCAATTTCTTTCTTCAGAGATTTGAAGTTTTTTTCAAACAGATCTTTTACTAGCTTGGTTAGGGTCACACCAAGGTACTTTATGTTATTAGTGGCTATTGTCAAGGGTGTTGTTCTCCTAATTTCTTTCTTGGCCCTTTGTCTTTGGTATAGTGGAGGGATTCTGATTTTTTTTTTAAGTTAATTTTGTATCCAGCCACTTTGCTGAAGGTGTTTATCAGCTGTAGGAGTTCCCTGGTAGAATTTTTGGGGTCACTCATGTATACTATCAAATCATCTGCAAATAGTGAAACTTTGACCTCTTCCTTTCCGATTTGTATCCCCCTGATCTTCTTTAATTGTCCTATTGCTCTAGCTAGGACTTCAAGAACTATGTTGAAGAGATATGGAGAGAGTGGGCAGCCTTGCCTTGTCCCTGATTTCAGTGGGATTGACTTAAGTTTCTCTTCATTGAGTTTGATATTGGCTATAGGCTTGCTGTGTATTGCGTTTACTATGTTCATATTTATCACCCTGCACAAAACTAAAGTCCAAGTGGATCAAAGACCTCAACATAAAACCAGGCACACTAAATAGGTTAGAAGAAAAAGTGGGGAAGAGCCTGGAATTCATTGGCACAGGAGACAACTTCCTGAACAGAATACCAACATCACAGGCTCTAAGAGCAACAATCAATAAATGGGACCTCATGAAACTGAAAAGCTTCTGTAACGCAAAAGACACTGTCATCAGAACAAAATGACTGACTACAGACTGGGAAAGGATCTTCACCAACCCTATATCTGACAAAGGGCTGATATCCAGAATATACAAAGAACTAAAGAAGTTAAAAAGCAACAAATAAAGCAATCCAATTAAAAAATGGGGTACCGAGCTAAACAGAGAATTCTCTGTAGAGGAATATCGAATAGCAGAGAAAAAAGAAACGCTCAATGTCCTTAGCCATCAGGGAGATGCAAATCAAAACGACCCTGAGATTTCACCTTACACCCATCAAAATGGCTAATATCAAAAATTCAAGTGACAACACATGCTGGAGAGGTTGTGTAGAAAGGGGAACCCTCCTTCATTGCTGGTAGGAATGTAAACTTGTAAACAAAAGCACTTTGGAAAGCAATCTAGCGCTTTCTCAGACAACTAGGAATAGCACTTCCTCAATATCCAGCTATACCACTCCTAGGCATATATCCAAAAGATGCTCAAGTACACAACAAGGACATTTGTTCAACCATGTTTGTAGCAGCCTTATTAATAATAGCCAGAACCTGGAAACAACCCAGATGTCCATCAATGGAGGAATGGATACAGAAATTGTGGTACATTTACACAATGGAATACTACTCAGCAATTAAAAACAAGGAAATAATGAAATTTGCAGTCAAATGTTGGGAACTATAAAAGATCATCCTGAGTGAGGTATCCCAGAAGCAGAGAGATACACACGGTATATACTCACTTATAAGTGGGCACTAGATCTATAAGATAGGATAAATATATTAAAATCTGTACACCTAAAGAAGATAAACAAGAAAGAAGACCTGGAGTACAATGATCAATCTTCACTTAGAAAGACAAATGGGATGGACATTGGAAGTAGGAGAAAACAAGTAACAGGACAGGAGCCTACCATAGAGGGCCTCGGAAAGACTCTACCTAGCAGTGTATCAAAGGTGATGCTGAGACTCATAACCAGTCCTTGGGCAGAGTGCAGGGAATCAATGAAAGAAGGGGGAGTTAGTAAGACCTGGAGAGGATGGGAGCACCACAAGGACCAAATATATCTGGGCACAGGGGTCTTCTATGAGACTGTTTCTCCAACCAAGGACCATGTATGGATATAACCTAGAACCCCTGCTCGGATATAGCCCATGGCAGCTCAGTATCCAGTGTGCTCCCTAGTAAGGGGAACAAAGGACTGTTTCTGACATGAACTCAATGGCTGGCTCTTTGACGACCCCCCTCCCCGAGGAAGGAGCAGCCTTGCTAGGCCACAGAGGAGGACATTGTAGCCCCTGATGAGACCTGATAAACTAGGGTCAGATGGAAGGGGAGGAGGACCTCCTCTATCAGTGGACTTAGAGAGGGGCAGAGGGGAGATGAGGGAGGGAGTGTGGTTTTGGGAAGGAATGATGGAGGGGGCTATAGCTGGGATACAAAGTTAATAAACTGTAAGTAATATAAAAAATAAAAAAAATTAATTAAAAAAAATTTAAAAGATCTGAAGGAGGAAGGAATGAATAGCCAGAGCACAGATGACTTTTATGGTCATGTAATGATTCTGTCCCAAATTATAACGAAGAACAAGTGTCAATAATGAATTCTAGGTGATTGTGTCAACTCTAGGGGATAGTGATAACAGTGGATACTATGTCTATGAGGCAGGAAATTTATGGGAAAACTTTTACCTTATCCTTGATTTTATGTAGACCCAAAATTATTCTAAAACATAACATATGTTAAGCATGTTATAGGCACATGAAACCTAGAAAAAATGTTTGAACATGGGTGATAGCTCTGGGTTCCTGACTTTGTTTCTAACTGTAGGACCACCAAAAGCCAAGCTGACTGCCCTTACATATTTGGAATCTGTTTGTTACATACAGGGCTGTCAGCATGCCTACCCAGCCCCCTGAGACAGTGAAGTGGAGGGCTCAACATGTCTTCCTCTGCCACTGTGTTTCTCTCCCTTGCTCTTGCTATTTGTCCCTATCTTTCTCACTCTCAGCCTTTGAGGTATGCCTAGCATGGACTTTGGAATAACAGGGAGTCTCAGACACTTTGAGTGTCATCATACACCGGATGCTCTACAGATTCATGGAAAACAGAGCCAGCTTTCAGTCTGCTTTACATTTAGAGAAAGTGCCCCCCCGCCACCCATTAAAAACAAAGGCTCAATCAGCGGTATAACTGGGGCCACATAGTGTCAATTAAACTGAAAAGCGCTGGTGTTCTGGAACCATCCACTCATTTATGAATGCCAAAATGGCTTTCACATTATACACTAAAACCAACTAATTGCTAATGAAACTCCATGATTCAAAAATCATAAAATACATATTTGGCATTTTATTAAAACAGTCGCTGGGTGGTAGTACATGCCTTTAATCCTAACACTTGTGAGGCAGAGGCAGGTGGATCTCTGTGAGTTTGAGGCCAGCATGGTATAGAGCAAGTTCCAGGACAGGCTACACAGAGAAACCCTTCCCCCCACCAAAAAAAAAAAAAAAAAGCCAAACCAAACAACAACAAAACCAAACCAGTATATCCTCTATTATGGTTGAGAAAGAAGCTAGTATATCATATTTATGATGACACAACTTGAAATTTCTTTATATATGTGCAATCTGCCAGTAACTCAGTTATACGTTAAGGAATATATTCATTCATTTAGTACTTACATAGCTTTTTCACTGACTATAGGTTAGAGAAATGCAAAAGAAACAAATGTCTACAATAGGTCCCCAATGGAAACAACTACAAAAGAAACCAAATTTAAAAACAGCAGCAACAACAAAATACAACAGAGTTCCACAGAGTTTACAGAGAGAAGGATGCCTCTCAACTAGGAGGAGAAATTATGGGCTTACCTTGATTTTATAGACACTTTTCTGTTATGACAAACTGCTAATTTCTAAGAGATTTCCCATAGGATAGATAGAGAGCGGGGGAGGGAAGACAGACAGACAGAGAGACAAGGAGACAGAGATATTACCTGTGGCCTTTGATAAATCACTCTGGCATAGAAGCTGCAACAGGTACCATGCTCATCAGTCTGGAAAGGCATACAAAGACTAAAAATATTACACAAAGCACATAGAAGCAATAAAAGTATTTGAAGACGTTTTACAAACACAGCCATTACCTGGAGAATTTCTCTTAAGCAGTGGACAACTGGAGGCTGGTAAAGCTTAGAAATGGGGTCTCCTTCAATTACATCAATTTGTCCCAGACTCGGATGTGCAGAGAAGATATAACAGAAGAAAGGAGGAGGCAGATGAGTCTTTATCTGTTTAGCATAAAGGAATATGCACAGTAAGAAAATGTCCTCTTAAAACATTCAAAAAATGCCATTAACATAAGTTCTGTAGTATACATGTGATTATGCTTGGCTTGATGGTGTAATCTCAGCTTGGGAGGCAGAAACACAAGTATCACAAGTTCAAGGCCCACCTGGGCTATAGGAGGACTGTATATTCAGCCTTCATCACTTAAGTGAGACCTACATAACTTAGTGTAAAGCATGAAGGAGGCCCTAGTTTCAATTCATGAGACTGGAATGAACAAAAATACACGCACATACACATACACACATGCATGCATGCATGCTCCCTGCTTAAAAAAAAAAAACCAGCTAAGAAGTTGGGGAGATGGCTCAGTAAGTCAAGTACTTGTCACAAAGTTAAGTTCCCCAGAACCTACACACAAGTTGGTGTGAAGACAGAAGGACCCCAAAGGCTCACTGGCTAGGCAATCTAACCAAAATGGTGAGCTCCAGGCTCAAGAGAGACCCTCTATCAAACACTTGAGGTGGAGAAGTAATTAAAGAAAGATATTCTGACATGAAGCTTTGGCATCCACACATGCCTGTTAGAAGGTTGCATCAGCACACTCGAGCGTGCACACACACCACACAGACAAGAGAGGGGGGTTGTTGAGGGAGGGAGAGGGAAAGAGAGGTGTGTGTGTCTGAGTGAGAGAGACAGAGACAGAGACAGGGAAGCTGTAGCCCAAAGCAGCCACCCTGATGAACAAGCCCAAAGGCCAGTAGAAGAAACTTTTATTTGTTTTGCAGCTTCTGAGTCACTACAATGAAAAATGTGGTGAGGAAAAGAGAAATTTGTGTTGACCATCTATGGATTTTACCTACCGTATGTTCTAATTGCTAGCCAAGTGTAAAGGGATGGGAAAGACATGGCGTGTGCTTCAGGATGAGTCCGAGACTCTGACTTGCAACATAGTGATTGAGTTTGGTGCTACACAAAGCTGAAAGCAGGACTGTTTAAGGTCAGTATAGGCTCCAGACTAAGGCTTATTTTGTATTTCTTTTAAAAAAATTTTTTTTAACATTTATATTTTATATTAATCACAGGTTATGTACTTTGTGTCCCAGCCATAGCCCCCTCCCCCATTCCCTCCCTATCCCACTCTTCCCTCCCTCATCTCCTCCCTGCCCCTTTCCAAGTCCATTGATAGGGCAGGACCTCCTCCCCTTCCGTCTAACTCTAGCTTATCAGGTCTCTTCAGGAATGGCTGCAATGTCCTTTTCTGTGGCCTAGCAAGGCTGTTCCTCCCTCAGGGGGACAGGGAAGTTGAAGAGCAAGACATTGAGTTCATGTCCAAAATAGTTCCTGTTCCCCTTACTGGTGTACCCACTTGGGTATTGAGCTACCATTTGCTATATACAAGCAGGGGTTCTAGGTTATAACCGTGCATGGTCCTTGGTTGGAGAGACAGTCTCATAAAAGACCCCTGTGCCCTGATATATTTGGTCCTTGCTGAGCTCCTGTCCTCTCCAGGCCATACTAACTCCCCTTCTTTCATATGATTCCCTGCACTGTGCGGAAGGGTTGGTTATCTTTCTTAATATTTGCTTTGATACCCTGCTAGGTATAGTCTTTCCGAGGCCCTCTGTGGTAGGCTCTTGTATTTCTAACAAAAACCAAAATACAAACAAAAATTCATCAAGAATTTACCAGAGCAGCTGTGAAAAGAACCATCAGAATGCTGGCACTGGAGAGAAGCTGCAGCCGCAGTCCTAGATGACATTCCTACATCACTCCAGGCAAAGGAACTGTTGCACAGTTCTTAATGCCCAAGAAATGACATGTACCATGTGACTGCAGTAGTAGTGTCTAACTCGGCTCCCGAGAAGGGCAGCTGTCTGTACCCTGAGGAGTTTTTCAAGGTCGGGCTTACCTCTTCACTAGGCTGGCTACAGGAAGGCTCGATCAGCGGTATAACTGGGGGCCACATAGTGTCAATTAAACTGAAAAGCGCTGGTGTTCTGGAACCAGAAAAGACATTGTTGAAGTATTAATCAGCAAACATTTGCCAATAAAGTACTAGACAGTGTACTTAAAGAAGACAGTTCTTTACACTGTGACGAACCTGCACATGAAAACACATATGCAGAAAACACCTCAACTCCAGCACAAGGAGCCTGAGGTAGGAAGATCAAGAGATATCCTAACTAACTACCAATAGTGAGGAAAAAAAGAACAACAAACCAAAACAATAATAACAGTAAAATCAGGACTAGAGAGATGGCTCAGTGGTTAAGAAGATCTGCTGCTCTTCCAGAGGACCTGGGTTCAATTGCCAGTACCCACATGGCAGCTCACAACTGATGTGACTACAGTTGCAGAGGATCTGACGTTCTCATACAGACATATATTCAGAGAATACACCAATGCACATAAAATAAAAATAAATATAACAGTAAATATAAAACAGTAAAAACAAAACCCTTAAAAATAAAGATATAGTTATCTTGCTAAATGAAAAGTAAGAAACAAATTAAAATGTCCTTATGTACATACCAGTGACTAAAAGATATAAACTGTTTTGAATGGTTATCTGAAAATGGTTTAGAGGCAATATTTATATTTCCCTCAGGATTGTTTTGTTTGTATATATATATGTGTATATGCATATATGATTGTTTTATACAAGTGGATATGTATAAATAAATTTCTAGAACATGCATAGCTAAAATGTATAATCATGTATGCCTTATATGCAATTATCACTACTACTGTGCATGCACATGATATCTATGTACATGTCTATGTACACGTACACTGTGGTACATGTGCCACAGGAGCGAACACTTTTACCCACTGAGTCATTTTGCTGGCCCTTGCTTTTTGATTTTGATAAAAGTTTTAGGCTGGTGGCACATCCTTTTAGTCCTAGCACTGAAGAGAGAGACAGGCAAATCTCTGCAAGTCTCAGGCCAGTCAGAGATACACAGTATGACCTGTGTGTGTGTACATATGCACACATGCACTCATACGTGTGCTTGCATAGAAGTTAGATTACACCTTGCAGGAGTCAGTTCTCACTTTCCACTGTGCAGGGCCCAGGAGCCACTATTCAATAGCTCACTGATTTTGTGTTTTAAGACAGTGTCATGTATAGCTCAGGCTGGCCTCCAACTCCACAGGCAGCTGAGGATGACCTTCAACTTTTTTAAAACTTAAATTTACTTATTTTACATCCTGATTGCAGCCCCCTCCCTCATCTCCTCATTTCCACCCTCCTCCCTTCTTTCCCCCACCCCCTTCCCTAGTCCTCAGAAATGGGGAGCCCTTTCCCCCTACCATCTGACTCTAGCCTATCAAGTCTCATTAGGGCTGTCTGCATTCTCTTCCTCTGTGGCCTGGCAAGGACCCCCTTGCCCCCACCAGGAGGAAGTGATCAAAGAGCAGGCAACAAAGTCCATGTCAGAGACAGGCCCTGTACCCCTCATTAGGGAACCCACATGGAGACTGAGCTGCCTATCAGCTACATCTGAGCAGGGGGTCTAGGTCCTCTCCATGCATGGTCCTTGGTTAGTGCATCAGTCTCTACAGGCTCCCCTGGGCCCAGATTTGTTGGCTCTGTTGGTCTTCTTATGGAACTCCTGTCTCCTCCGGGTCCTTCCATTCCCCCAGTCTTTCCTACAACTCCCTGCGCTCTGCCCAAAGTCTGGCTGTGATTCTTAGCATCTGCTTCGATTCCTTGCTGGGTGGAGTCTTTTTCAGCTATTAAAAACAAGGAAATCATGAAATTTGCAGGAAAAGGAATGGAACTAGAGAGATCATACTGAGTAAGGCAACCCAGAACCAGAAAGACACACATATAAGCAGATATTAGCCATATAATACAGGATAACCATACTACAATCCACAGACCTAAAGAAGCTAAATAACAAGGAGGACCCTAGGGAGGATGCTTAATTCTCATTCAGAAGGGCACACGGAATACACACTGGAAGCACCTGAAGAGAGGGGACAGGATGGGAGCCCACCACAGAAGTCCCCCTCCTGCCACTTCCCAAAGGCTCTGCTACAAGCACACACCGCTGGACTCCACTTAGGCAGTGCTGGGGACGGAACCAAAGGCTCTGTGCATGCTGCACAGACATTCTATTAACTAAACGCCCACCCCTATTTCAAAAACAAATACACAGATGCTTTTCAACGCAGGTACAATGAGGTTATGTTCTGCTAAACTCACTGTAATTTGAAAATACCATGTGTCAAACATACGTCCAGAGGCTGGCTCAGAAGGTAGGTTCCCAGTACCAACGTTGGGAGGTTCACAGCTATCTGTAACTCCAGCTCCATGGGATTTGTGGTGTTTTGAATAAGAATGGCACCCATATGCTCATATGTCTGAATGCTTAGTCAGGGAGTGGTAGTACTTAGGAAGAATTAGGGTGTGTAGCCTTGTTGGAGTAGTGTGGTCTTGTTGGAGGAAGTGTGTCACTGAGCGTGAGCTTTCAGGTTTCGAAACCTCAGTCCCAGTGATCCTCTCTCTCTGGTGCCTTTGGATCTGGATGCAGATTTTTCTCTCAGCTTCTTCATTCTCCAGCACCATGTCAGCCGTGTGCTGCCATGCTCTGCAATACGATGAAAACGGACTCACCTCTGAAACTGTCAGCAAGCTCCAATTAAATGCTTTCTTCTAAATCATCATGGTCTTGGTGTCTCTTTATAGCAACAGAACATACTATATACATAGTGTGCACAAATATATGCAGATATGCAAACATACATATAAAAAAATCTTTAAAAAAATTAATCTGCCTAACTACCCAAGCTTGGCAGCAGTGCTCAGTAGCAGGGTGAGCTGCTTCCCCTGTGACTGTAAAGTGGGAGGTGCAGTCTTTGGAAAGACAAAAATTTAAAGTATAAGCCGGGTGTGCAACTCATAGCTGAAATTCTAAGCACTGGGAGGCTGAGGCTAAAGGATGTCTACCAATTTCAGGTAAACCTCAACCATATAACACCCTGTCTTAGAGCCCTCTCTCCCCCAAAGTATTTTTTGAGTGCACATTGCTTTTGTACCACCATTATATAAAGAAATTATTAAATTGAACCACTGTAAATAGGTTAATAAAAGTTATCTAGCATAAAATATAGTCAAATAGTCTTTAAAAAATCTACGAGTCCACTTATATATTCTGGTCTAAGACTTTCTTTTCTAAGACAAAACCCTGGACCTCTGATCCAGTCCCTCATTAACAGCGAAAGAAATCACATGGGTTCTGTTTTACTTCTACCTTTACGAACATTGTGAAACATTACTCGTAGACTTTGTGTTTTCCCTTCTGTAAAGGGTGGTATCTGATGGAGTTATTGCAAGAAATAAAAGAAATGAGCAAGAGGGCTGCGGACATCACTCAGGTGGTGAAATGTATGCCTAACATGTACAATACCCTATGTTCCACCCCCAGCACTAAATAAATGGGGCATGGCAGCACAGAGCTGTAATTCTAGCCCTCAGGGAATAGAGGCTAAATGGTCAGATGTTCAAATGAGTTTGACACTAGCTTGGGCTACATTATCTTATCAAAAAATAAAAATAAAAAAGATAAAAAAAGAGCCCCTACGAGAATTTCTAGTTCTAGAGCAGGACCTACCATGTTGGCCACCTTATGCTGCTGTACTTAAAACGGTTATAGTTGGAGACATTTTTTTCTGTGCTATTTTTTCTTGAGAGAGTTCCTAGTTTAAGCAGAACAACAGTCTCTCATTACAGCCCAAGGCAGACCTGGAACACTATATCCTATGATCTTTGCCAGCTCTGAACTCACCATTCCTCCCCCTAGGCAGGCCTTGAAGCCTTGTCAACCCGCCTCATTCTTCTGCGCAGCTGAGATTACAGACCTATGTGAACATCACAGGATTACAATCTCACTCCATTCGATGCAGCGTTTTAATCCCAGAGTTCTTTGTGAAGAAACTGAATACAAGTAGTGCAAGAGACCAGGGCAAAAAGATGCTCTTTTGCTATGACACTAAAGGGACGGTGTGCAGCTCAGTACCACAGCACTTGCCCAGAGCACCAAAAAAGACAGAAAGAGCCCTTCCTACAGAGTAAACAGAAAAGTGCTAGTTTCCCAACCAGCTCACTCCATGAAAACAGGCTTCTGTGGTCAGTTAGGGTTATGTATGGCATCTCTGTGGTTTGTTTACAGGAGCTCTTAGCTACGGGCTGAAGGGGACAGTAGAATAACAAAGGTCGTGAGAAGATGAATAAAAGGCGCCTGCAACATTCCATTAAACCAACCATTCCTGAACAAATACAAAAGAAACACACATGTTAACACACGAAAAAGGAAATTTCATGGAGCCCCACATCTAAACAAACAACCACAGACAACTAAGAAATGCTAAGGGGAAGAAAAAGTCTTTCCCAGAGATGAGTCCCAATGGTCAGAGATGATGCCAATGGTCGTCTCTAAAGTTATATACACACAAGTAATACTAAGCAATGAGCAAATTGTATTTTTATATTTATAAAGTATGTGTGTGTGTGCGCATGTGTGCTATGCATGTGCGCACGAGTGCCTGTACGTGTGTGTGTGTGTAGGGGGTTAAACATGTTCTAGAATTAAGGCCATGGTGATGGTTGCTCATCTTAGTGCAAAAGATAAAAACAAAGGTGTTCACTTTAAAATGGTAAATTTTATGGTAAAGTATATGTAGATCAAGCTGTTATTGTAAATAGTATTAGTGGATAGAGTATATAAGTAGGAGAGCCCTTACCTTGCAGGTAAAGGCCCTGTGCTCTGACAAAATAAAACAAAAGATCATTAACTTACGACAGGGTTTTCTAGAAAAGATACCTTGAGCCTGAAAATGAAACACTTCAATCATTAGGTCTTCTTCAGCTCTGCTTAAATGATTTCGGTACAAACCTTCTCTCTTTAAATAGAATTCTGATTTTCTGTGTATGACGTCTTGCTTGCATGTACGTATGTACACATGTGTGTGAGTGGTGCCTGGAGAAGTCAGAGGTGGACTCTGGGTCCCCAGCACTGGAGTTACAGAAGGCTGGGTGCGGGGAACGGAACCTGGGTCCTCTGCAAGAGCAGGGCGTGCTCTTTACTGCTCTTCTCTCTCTTTCTCTCTAAGAATAATAGGGTATATTTTACTTTGGTTTCCAGCTCTATTAGCAAGCTGTCATCATAGATACAGAATTTCACGTTTATAGCCTTTACTGTAATGCAAAAGTATGGAATATACACTATAAAGTAGTATTTCAGTAACAGCAATAGCTAATGTGGACCCTTAATGAGAATGGACTACCTGCTCGACTTTGAGCTCAACACTTTGTGTAAGGGCAGTCAGCCCTATAACTACCAGGGCAGGGCCTTCCTGAGGGCACCGGGCCAGGCTTCTGATTCCAGTACATCCCAGGAATATCTTATAGATGAGCAGAACTACAAAATGTTTCCCAAAGTCATTCACTGAATTTCAGGAAGATACTTTGTAAGCTAAAATTAGCTGAAGCAAAGGAAGATGGAGGGGGGCAGGGAGGAGAGTGAAGTACACATCTGAGGCCAGCTGTGGTGGCACATGCTTTCAGTTCATCATCAGGGAGGCTGAGGTCAGAGGACCATAAGCTTGGCTACTCAGTGACACTGTTGGAAGAAAACAACAACAACAAGAAAGTACCAGGAAAGATCAAACAAAGTAAATAAAAAGGAGTTGAGATACAAAATTAACAAGCTATTTAACTTTGTAAAAAGGAATTTTTTGTGTGTATTTCTGTTTTATTTAATCAGGCTCTCTCATTCCTCTTCTGCGCATGTTGCTTTCTGAAACTGCACACAGTTCTTGTTCACGTCTCATGTTTCAGGTGGTACTTACTATTCTATTAAGAGTATCTTTTAAAATTTCTTAGCCTCCTGAATACTAAGAATTACAGATATATGCTACCATGCTTGACTCAGAACTTTGTTTCATGTATTAAATAATGAAGACAAAAATAATAATGCACCTTTACCAACTGACTGCGCTCAAACATTATTTTTCTTTTTTGGCTAGAGATGGAACCCAGATATTTTTGTGCAAATGGTCTACCACTATGCTGTATGTCTAGATCTACATAAATCAGTACTTATCCTCTGCTCTACTCACTTCTGGTACACAGTCTAAAGCTGAGATTTCTGACAAAGGCTCTTAAAGTTCATCTCCTCCCATCAGATAGAGGAAAAGAGTGATCGCTTACTTAGGGTGAAGAATGTGGTCTAGACTTCCCCACTGCCTCCGGCTCTGCAATGAAGCTGTGCTTCAGGCTGCAATAACAAGATCCAGGAAACATCTCCAAAGAGGTAGAAAGAATGTAAGAAGAGTTGGAGAATGAGGAGTAGAACTGTGAAATGCTGTCTTCTGAATATAACATGGCATGCCACAGGTGCAGCTACAGCTAATTACACAAGACTTGTAGAACATCAAGCCAGTCAAAGTTCTGGCACAGATGTGGGAGGTGCTCTCTAGGCTCCACCCTTACCGAGGACCTTCTGGATGAGGAAGATCATTCTTTTTGAGGGTGTTCCTATTTGAGGTTTCCCCAGGCTCCAGTGGATAGTTCTAAACTTAAGCACATCCTGGCAGCATTAACTAAATATTATGGGTGATCAGGAAATAAAAGAACATTGAGTTAAAAGGGGAGACATATTGGAGAGGACATATGAACAGAGTTGGGGGTGGATACAATCATGTTTCTTTTTTTAATTTTTATTTTTTACATTAATTACAGGTTATTTACTTTGTATCCCAGCTGTAGCTCCCTCCCTCATCTCCTCCCTGCCCCTCTCTAAGTCCACTTATCAGTGGGAGATCCTCCTCCCCTTCCATCTGACCCTAGCTTATCAGGTCTCATCAGGACTGGCTGTAATGTCTTCCTCTGTTGCCTAGCAAGGCTGCTCTTCCCTTGGGGGTGGGGAGGTCAAAGAGACAGCTACTGAGTTCATGTCAGAGACAGCCCCCATTCCCCTTACTAGGGAAACCCACTTGGATGCTGAGCTGCCATGGGCTACGTCTGAGCAGGGGTTCTAGGTTATATCCATGCATGGTCCTTGGTTAGAGAAACAGTCTCAGAAAAGACCCCTGTGCCCTGATATATTTGGTCCTTGTGGCACTTCTGTCCTTTCCAGGTCTTACTAACTCCCCCTTCTTTCATATGATTCCCTGCACTCTGCCCAGGGTTTGGTTATGAGCAATCATTTCTTAATGCACATAGGAAATTCTCAAAAATAAAGAAAATTACAGCTAAAAAAATAGAAGTAAAATTTTCTTTGAGTGATTTGAAAGCAGCTTTAATTTCAGCTTTTCCATTTTCTAGATGTATAATATATTTTAAAAAGCCTGTATTTTCATAAGTTTTGTTTTTGAGACACGGTCTCTTGTAGCTAAGGTTGGCCTTGAACTCACTAGTCCTGTTGCCTCCCCATTAAGTGTTGGGGTCATGCTCAGCTTTGATAAGCCACACTGGAGCCCCTCGTATAACAGAAAAACCCTGCTCTGAGGACAAGACTTAGGACTTCTCACACACTAGTGCTTGACTGCTGAGCCCAGACTCTAACAAGATACTTACATATGGGCTGGGTATGGACACACCTGTAATCCTAGCACTCAAGAGGCTGAGGCAGGAGGATTGCAAGGTAGAAGCACAATACACTAAATAAATAAGTAAAAAATTTAAAAACAAAGAAAAACATTTAAAGCTCAAGATTTCCAAAGAAAAATAAGCAAGATTTGAGTAACACTGAACTAAAGAAGTTCATTTTAATGCACTAATTAGTCCATTTAGTGTGCAAGTGCGCAAGCGCACACACACACGTATATCTATATGATTGTGCATGCAGGTGCGGTCACATGCACACATATGGAAGCTAGAGGAGAACCTCCAGTGCTGATTCCCTTGCTCTCTGAGACACCCTCTCTCACTGCTGGAGATCACCAGACTGGTTGGTGAGAGGGCTCCAGGTATCTGCCTATCCACATGTTCCTAGGCTGGGAATACTCAGGGACTGTAACTTAAGCAGGGAGCAGCACATTAGTAATGGGCACAGCACTGGACTTCTGTTTTGTGAAGAAGGCACCACTGAGGGAAGGAGAAGAACTCTCTAATGCCTACATCTTCAGGTAACTGAATGTGGGAGTCATAAAAATATGACAGTAGTAAAAGGTTTCTGAATGGTCAACAACTGAAAGTTAATTTAACATCAAATGCAGAATGAATCTGAGGCGATCCTGGCAGTGCTCACTTGTGCTGCGTTGCTCAACTTCAGTGAAACTTTGCTTCTCAACACACAACATGTGCATTTTGCATTGCTCTACAGCTCTAATAAACATTCAAATTTGTTATAAACTGTAGTATTTTACTGTACACAGAGGATTCTGAACTTGTAGAAACATAGAGTTTAACTGTAGAAAACAAAGATCTTTAATACCTTCCTACACTCATTATTCAGCACTTATGAATCAAGCCAGTAAGTACATCTTTGTATTTTGTTGGTAGATTGGTTGATTTTAAGAACTGCGGCTTGAGTTGCTGATTTGAGTCTTGTAAAAATCTACTACACCAATTTTGGCCTGTGGTAAGGATAGAAGTCAGTGATTTCTGAAATGATACAAAACATTTTTCTGCCATACTGAAGTTCCTAGAGCATTTTCCTGCATTGGCAACTATTTAAAACATTCAAAATATCAATCATAGTTAGGCAAGTTCTAATGCTTTATCTAAAAATAAGCAAGCACATTCACTTCCTTAGCATGCCAATTTAACTTAATCTTTAATGATGTTTACACCAACAGCCAAGATTTTTAATTGTTCTGACAGCAGCAAACAAAAGCAGTAGCTATATTATCTTATTTGCAGAGAAAAGTAAAAGATCAAATTTGAGGTGTTTCACTAATTTGTGGTCCAGGACCAACAGGCAGTTTACTGCATTTTGACAGTTCTAGGGGAGAAATGAATTATTCACTTTTTATTTTATTAAATACTAATAACATTTCCCTTCCTAAAAGACACAAAATTTCAGGCTATGCATTGTGCACATAGCATCTTTTTAAAAAAAGATTTCTTTATTTTATGTGTATGAATGTTTTGCCTACATGCATGTCTCTGTACCATGTTAGTACCTGGTGGCCCCAGAAGTCAGAAGGTGTTGGATTCCCTGGAACTGGAATTACAGATGGTTGTGAGCCACCACATGGGTGCTGGGAACCAACATAAACTAACATATTATATACACACATTGTCTGAACTCAAATCAGCTGGTTTGATTATTTCTTGTGGCTCTGATCACTCCCAGTTGTTCTGCTTATTTTTACTGAACAATGGAAAACACCAGAATCTATGTGGGTATCAACATTACTGAAAAGAATTAACTATGTTTTTGGCTTGAGGGTCAGTAATTCTAATAAATTAGAAGCTTTTGTAAATGATTTCCCTGAAAACAGTAATTAAAGATCAGCTGTAGAACCAAATATACAGGCCTTGAAATTCCACCTAAGATCCAGTTTATTATGGAGCTACATTACTTAGTCTCAGTGAGCATTACGGTCTTTTTGTAAAAGGAGAATACCACCCGGCCAGGGGGCCCATGTGGTTGTGAACATTTGCCCTAATTTCCCTAAATAATCTCAATGGCAAAGTTAGTAACTGCCATTTTCCATCTGGGTGTAGATTAGTGAGTGGTAGAGTGCTTGCTTAGCATACTGGAAGGCTGAGGTTCAATCCTCAAGACACTCCCTTTCTCCAAATCAGCATCTCCTTTAACATTATTTAAAAATTTCATTTTAATTTACCTAACTGTATGTGTTGGGGCATTCATGCCAAGGCATACTTGTATTTCTCTCCTACTATGTGAGACACTACAAAATTCTTTATTACACGGTGCCTTGAGCAATCAAGTCAAATGCACAGAGAACAAAATGGTGGTTTCTGGCAGACAGTACAAGGGGTAGGGTGGGTAGAAAATTATTTAATGGACAGAGTGTCAACTTTACAGCGTGAAAACAGTTCCGGAGATTGATTAACACTACTGAACCACAACATACAGAAATGCTCAGACAATAATCTTTAGGCTCTAATTTTAATCTAAGCACAAAAAAAGTGAGTAGGTAAACAATAGCTGCTTATTTCTAATGTGTGTGTGAACACTGTAAGTTGGTTTAAAAATCAGGGTTACTTTAGCCCAGGCTCACCTGGAACTCACCCTAAGGCCCAGGTTAGCCTCAAATTCAGTGATCCTCATAGCTCAGTTTCCCCATTGTTGTGAGCCACAGAATCTAGTTTATATCTATTTATTTATTATAGCCCTGGGCACTGAGACTGGGAGCTTGTACATGCTAAGCAGATGATCTACCATTGCTATCACCAAACATCAAAACACTGACATTAACTTTAAAAAAGAAAAAGCTAAGTACAAGTAATGTGTAATAATAAATTACAATTACTATAATAAATAAATATTGTATAAAACATTTAAGTATTGAATATAAAATTTTGCATAAAATTGAATAAAATATTGAAATAAAATAAAAACAAATTAAAGATAAGAAAATTATATATATATATAATAAAGATAAAAATCAAAGTATTGTAACAGTAAAAAGAAATTTATTTTATTTTTATTTGGGGTGTATATGTGTGTGGTGTATGTTTTCTCTGTGCGTATATACGCATTTGACGGTCTCCACAGAAGCCAGAAAATAGTTGTAATTAAAGGTAATTTTGACATGAGTACTGGAAACTGAACTCAGATCCTCTGACGAAAGAGCTAGTGCTCCTAACTGCTGAACCATCTCACCATCCCCAATATTATCATTAAAATAAAATAAATAACACTTGACACTATTAATGAAGCCAATGTTTCATCCCTATAATTCTAGATTTAGGAAGTGAAAAATAGGATGGTCAGGAATTCAAGGTCATCCTCTCTTACACAGTAAGTTCCAGGCTAGAGCCTGGGTTACATGAAACCCTGTCTCAAAATACCAAACAGTCAATAAAAATCAATGCAACAAGCAAACATACAGATACCCATCTCATATAAATATAAATATAATTAGGACATAGACCTTATTTAGCTGGCTTTATAAGTTAATATAACGATTTAGGGATAAATACCCTAAATCTGGCATAACAAACTGCTCAGCAACTAGCCAGGGCCACAGTACTAAGATGTACTAAATAATATGTATTGGGTAAATAAATTAATTATCTTTTGTTATTTTAAAATGTTGTTATTACTGTGTGCATGTAGGCAAACCCTCACATGTGCCCATGCTATGTTGTGTGTATAGAGCTCATGACTATTTAATACCTTTATGTGGATTTCATGAATCCAGTGATTGTCCTGAATTATGTTTTAAGCAAACCCTCTTATATTTCCTTTAGTCTATATCTCTTAATTTTATTTTTGGGTTGTCACAAAAATTACTATTACCAATTACAAAACATTATTAACAATGTGAAAATTTTTCTTTGTGATTTATCAAGATGAATAAAGTATTTTCACTTAAGAGGTTTTATTCTATTTATATATTATTTGCTAGGTGTATGTTTATGTGTGCATATAGCATATGTCTGGGGACAGAGAACAACATCTGGGAGTCCGTTCTCTTCTTTCAGGCCAGCAGCTTTGGTTATGGCCCTCATTTTTACCTTTTTTCATGAAAGCTCTGAGACAAGCAGCTAGGACCTACCTAGTTACTTGACTCATCAGTTGCTCCGGTACTTTGCCTATCCTGTTTTCTGTTCAAAGGGATGCAATTCAGTGTTAAAGAGAGGATAGTTGCTTCCTTTGTCAGTCTTTGAGTTAAATTCTACAGAGACAAAGCTCTATATAATTAAGTAAATGCTCTTAAAGAGGTCTACATAAAATGGTATCTTAAGTCAATAATTTATTTTAAATGAAAAGTTTATCAGCTTTTGTTTTAATAAGTTGGGAAGTAATAAGTACAAATAAAAGAACTCGTATAATTTTAGTTTGTTTTGCGGCAGGATCTTGCTTTCTAGCTCTGGCTGGCTTGAAGCTCACTATGTAAGTGAGGATGGCCTCAATTTTGCAGTAATCACCTTCCTCTGTCTCCCTTGTGATGGGCTTATAGGTTCCAACATGCCTGGCCCAAATATTTAGAGAACTGTGAACTGCAATAAGTTCCTCCATTCCCCTGCTAAGTGAAATAATTTCCTGCCTATCACTTTTGCAGTTAATGAATTCCAGATCTCCTCCATTTTCCTTAACATTTCCTGTAATTTAACATTAAAGATAATGAAATCAAGTTCATATATAGAATAAAGCATCAAAGCTCTGTTTGTTTGGCTTGCTAAACTGATGCACAGGTCATTCAGGAGAATAAAAGTCTGAGGCTGAGCTTTGGAGAAGGTCCCTGGACCAAGAGTAGCAAGCATTGTGCAAAAGAAGCAAAGACAGGGGTGAGTAAGCATACCTTACACAGATGGCTTTGAACACTGTACAATTTTCTAAACTTAAATGGAGGTTATCAGACTCATCTTACTCTTACCAGTGAGTATAGACACTTAGGTCAGAAAAGTATGCTGGTTGTCTTTCTGCAAGCCTCTGGACTGAGGCAGTAGCCACTGAGTGCTCCTTATGGAAATGGAGCAGCATGTCTGCTTGCTGGGATGGCCTGTGGCAATGAGGGATAACTGGTATTCTGTCACTAAAACTGCTGACATGTGAAATCTGCTAGAGTCGATCTGAAAGACAGTATGTCTTAGCTTAACCATACAAGTATCTTCTAACTTAAAAAAAAACACAAAAACTCTCAAAATACTTTTCTATATATTATTGAACACGTAATTATTCTGACCTATGTTTTTAGAAGTAATCATATTTTGTTAAGGTTGACAAATAGTGTATTTTGCTAAAGTTGAGGAGAGCTGCTCACAAACAGTAAATGGCATAAAAAGATGTACTACCTTGTTTTCTGGGCTTTGGGTGGGTGACCAACAGTGGATGATGTCACTAATAGGCAATTATAACATCCAACATTCCAAAAGTATTTAGTAATTTGTTTTGAAGAAATACAGCTTCCAAAAGAACAAAAAGATACTCCAAATTATTTATTTGGATGGCTGTATACTGAAGTGAAGTTACATGCATAAAATAAAGAAACGAGTCCTCACCCCTAAGAGTGTCAAATATTCTGCCAGCAAGTTAAATATGGAAAAGGATTCAAACATTTTTGGTAAGGTGGGATAGAGGTAGAGAGAACTCCCTGAGCACATGTGAGGCCTTGGGAAGTTAACCTGCAGACAAATTATCTGCATCACTGGGTCACTTCCTATGGGAAAGCCTATTTCCTTCGAAAGGCTAAAGATGGCAATGAGGCTCCAAGAGTAACACAGAAGAACTAGATTAAATATCAAGTACACGTACAGCATGATGCTGGAAGAACATCAGTTCCACATAGGTAAAGACCCCTGGTCCCAGGCTTGGCTATGCCTATCTGCATCAGAATTTCCACAGTGTGTTCTCATAGTCTCTAGCCTGAGCGGCTCTCTGGGCCACATGGGGCTAATGAGCAGCTCAAGTGTGAATCTAGAGTTATGGAGCATTCTTACCAGAGCAGCCTGCGGGGAGAGTCTTTTTAAATTTTTATTAAATTCTTTATTAATTACACTTTATTCACCTTATATATCCCTGTAGTTCCCTCCCTCTTCCTGTCCCAACCCCTTCCTTCCTCCCACTTCTGCACCTGTGTCCCTCCCCAAGTCCACTGATAGGGGAGGTCTTCTTTTCCTTCCTTCTGATCCTAGTCTATTAGGTCTTATCAGGAGTGGCTGCATTGTCTTCCTCTGTGGCCTGGCAAGGCTGCTCCCCCCTCAGGGGGAGGTGATTAAAGAGCAGGCCAATCAGTTCATGTCAGAGACAGTTGCTGTTCCCATTTCTATGGACCCCACTTGGACACTGAACTGCCATAGTCTTAACTGTAGATATTTGACCATACCTACTCAGTCTTCAGTCTTCTAAGTTGGAAAGCATTTACAAGACATATTCTAGTAAGCAGTGAAATGAGGGTCAGCTTTAGTAAGGAGGGGGGTCATATGCCCAACTAAGCTTGTCTTATATCTACATATGTTTTCCAAACACCTGAGCAAATCTTCACTTCTATCCCCAAACCATATAATGTTAGTAGGCATTTGTCATTAAGACACATATATACAACAGACAGAATGTCCTTATACCTGCTCTGAGTTTATCCTACAGCAGATCTGTTTATGGAATATACTTCTTCCAGGTACATAAATTGTCAGACAGAGCTCATCTGAAAGGTGTTCTAGAAGGTCTGACAGGACAGAGATTAGGCCAGTCAGAAGAAATGCTTATGAACGTTCATGACTTAGAATGGCCACACTGGGTGGTCATCAAAGCAGAGAAGATGCTATCAACAAATGATTCAGAATGTTTTAGGCTTGTAACAGGCTTACCAACAATACTAGAAGCTCACGTGTTACTAAACTTATAAATATAAATATGAAGGTTTAACATGTTAATTGAAGAAAGGTAACAACACATTTGAGATCCCCAAATTTATTGATTATGGTATTTAATTATATCATAGGATACTTTTATTAAAAATGTTTCTTTCTAGATATGTCCATTGGTGAAACAGTGGTACAAATCTTACAAAGGTAACCAACTGTGCTGGATAGTTTTATGTCAACTTGACACAGGCTAAAGTCATGTGTGAAGAGTGAGCCTTAATTAAGAGAATGCATCCTGGGTTGGAGAGTTGGCTCAGCAGTTAAGAGCACTTGTTAATTTTGCAGAGAACTGAGGTTTGATTCTCAGCACCCATATGGAAGTTCACAACTGTCTGTAACTCCAGTTCCAGGGTATCTGATGCCTGCTTTTGAACTCCATGGGCACATGGTGCACACAGATCCATGCAGACAAAACACTCATACCCATCAAATAATGAAATTAATTTTAAAAAAGAAAAGAAAAGAAAATGTTCCATAAGAACATACCCATAAGGCATTTTCTTAACCAGTGACTTATTGGGGATGGCTCAGCTATCCTCTGGGCTGGTCCTGGGTTCTATAAGAAAGCAGTCTGAGCAAGCCAATAAGCAGAACCGCTCCATGTCTTCTGCATGAGTTCCTGCCCTGCTTGAGTTCCTGCCCTACCGCTTTTGATGATGAACAGTTACACAGAACTGTGAGTGGAAAAAAAAAAAAACCCTTTCTTCCTGGTGATTTTGGATATGACGTTTCATCACAGCAAAAGTAACTTTGACTAAGACAACAACCATATTCTAATTGGATTTATGGCACACTCCACAGAAGAAATTCATGCTTGGCACTGCAAAACTTGACAGTCAGCACACTGCTTTCATTTTGCTAAGCAGAAGTATTATCAAACTGCCTAGTAACATTTACATTCATCTCATAGATAACTGCTACATGGGCAGAAGTTAAGGTAGATACGTGTAACTGGTCTAAGTGCTGAGAATAAGCTACTGTTGAATGCTCATTTCTAAATGGGACTGTTATCTTACCCCACCAACACTCAGGGAAGAGGAGATAGGAAGAACGTAAGAGTTGGAGGATGGGGAGGAGCGCTGTGAAACAGTCTTTTGGACATGACATGGCTATTGTAATTGTGAACTTATGGCAGCTATGGTTATCTGCATAGACCTGAACAAGATCAAGCCAATAAGAGATCAGTAAACATTCCAGAGCACAGCACTAATTGGAGTCAGTGATTGTTTAAAAAGAGGTGGGGAGGGAACTATCAGGATGGGAAGATGAAGCTTTGGGAGTGTCTAAGGGCAGGAGTGGAGATATGGGGAGGGAATGACCAAAGCACATTGTAAACATGAGCTTGTCAAAGAATAAATTAAAATACTTAAACAAAAACCGTGTCCCTTATTTCTTCTAATTTACAGATTAAAATGATTACTGGTGAAGCAAGAACCATTGTTTGGTCAGGTCAATGCACCATTCTATCTCCCACCATCAAACCATTCAAGGTGAGTTACCACAGCATTTGGCACAGAACAAGTTCCCATATGATAGCACTAAGAATTTCTGATATTTTTTTGAGACAGGATCTTATGTAGCCCAGGCTGGCTTCAACTGTAAGTAACCGATAATGGCTTTGAACTTCTGATCTTTCTATTTTTACCTAAAAAGTACTGGGATTACAGAGCTACACCATCATACTCAGAAAAAGCATTAATACTTGACAACAGCAACAGTTTTGCTTATTTCAACATTCAGGAAGCAGAGGCAGGTAGATCTCTGTAAGTTTTAGGCCAGCTTGTTCTTTATACAGAGTTCTAAGTCAGCCAAGGGTATGTAGTAAGACCCCGTCTCCAAGAAAACCAAACCAAACCAAACCAAACCAAAAACGTTTTGTTCACATCTTATAAAATGTCTTCTCATTAAGTTAGACTTTCATACACATGCACAGAGATTTTTTTTTAATATATCACAGTCATAGTTTAGAAAACTATAGAAAACAAATCTTCACTTACAAGGTCAAGAAGTAAAACACCAATACAACATCCCCCCCCCCCATTTCCCTTTATTATGACTTAAATGGTCTAGTTCCAGTGCTGAAAGTTCTGGCTAGTAGTTGAGGTAGGTCTAGTAGGAAGAGCTGGCGTGACAGCTTTCCTTCTGTACTAGGTCTCTGCTCACACAATAGGTAAAACTAAAACTGAACAGTTATATCTGAAAACTTTGCTATCCTTAAGCTATCTTAACTTGAAATAGTATGCAAAGAGGCAAAAATAATATTATTACCAAAATGTATTAATTTCTAAAATGAGTCCCTGAAATAAAGAGACTTAAAAAAACCAAACACTTAGATAATAGTATATCTGTGGAACAAACACAAATGTTAACAACAATTAAATTTTTTACTAGAGATATTTTACTTAGCATATACATATCTAAAAGACATACTTATTTTATCCATTTTCTCTTTATTTTGATATACTATCAATCAGAAAGGTGCTTAATTATTTTGATTGTCTATTATGTTTCTCTGGGGACACTGTGGGGTCACTCAAATGCCAGTCTTACTTTATAGTCCAAGCATGTGGCAGTCCTGGCTTATAGTCTTAAAAAAAGAAAATTTAGAGATAAAAGCATAAGAAGTTTGTTTTTTATTTGTCATTATTCTAAGTGGATGACCTTCTAGCATGTTCTCACCTTGCTCTTGTAGCCTTCTGTAGAACCTTCATTCCTGACATGCTGCAGGGCCTGCCTTCTAATGGTCTGTTCTTCCAGAAGGCGCTGGCCAAGTATACTTCCCCGAACATCCCACAGGCATCCTGTACTAGCAGGCAAGACCTGTAAAGAGCGGCATATTTATTTTCTAAGTAAGAAGAATCAATACGACCCTGAATCTCCACTGTAGTCACCTTCATAATGACACATAAGGGCAAATGAAGTTGGAATTAAGATGTGTGTGCGTGTTTGTATGTGTGTGTGTCTGTGTAGCAGCCATGGTCCAAGTATGTAGGTCAAAGGACAACTCTGTGAGGTCAGCTCTCTTTTGCACCTTCACGCGGGTTTCTATTCTAGGGTTGATCGCAGGTCACTAGGCTTGTGTAGGCAAGGCCCGTCTACTGAGCTCTCTTGTCAGTCCTTCTTAGTGAGGGTCTACCTTTGCCCATTCTGGCCTCAACTTTGCCGTGTAGCTACTGAAATCCTGACCCTCCTGCCTCTAGTTCTCAAAGTGCTAGAATTACGGGTGTACACTATGAGGTCTAGCTTTGGAAGGTATACTTGTAATAATATAATATATATTCCTGTCCTCACAGAGTACATGCTGGGTTGAATTTAAGATTTTCCTCTGTCTACCTCTCAGGACTTGGGACTACAGGTGTGAGCCACCATGCTCAAACTGATTTTGGAAACTGTAACATACTTTTGAATTTATAAATCAAACAGGAAATTACAAATAGAAAAAATACTATGATGTAGTTGCTAAAAATAAACGTAAAAACTTATTGCTAAGGAAATGACAGTATTTTATATAATAAAAGGTATTTTCTATTAAATTTTATTTTTTGTAGTGGTGGGAATTGAACCTAGCACTTTGTACCTGCCATCTATTGCTACTGAGCTATATCTTCAGCCTTTCTATTTTATTTAAAATTAGTTTTCTATGTCATTTTCACAAATTCTACATCAAACCTCTGCAGTTATCAACGCTTCCTTAAGCTGCTGCACCCCACTTGTCCAGTCCTAAAACAGGTCTCCTGGAGCCCTCTCTGATACAGTACACATCAGTCACTGAGTATACTCAGGTCAGTGCCAATCATCTTGTCACAAAGTCTCACACACAGGTACCACAGTGTGCATGTGGATCCAGGTCAGAGGGAAACTTGGTGGAATTCTTTCTCTCCTTCCACCTTTATTATGTGGGTTCTGGGAATTAAACTCTGGCCATTAAGTTTATGCAGCAAGGCCTTTTAGCCCCTGAGCCACTTCACTGGTCTCATAAAGTATGTGCATACATATATAATTTTAAGTATTAATATTGTATATGTGTACATGAGGCTATCTTTCCTTCTTAAGTACTTTCTGAATTCAGGAGCTCTCTTCTTGCAGATTCTGTGAGAACCAAAGTCAACCCATCGGCCCCACCTATCCAAGGTAATCTCCTAGAACACTGAGAATTGTAATTCTTGGTAAATAACAAAGCCACTTGGGAAATAGTATGGCCCTTTTGTTTGGGCCTTAAAAAGCCCCTATAAAATGACTTGCTGAAATTCTAAAGAGTGGACCTGAGGGCAGTCCATCCTGGTCACTGTTTAATTAAACCTTGCTTCAAATCTGGCTCAAAATTACGGAACTGGTTTTTCTCTTGTGAATCTTAGGATCAACAATTCCTGGAAAGTGAGAAGTAGAAAGAGACATGTTGGAAATCATTCATGAAGCTGTTGATCCTCTGTGCTCTCAGACACTTTGGCCTGTTGAAATAGATACAGAGATCTGGATTAGATCTAGTTTTTCTTTTAAAATCCAATCATGATCTCTCTGTCCCTAGTTTCTGTTGTTTTTAGCACTCTGTGTGAGAGCAAGAACGAATGCATATACTTTTACACTGAACCGACATTCTCTTTCTGTCACAAGCTATTTACATGCCTCTTTACTTCACAGCTACCTCCTCACCGGTTTTTCTATTTCCTTTAAAGAGATAAGCAGGGCCATGGTGATGATGGTGGAGGGAGGGCCATGCCCAGAGAGGCCTCGTCTTCTCAAGAAATACAGTCAAACAGAGTCAAAGTGGAAGTCAGGACAAAAATTCCTATGGAATCCAATACAAAGTTCTCTTTTTTGGTTGTACCATGAAGGGAGAGGTGGGGAACTGTGACTATTTCCTGGTTTGCCTAACTATTGCTTGTATGTCACGCAGCCAAGGGACCTGGAGACTACTTTTGTTTGTTATTTTGCCCTACGGCAGGTGGTCCTAGATCTAATAAGAAAGCAGGCAGAGAAGCCAGGAGGCATAAGCCAGTAAGCAGTGTTACTCCGCAGCCTTTGCCTCCAGGTTCCTGCCTTGAGTTCCTACCCTGAGTACGGTTCTTCTCCCTCGGTTCATTCTTGCTGGATACTCTCTCCCACTGCTCCACACACAGGGCTGCGGCTTAGAGACATGCTGGCTCATCCCTGAAGTGGGTCTCCACAAAGTCTGTTAGCTTACAGTACTTGTCAGTGCTTCCTGCTTAGGGAAACACTATCTCCAAACAAATCAATGCACGTGCAGGTCTCTACAAAAAATTCTGTGATCCGTTTGCTTTTCTTGAGCCACCAGAAATACTAACTGGAACCTAAATGGCTTCCCAGTGAAGCACCATACTGACAGAGATTTAGGACCTTGCAAAAATTATTTACCTATATGAGCTTGAATTTACTCATGTTAACATGGATATAACAAAAGCTGATGCAGAGAGCTGTGACAAGGATTAAAGTGACTCACACAGCGCAGGACAGGGATCAGTGAATGGTATGACAAACATCTTTCTTTGGTGGGCATATTTGATATCAAAGCTTAAAAATAGTTTTTTTCTAAAACATTTTTGCACACGTTACATTGGGTCAACTGCTGGATTGTCTATGATTTAATTGCTGTATTAAATGATAAGTTTGTTTCTTAGATATTGGATGCAACAAACAGTTCAACTGCGTGTTGAACTTCTGTGACCTATCACCCTCACTAATTTTCCTTGTTTGTAATGATGGAATCATTTCACCATGTCAATTTTGCTTCTTCACTTCCAATTCTAGTTGTTTTGCTTTGTAACAGTGTGAACAGAAATCCTGAAAAGAAGCTGTGCCCTGCAGATTCTGATTGGAATCTCAGTGCTGTGGAGAGACTGGGATTTTGCAGGTTCAGAAGCTAATTTACTTTAGCGTGGGCTCCTTTTAGCTTCTGGGATGACATTCCTTGCCAAACTCTGTCTCTGAATGCATACATTATGATAAAAAGAATAAGCAGCTCTTAGAAGCTATTAACTTTGACTGAGATCTAGTTTTCACATCCTAAGAGCATGAGTGTCATGAGACAGCATCTTGGACCTTTCTCCTCCACTCCATCTCATTGTAACCACCTCTCTGGTGTATTCACCAATGTATTTTAAACTTGCCTTGATTTATGACTTTCTCTGTTCCATAAAACTATAAATCCCAGCACTCAGGAGACAGAGGCAAGCAGATCTCTGAGCCCGATCAACAGAGTAATTTCCAGGACATCCAGAGCTACATCGAGAAACCTTGTCTTGAAAAACCAAAAAGATGAGAGCTGTGGTTCTTATGTGGACAACAGGATCTAATGTAGCCTAGGCTGGCCTTGAACTTGTTGTGTGGCTGAGGATAACCTTGAACTCTTGATCTACTTCTATCCCAAGTAATAGATTATAGCATGTGCCATATGTGTGTTTACTTTGTTTGTTTGAATAACTTGCTGAATTTAAGTAAAGCTGTTCCATGAGCGCAGGCTGGGGATTATTCACTGGAGTATGGATAACTTAGCTGTGGCTACTCCACTTCAGAAAAATCAGTCCTCTTCCCTATCAGCCAGTCATGAACTGCCCACAGCTTCTCAGCTAGGGGTGGCTCCTCATGAGCCCCTCCTTCACCCATGCAGGACTGTTGCTGGGCTCAAATTTGTCCAACACCAGCTGCTGTGAGTTCTTGAGAACACCCTCTCCGTCATGTACGGAGGACAGCACTTCACAGTCATCTCAGGATTTGATGCTGCTGTGATAAAACCCTGTCCAGCACAGTTCTGGGAGGAAAGGGTCTGCTTCACTGTACAGCCCGCAGTCAACGAGTGAACTCAGCACGGGAACCTGCAGGCAGGCGCTAATGTGGTCACTGGTTTGTCAGCCTTCCTTCCTATATGCCCCAAGACCTCATGTCCAGGGGTGGCACCACCCCTATTAGGCTGGGTCCTCTCATATCAATCACCAATTAATAAAATGCCCTACAAATCTGTCTATAGGCAAATCTTATGGAAGCTTTTTCTTAATTGAGAGTCTCTCTTCCCAAATGACTTGTTGACATAAACTCACTAGCACATAGCATTTTTCCCTATGCTCTAGCTTTTACAGTCCTTCTCTCTCTCTTTGGATACATTTCCTGAGTTTTGGGTGTCTATAGACAGATAATATAGATGGCCTGTTTAAGGATGAAGAACCAGAATTTTTTTTTTATTTTCAGTACTTGAATCAGGTATGAGTTTCTACATTAACCAATGCCTACTACAAAAAGAAGCTTCTCTATCTAACACTGAAACCATTCTATGGGTATAAAACAAATATTCAGAAGACAGTTTCACAACATGTCCATTTGGTAGAGCAGTAAGCCCCACCTCCCAAGGATGATCTCCCTGGTTATGAGTTTTGTTATAATGTGGGATTTAGTGTACTAGGTGTGACTTTCCTCTCCTAGAATGGGCCTCAAATCCAAAGACGATGCTTTCTTATTGGCACTGGCCATGTCACCGCCGCACCAGTGATCTATTCTACCAGTACTGGTACTTTTCCCCCAATGGCTTAGTACTGTACCATCAGAGGTCTACCAGTGAGCATCGATCATGGATGACTCTTCTCCCTCATCATCCCAAATAAAGCAGAGGAATCTTCTGGCTCAGCTTCAGCTTGATTTTTCTATGTTTTAATGTCTTTACCAATAACATCATCTAGTTCCAGTAGACGACTATGGTAGTTTCAATGAGAAATGTTTCATTTATTTAAACACTTGTTTCCCATTTGGGATCACTGTCTGTGGAATTTATAGAAACTTTAGGAGATGGAGCCTAATTACAGGAGGTAGTCTCTTGGGCTAAATTAGAGTTTGAAGCCAAACTCTACTTTCTGTGTGTAGAGGAATATATGATCAGACAGTATTCCGATTTTGTCACCATACTTACTTACATGTTGCGTTGGCTCCCACACTGTCATGGTCTCTATTTGAAACTCTAAGCCAAAATAAATGCTTTCATTTCTAAGCTGCTTTTTGATTATAGAATTTTATCACAACAGAAAAGTATATATGTATATATATATGCATATTTCAAAATATACAAATGGCTGAGAAACATTTTAAAAATGTTTTAAAATGCAACACCAGGAAAATGGGAATTAAAACCACTTTGTGATTTCACACCCCCAACCCCTGGTAGAATTGTCAGGGTTGTTTTTTTTTAAAAAGTAAGACAGATGTAGGGAGAAGAGAACATTCATTGCCTGTGGGAGGACAATCTGGTAGTCACTATGGAAATCAGTGTGGAGGTGCCTCAAAAAGCTAGAAATAGATCTACCACGAGATTCCTGCTGTGTAAAAACTTTGTTTTCAACCCAGGCTGTTGTTTTCCTAAAATTGATAGCAAGGCCCCAATGCTGAAGACAAACCCACACTACTCACTGTACATGGAGAGAACCTTCACCCCCACGTTCTAGTGTCTATACCACACAAAAGTATTCTGTAGGCTACCAAAGAGAAAAGTGAACACCAACTCAACTACAAAACCTTTGATTTAAAATCTGTTGTGCTGCAAAATATACTAGAGCAATGGTAGCCCAAAGCTCACAGGAGTAACCAACCAACGCCTGATGTGGGTGACCAAGAACCAGAGCTGAAACAGCCCAGAGACATAAGATGAAACCAAATATTACCAGCCTAATAACAAGAAAACCAGAAAACAATAAAATGATTCCTAACTATATTCTGTATACTCATTGTCTTAAGAGTTTCCATTGCTGTGAGGAATGGAACATGACCACGGCAACTCTTATAAAGGAAAACATTTACTCTTACGGTTGTTTTTAGAGGCTTAGTCCATTTTCATCATGGTGGGAAGCATGGCAGCCTCTAGGCAGACATAATGCTGGAGAAGGAGCTGAAAGTTCTACATCTTGATCCACAGGCAGCAGAAGGGGACTGCGTCACACTGGGAATTGCTTGAACATATATGCTCTTAATGCCTGCCACCACAGCTTCCTCCAACAAGGCCACACATCCTAATAATGGCACTCCCTATGGCCATGCATTCAAAGAGATGAGTCTATGCGGGGCCATACCTATTCAAACCACCACATTCAGAGATTGGTGCCTTATTCAGCTATTATCAGAAAGGCTCTCTCCTGCAGCAGGTGGAAACAAATATAGAGACCCACAGGAAGACATTACACAGGTGCACCTGCACACATACACACCCCTTGGAACACACAACTCTAAACAAGACCTATCTGTCAAATCCTTCCAATCAGAGCTCAGGGAACGTTACAGAAGGGGAGGCACAAGGAGCTTGGGAGACAGAGGAGATGGAGGACACCAGGAGAACAGGCCCTCTAAAACAACTGAGCAAACCGCATATAAACTCAGAGACACTGAAAGAGCATGGATAGTACCTACTAGGTCTGTACTAGGTCCTTGAATATATACTATACCTTTCAATTTATTGTTTTTGTGTGAGTCATGAATGTGTAAATGAGTCAGTCTGATTCTTGTGCCTTCTCTTGGTGTTCCTTTATTTTTCTGTTACCTTGTTCTATCCAATTTTGATATGATAGTTTTTGTTTTATTATATGATATTCTAATTTGTTATGTTTTATTGTTATCTCCATTAAGCCTGTTCTTTTCTAATGTGAGACAGAAAGGGAGCAGGTCTGGATGGGAGAGGAAGTGGTGTTGGAAGTTGCTCTAATGTTAATTACTGGCCCTGAAGATCTGGTTACTGCCTGAAGGATATACCCATCATTGTTTGTGTAAATCTGACTAAGACATACCTGACTGGTTGATTAAACAGTCTATACCCGGGCAAGGAAGAATGGGGTAGGTGTGGCTAGGGCTCTTGGGCTTTTGTGGATAATGTGTGCTTCTCATCAAAAGGGAAACAGATAGACTGGAAGAGAGAGGAAGGAGGATGTCAGGATGGGTTAGCTTAATGAAGGAATCTTGTGGGACTGGAGAAAGGACTCCAATGATGGAATGGAAAGGCCCAGATAAAGAATAAAAGCAAATACCATGGGATTATGGATGAAAGGTAATCCAGATGAGGAGGATTAAGGCGGATGGCATTGGAAGAGGGCTGGGAGCTCAAGGTTAATAAGGCGATTATAAAATCTAACAGGTGTCTGTGTCTTATTATTTGTGATAGCAGATTAGATAATATCACCATGATAATTTTAGGGCTAATAATAAACATATATCCCAACACTTTTTAAAAAATTAATTACTACAACAAAATGGGTAGAAACTGGAAAGAGTAGAAGGGGGGAAAACTGTATTCAGATTATATTACATGAGGAAAGAATCTATTTAATAAAAGGGGAAAAATAGAAACTTGTTTTGGTCAGGTGTCTCTAACTCTTAGATATTATCAAATGCATTTTCTGTATTAATTGAAATGATGGTTTTTCATCTTTGATTTGTTAATATGTTAAGGAACAATTATATACACTTAACAAGGATGAGAGTTTTCATTGCTGAGACAGTACTTGTAGTTTGTGTAGGATTTTTATAAGTAATTTATTTTTTTATATTATTCACAGGTTATGTACCTTGTATCCCAGGCGTAGCCCCTTCTCTCATTCCCTACCACTCTCCCCATTCTTCCCTCACCCCTCCAAGTCTACTGATAGGGGGAGGACCTCCCCCCACTTCCATCTGACCCTAGCTTATTATGTCTCTACAGGGCTGGCTGCAATGTCCTCTTCTGGGAACTAGCTAGGCTGCTCCTCCATTGGGGTTGGGGGTGGGTTGAAGGGCCAGCCATTGAGTTCATGACAGAAAGAGTCCCTGTTCCCCTTACTAGGGTACCCAGTTGGACACTGAGTTACCATGGGCCACATCTGAGCAGGGGTTCTAGGTTATATCCATACATGGTCTTTGGTTGGATAAACAGTCTCATAAAAGACCCCTGTGCCCTGATCTATTTGGTCTTTGTGGAGCTCTTGTCCTCGCCAAGTCTTACTAATTCCCTCTTAATTTTGTACCCAGCCACTTTGCTGAAGGTGTTAATCAGCTGTAGGAGTTCCCTGGTAGATTTTTTGGGTTCACTGAGGTATACTATCATATTATCTGCAAACAGTGATACTTTGATGTCTTCCTTTCTGATGTGTATCCCCTTGATCTCCTTCAATTGTCTTATTGCTCTAGCAAGGACTTCAAGAACTATGTAGAAGTGATATGGAGAGAATGGGCAGCCTTGCCTTGTCCCTGATTTCAGAGGGACTGATTTTAGTTTCTCTTCATTGAGTTTGATATTGGCTATATGTTTGCTGTATACATGCCTTGTATCCCTGATCTAAGACTTTAAACATGAATGGATACTGGAGTTTGTCAAATGCTTTTTCAGTATCTAAGGAGATGATCATGTGGTTTTTCTCCTTCAGTTTGTTTATGTGGTGGATCACATTGATGGATTTCCATATATTGAACCACCCCTGCATGCCTGGGATTAAACCTACTTGGTCGAAGTGGATGATATCTTTGATGTGTTCTTGTATTTGGTTTTGCAAGTATTTTGTTGAATATTTTTGCATCGATGTTCATAAGGGAGATTGGCCTGAAATTCTCTTTCTTTGTTGGGTCGTTGTGACCAACAAAGGTTGTGAGGTTTAGGTATCAAGGTGACTGTGGTTTCATAGAATGAGTTTGGTAATGTTCCTTCTGTTTCTATTTTGTGGAATAGTTTGAAGAGTATTGTTGTTAGTTCTTCTTTGAAGGTCTGGTAGAATTCTGCACTGAAACCATCTGGCCCCGGGCTTTTTTTGCATGGGAGACTTTTGATGACAACATCTATTTCCTTAGGGGATATAGGACTATTTAATTGATTTACCTGGTCTTGATTCAGCTTTTGTAAGTGGAATTGATCAAGAAAATTGTCCATTTCATTTAGATTTTCCAATTTGGTGGCATACAGACTTTTGAAATAAGTCCTAATGATTGTTTGGATTCTCTCAGAGTCTGTAGTCATGTCCCCCTTTTCATTTCTGATTTTGTTGATTTGGATGGTGTCTCTCTGCTTTTAAATAGTTTGGCTAAGGGTTTGTCTACCTTGTTGATTTTCTCAAAGAACCAGCTCTTGGTTTCATTGATTCTTTGAATTGTTTTATTTGTTTCTAAATTATTGATATCAGCCCTGAGTTTCATTATTTCCAGCCATCTAATCCTTATTCTGTGTCTGCTTCCTCTTTTTTTTTCCTCTAGGGCTTTTAGGTGAGCCATTAAGTTGTTTCACTGAGATTTCTCAAATTTCTTCTTGAAGGCACTTAGTGCTGTGAACTTTCCTCTTAGCACTGCTTTCATTGTGTCCCATAAGTTTGGGTATGTTGTGTCTTCATTGTCATTGAATTCTAGGAAGACTTTAATTTCTTTTATTTCTTCCCTGACCTGGATGTCATTTAGCAGCAAGTTGTTCAGTTTCCATGTGTGTGTAGCCTTTTTGCTATTTCTGTTGTTGGTGAGGTCCAGCTTTAGTCTATGGTAATCAGATAGGATACAAGGGATTATTTCAATCTTGTATCTGTTGAGGCTTGCTTTGTGACCAACCATATGGTCTATTTTGGAAAAGGTTCCATGTGGTGCTGAGAAGAAGGTAAATTATTTTGTGTTTGGGTGTAAGGTTCTGCAGATGTCTGTTAGTTTCATTTGATTCATGACCTCTGTTAGAGACATTGTTTCTTTGTTTAATTTCTGTTTTTTTGACCTGTCCTTTGCTGAGAGTGGGGTGTTAAAGTACCCCATTATTAATGTGTGGGGATCTATGTGTGGTTTAAGTTTTATCAATGTTTCTTTTACAAATGTGGGTGCCCTTGTATTTGGGGCATAGATGTTCAGGATTGTGATGTCTTCCTGGTGCAATTTTCCCTTGATGAGTATGACCTGTCCTTTCCCATCTCTTTTTATTAATTTTGGTTGAAAGTCTATTTTATCAAATATTAGAATGGCTACTCCTGCTTGCTTCTTGGGTGCATTTGGTTGGAAAATTGTCTTCCAGCCCTTTACTCTCAGGCAATGTCTATCTTTGTGACTTAGCTGTGTTTCTTGTATGCAACAGATTCTTGGGTCTTGTTTATGTATCTATTTTGTAGGTCTGTGTCTTTTTATTAAAGAATTGAGTCCATTGATGTTGAGAGAGATTAATGACCAGTGGCTATTAGATCCTTTGATTTTGATGTTGGCTGTGGTAGTAAGTTTGTGTGCTTGGTTACTTTTTGTTTTAATGTAGTGAGGTTAAATTATTTCCTGTGTTTTCATGAAAGTTCTTAAATTTTCTTAGGTTGTATTTTTCTTTCTGGTGTCTTCTGTAAAGCTGGATTTGTGTGTAGGTATTGTTGAAATTTGTTTTTGTTGTTGAATATCTTGTTTTCTCCATCTATGAGGACTGAGAGTTTTCCTGGTATAGTAGCCTGGGCTGACATCTGTGTTCTCTTAGGGTCTGCATGATATCTGTCCAGGCCCTTCTTGCTTTCATAGTCTCTGTTGAGAAGCCAGCTGTGATTCTGATGGGTTTGCCATTATATGTTACTTGGCCTTTTTCCCTTGCAGCTTTTAGCATTTTTTCTTTTTTCTGTATACTTACTGTTTTGATTATTATGTGGTGGGAGGATTTTCTTTTCTTGTCTAATTTGTTAGGTGTTCTGTAGGGCTCTTGATTTCTTATAGGCCTCTCCTTTAAGTTGGGGAAATTTTCTTCTAAGATTTTGTTGAAAATATTTTCTGGGCCTTGGAGGAAGGAATCTTTTTTTCCCTCTATTCCTATTATTCTTAGGTATGGTCTTTTCATGTTGTCTTGGATTTCTTGGATGGTCTGTGTCAGGAATTTTTTAGATTTAATATTTTCTTTGACAGATACATCGATTTCTTCTATTGTATCTTCCACACCTGATATTCTTTCTTCCATCTCTTGTATTGTATTGGTTATGCTTACCTCTGTAGTTCCTGTTTTTTTTTTCCCTAAGTTCTTTCCCTCCATAATTTCCTCCATTTGTGTTTTCTTTAATTTTTCCAATTCTGTCTTCAGCTCTTGAACCCTTTTGTTGATTTCCTTCACCTGTCTGACTGTATTTTCCTTCAATTTGTTCAGTTGTTTGTTTGAACAACCCTCTGTTTCTTTTATTTCTTTCAGCGATATAAGTATTTCTTTTCTAAAGGCCTCAAATTGTTTGGCTGCAGCTTCCTGTATTTCTTTACGGATGGTCATAATCTGTTTGTCTTTATCTTCCTCCATTTCTTTGCGCATGGATATAATATGTTTGTCTTGATCTTCCTCTAGTTCTTTAAGTATTTTATTTGTTTCCTCTATTAACCTCTTCATATGCATAAATGTAAAGTCATCCTCTTGAATTTCATTTATGCTGTGGTTTCCAGGACTGCTTGTCCCTGGATAACTGGGTTCTGTAGATGCCATATTGCTCTGTCTTTTGTTGGTTGAGCTATCTTAGGTGTTGGGTGTTAGTTTCTGGTGGTTCCCGAATCCTTTGGTGGAGAAAATCTCTTGGCTGGAAGATGGTTTTTCTTGAAGGAATCCTCTTCAGCTTTTTGGGTATGGTCACTGAATGGCCGGTGTTTTTCAGGAATTGCCACAGCTCACCTCAGGCATACAGACCTAAGTGGAAACTGTGGTCCCTGTTAGTCAAGATGGCTCTCCTCTCACCTGGAGAAGTCCTAGGAACAGCTGCCCTTCTTCTGGGTTTCTTGCTGTAAATTTAGTGAGCTGCAGCTGTAACCTGGGTGGCCTGTAGTTTGGTCAGTTTTGTTAGGGATAACTGGTTGCCCCTTGGAGCAGTATTTGGGGGTTGATCTTGGGGATCCCTGGCTTCTGAGTTTGGAGCTCGATGCTCCAGCACCCAAGTGGTAGTGGCTGGTAAGCACCGTTCTCATGCGAACAGCAGGAAGCTAGATGGTGCACAGCAGGTCTCTGCGCTATCAGCATGCATGCCCACAGGTCTGTGGGACCTTTTCCAGGGATAGACTAGGTGACCTAAATCAGTCCCCGTTTGCTTCCTTGCCTGTGGGGTTTTCTCCCGACAGGTAAGCCCAGTCTCTTATGACTTGGAGCACACAGTTCTGTCTGTGATGGAGAGTTGGGCACACAGCAAGTCTCGTGCTTGTGGCTGGAGTTTCACTCTGGGCTGGCAGCATGAGTCCACTGGTCTGCGGGACTGTTTCCAGGGATAGACTAGGTGACCTGAGTCAGTCCCGTTTCCTTCCTTCCCTATGGGATTTTTCACGACTAGGACTCCCAGTTTCTGGTGTTTTTGTGCCCACCGTTCAGCCTGGGAAGGTGATCAGGACAAGCAGGCGTGTGGCTCTGGTCTGGCGACCGAGTGACTGTGCGACTCGGAATCTCTTCCGGATTCTGGCTGGGTGACCTGAGAGTGGACCCGACCGATTCCTGAACCGTGGAGTTTCCTCTCACCTGGGAAACATGATGGTTGTTGTTTTAGGGCCCAGAGTTCAGTCTCTTGGTCACTGTACCAAAAATGTCTTCCTGCTCCTCAGACGCAACGTCCTCCTGGCGCCGCTATCTTGTCTCCCCTCTGCTTTCTAAAGCAATTTTATTCTACTGTTCTTTACCTTTTAGAAGAAGAAGGGCCCGTTAATCTCAGTCTTCTTTAAAAGCAAGTATTTTACAAGGAGAGCCAAAGGGGAAAGACTTAAATCTTACCGAAAAGGACAACTAGAACAGACATCTTGGGGTGGATGTATGGAGGGAATTGGGTGTGGGAGGGGGAGGGCAAGGATCAAGTTAGGAGAAGATAGAAACAGGGAAAGACAACTGCAATCCATAGTGGTGGTGGTGGGGTGTGCATCTCTGGTACAAGCTAGAAACCTAGGATAATGGAAAATCCCAGGAGTCTATGAAGGTAACCCAGCTTAGACTCCTAGCAATTGGGGGATATGGATACTGAAATGGTCATCTTCTATAACCAGAAAAGACTTCCTATAGAAGAACTGGGACACCAACCGAGGCACAAAACCCTAGACCTACAATTTGTCCTGCCAACAAGGTGTTTAGGGGCAAAGATGGAAGAGAAACTGAAGGAATGGCCAGTCAATGACTGGCCTAGCTTGAGACCCATGCCATGAGAGATATTCTGCTATACTTCCAGTCAAGCACCTAGCATAACTGTCATTTGAAAAGCTTCACTCAGCAACTGATGGAAACAGATGCAGAGACCCACAGCCAAACATTAGGCAGAGTTTGGATAATTCGATTGAAGATGGGGAGGAAGGATTGAAGGTGCTAGAGAGATCAAGGACACCATAAGAAAACCTAAAGAATCAACTAACCTAGGCCCACAGAGGTACACAGAATCTGAACCACCAACAAAAAAGCATAAATGGGATGGACCTAAGCCCTCAGCACACGTTACAGCTCCGTGGCTTGGACTTCTCGTGCGACTCCTAACAGTAGGAACAAAAGCGGTATCTGACTCTGTTGCCTGCCTTGCCACCTCTTCCCCCTAACTGGGCTGCCTAATCTTGCCTCAACTGAAGAAGATGCACTTAGTCTTATACATGGGACAGTTAAATACTGCTAGTGGGATTATGACTTGATTATTGTTTCATTGAACATGACAGAAAGAAATGTGACCGTATGTCAAAATGACAAGAAATGAACTTGTGATAGCTAACCTTGCTGCAGCATTTCTCCAACAATATTAGAACTAACTTCCTCATGAGTCTAATGTAGACTGACAACCAGCAGCTCTACAAAAGTCGTCTAGGACTCCAGTACCAGATTGGGACTGCTATGATATCCCAGTCTTGTGACCCAAACAACCACTGGATTCTGGGTGCTTCAATCATGAGACAGCCATTGTGGGACTACATGGACCATATTTTGTGAGCTAGTGTAATAAATCCCTGTTTAATATATACTCACTTTATATGTTTGTTCCTTTAGAGAACCCCGATTAATAAAAGACCATGTCATTTTAAACCGTCTGATCACTAAGGCAAGAACAGCACACCTGTATTATTATCACGGCAGTCTGCTCACTTCACCCTGAGTATTCTCAGAGTCTGTGACTACCTGTGTGTCAGGTCTTTCTATAGAGAGCCAAGAGGGCAAAATGCTTAGTTTGCCATTATGAAGCTGAAAATCTAAACTGCTCACTACAGGCACGATTGCCCCTCTAGATGCAGGAAGGAGGATTGCCAAGGTGGCAGAAAGAACACAAGCACGAACGGACTAGAATGCTGGCTTGCTGCTCACAACTCATCTAACCACAGCTCTCTATGGGTGTTGATTCCCTTTACAGACAAGACAAGGAGCCTCAATGATTTTAGTTCAAGGTGTCATACCAACACTGGAACTTACAGAAGAGATGTTCTACACTGTGTGGCTGTGTCCTAGAAGACAACAAATGAGCACAGCACTGTCTTTAGAAGGTTGAGACCTGGAGAATAGCAGAGCCAAGCCATGAGAGTGTGTGTTAGGAGATGTGACATTTTAAATTTATGGTATGAATTAGTGTGATGTAGTGTTCATAAAAATAACCTTCTACTTCGGGAAGCAGACTGAGGTTTATCCATTAGCTGCCCTGCCATGGGGTGAGGTAAACATGCACACTGATTCACCTGTGATTCAGGTGAGAGGGCCACTATTTTTAGGAGTGTCTCATTTAGATCACCAAGAGAAACTGTCTCACAGGGAGGCAGTAAGATGCTAATGGTTAGAATAAGAGCCCAGAACTGGATCCATGCCACGAGACAGCTCACTATTCTGTGCTTGGAATAACATTCTAAAAAGTAAATTCCACTCTTAAGGTACTGAGGTGTACAACAAACACCCTTAACCAAACAGGTTTCCATTTCTCTGGCTGTTATATGGTACAGAGAAGTCCCAAAGGCCTGGTAAGGAGATTTCACTTTGAGCTCTGTGCCTGATGAACAAGACTCCACAGACTCCACTGGCTCAAATCAATCCTCATGCCTACACAATCCAGGTGACCTTAATCTCTCTAACACCCAATACTTTTCCAAATGCAAAATCTTAGTTTCTGCCACCCAACTGGACAATCTGAATTGTTAGTGGCAGTCATATATCTGTCTTTGTAGAGGTGTAATCTTTATGTGAACCAAAGAGGAGGAGATATGAAAGCTCCTCTGTCTGCCCATGAGTTCCTCAGATGGAAACTAACCTGTGACAATGGATCTTATGGCACTGATCTCATCCCTTAGTTACTGTAGTTTTATTTGTAATGCAAGTTTTTGTTAAGGGTAGAGCAATAAATTACTCTATAAATAAATAACTTGTAATTTTCCCCGTCCCAGCTAGCCACTTAGTTCCACCTAGGAAGAACCACAGTAATCAGGAGACATATTCACAGTAGTAAATACAATTGAATAGCCCCTGTAAACCTAGTACCAAGTCAGAGAGATGATTTGAGACCATCTTGGGCTACACACAGTAAGTTCAAAACTATACTGTGATACATAGTGAGACCCTGTCTCAAAAACAAAACAACAAAATAAAGCAGATTATGTTTGTGAAACCCTTATGTTTTCCAAAACCACAATAATAATACACATAAGAGGTATAACATGCTGGAAACATAAAGGTCCAGTATATAGTTAATATTTGCCTTTGAAAAAGGTTCACCCTCCTGTGTGTGTGTGTGTGTGTGTGTATGAACACACACATGCATTTATGTGCACTGGAGAGTGAAATCAGAGTCTCATGTATTTAAATCAAGCATTCAATCAGAGCTACATCCAGACTCTGAAAAGTTTTTATTTCCTGCCTTTATCAGTGTCATTGGAGAATGTTTCAAAGTTTATAAATAATAAAACACAAAAAAGTAGAATGAATGACAAAGAAAGCAAACTATATTTGTAGAGGAAGAGTTAAAGCGTATAATAATTCCTGAATTTCAATCTCCCCCTTCCTTCTAAACTATATAACTTCCCTTTCATTCACTGGTCTGATTCACTGTTCCACAGAGAGTGAGCACGGGAAACTGTGGACGTGTGTGTCAGCACATGTACATGTGCCAAGAAGGAAGATTAAGTGGCCATGTGGGTGTTTACACTGAGATCTGAGCAGTTCTTAGCAGTCCACCAAGAATTCCGGGAATCAAGACAGGCTGGCTGTTCTATTCTAGGTCACTGTCAGAGGCAGCAGTCTCTAAGGACCTACAAGATCTTATTCTCTACTTCAAAATCTCTTACTAAGCATCAACTCAAGAAAAGGGAAAAGAAACTGGAGTATGAAGTACAAAAGTAAAAAGCAAGACACAAGGACAGAAGGCGTGGGAGCATGAAGAGGCGGGAGAGGCTTGACCCCAGTGAGAGAGGAGCTCACTAGAAGAAGGGAGGAGGGCTGCTTCCCTGCAGCTGGGAACTAGACAGGACACTGCGTTCCCTTTTCTCAAAAACAACCAGGCATGGGATCTCAAAGTAAACAGCTAATCCTGCTGTTTATCTTTTTAACATGAAGAGATGTTAATAGCATGGTTTTTTGCTGCACAGAGAAATTTTTCTTACTCATTTAAAAACCTTATTTTTATTTCTGCTAAAATGTGACAGGAACTTTCTTTTTCTCTTTCTTTTTCTTCCTTCTTTCTTTAAATCCTTTTTTGTTTTTTGTACTGAAAAAGTGTCTCCCTATGTATCCCAGGCTTGCCTCAAACTTGAAGGTCCCTGTTTCAACTTACTAAGTACTGGCATTCCAAGCATGTGCCACCATGCTTGGTATGAACTTTCCAGTATCACTGGACAGGAACAAACAACAATCTTTCTTTGCTACACGTATGTGTGGTATGGCTTTGATACCGTGTATGAAGGGCCCTGAACCCCCACCACAGTCACAGCACTGAGCACTTCCTGTGAGATTACAGGTGACTTTGCTAATCTATTATCAGCTCTCACAGAAATGATTGTCTTGAGGCCCTAGTCAGCCTTCCCCCTTCAGAGCCCTCAGTTTCCAGCCTGAGAGAGGCTGTGTGTGTGTGTTAATAAATAGTCCCGTCTGCTGAAGGTCAGACTTTTGTCTCCTTCTGCTACTTCAGAAACCAGAAAGGGCTCATTTTTGGGAGACAGGGATATAGGAAATACGGCTCCTATAGCTCCAACTTACCTCAACCTATGTTGTTGAGGAAGACTTTGGACTTCTGATCCTCCCTTTTGTACCCCTTAAGTGCTGAAATTAGTGTTTGCACGATGACTTATGAAGTACTGGGGATAAGGTCAGCAAGTGCTCTGTCACTGAGCTATGTATTCCTCCACTCCCCTTCCACATCGCCTCTCTTTTACGATGTAGCTTAGACTGGCTCTGAACTCATCACCTTCAAGCATTAGTCTCTAGAGTGCTGACTTCACAGGCACATGCCACTAGGTTTACTAGTAAGTAGTCCTTTGATGACTGACCTCCTCTACCTTTGCCATTCCTGACATCTGGAAATTACTAATCTATCCTTATTAAAAATCATCATAAGCCAAACACAGTGGTGTACCCTTCAATCCCAGGAGAGGCAGAGGCAGATGTAGAGGCAGGCAGATCTCCATTAGTTCGAGGCCAGCCTGGTCTACAGAGTGAGTTCTAGGACAGCTAGGGCTGTTACACAGAGAAACCCTGCTTCAAAAACTAAAATAAAATAAAACAAAAAATTATCACTTCAGAAAAGTCATAAAAATATAGTCACCCAGTATGTAGTCTTTGGGATGGGATTTATTTCTCTCTGCATAATTCATTGGTAACTAAGCTATTATGTCTTTTATTTTTAACAGCTTTACTAAGATAGAAGTAAATATTAGAAGTTTATAGAGCAGTGGTCTTCAACTTTCCTAATACTGAGATCCTTTAATACAGTTCCTCATGTTGTTGTGACCACAACCATAAAATTATTTCATTGCTACTATTTCATAACTGTAGTTTTGCTAATGTTATGAACTGTAATGTAAATATCTCATGATATCCCGAAGGGGTTGCGAGCCACAGAGTATGCTGCACATATCATAATGTTTCTATGCTTAGCCCTTTTACTGAATAATATTCTATTATGCATATCATATTTCAAACTTGTCCATCAGCTGATAAACACTGGGGGTTGTTTCTATTCTCTATGAATTAAAAATAATATTACTATGAAAATCTGAGCCAAGTTTCATTGGCATAAACTGAACATGAAATTACCCTGCTATAAGGTAACTCTGTGTTTAAAATTTGGAGGTTAGGTAGACTATTTTTCCAAGTGGCAGCACCGTTTTACCCTATCGGCACACTGTGTGCCTAAGGTCAACTTTTCCAGACCCCACATGAACACTCCCTGCCTACTTCATTGTACTAGGTGTCAAGTGTCACCTCATTAAGCTTGGATTTGTATTTCCTAATGGCTACTGGTGATCACTTTGTGCTTATTGGCCCTCTGGTCATCTTCTCTGGAAAAATGTTTATTTAAAAATTTGAAACTAATGTAGCCCAGGCTGGTGCTGAACTCGCCTCAAGTCTGTCAAACTTTTTCACCGCTGTGGTGTAAACAATTCTTGCTTTTCTTTGATTTTTAAGTAGCTTTTCTTTGTTTTAGTGAAGGAAAGGGCAGATGGAACGATGTACTCTAGTTCGTTTCTCAAGATGCATCAGCAATGGTACACAGGCTCTGGTTTGTTTTCTTTCACTCATCCTCTAATCCACCCCAAACGAGTAGTGCTACTTACTCATGCCTACTATTCATTAAAATCACATGGGGCAATAGAGTGAAGAATAAAGCATACACCAACTATGTGACATTTGCTTTTGAAATATCATAGGAAAAATACAGTTTACTATGTTTTCCTCTAGTCACCGAATGGCAGTTGCCAAGATGAGTTATCACACATTTTCTTAGTCAACACCCTGAGAGAGAAGGAAGCTTTAAAACTCTAAGGCCTGCCAAGCCTGGTGGTGCATGCCTGTAATCCCAGCACCCAACGAGGCAGACGTAGGCGGATCTTGAGTTGAGGACAGCCTGGTCTACGGAGTGAGTTCCAGGACAGTCATGGCTACACAAAAGAGAACCTATCTAGAAGAAGAAAAGAAGAAGGAGAAAAGAAGAAGAAGACCAACAAAGCAAACCAAACCTCAAGGCCCTACTGCTTGCAGTGGATCTATGAGTGTCTCTTCACTGCATGCACGGTACGCACAGCTTTGAGAGAAATGAGAAAAGTCATGAAAGCTTCTAGATTGCTTTGATTTTCACAGAGCCTAGAAGGAAATCTCAGTTGAGGGCTTGGCCAGATCGTATGGTCTGTGGGCATGTTCCTTGGGGTTCTTTGATCACTAATTTATATACGAGGGCCCAGCCCGCTGTGGGTGGCATCATTCTTAGGCAGGTAGGTGGTGCTGGGTTGTATGAGAAAGCCACCTAAACATAAGCCTGAGAGAAATCCAACAAACAATATTCCCACATGATGTCAGCTTCAAGTTCTGGCTTGAATTTTTGCTGTAACTTTTCTTAATAGTGGACTATAACCTACTGTGAACTGAAATAACTCGGTAATGTTAGTATAAAATTCTGTCAAGAGTATGGGCATAAACTGAGTATGTAATAGTTGTGTTATAAGGTAACTCCTCTCTGTGTTGCTTTCCATCAGAATGCTTTATCACAGCAACAAAAAGGATAGTAGAACACTGGAGCACCTTTCAGAGCTCTGGAGCTTCAGTGTGGGAGCCAAAGGAAGGGGTAAAGGCAATGTGCCATGAGAAGTGTGTGAGTACACTATTGCACACAGCCTCCTGGCACAACAGGGCGCACAGTGCTGAATCGTGCCTCGACACTCTGCTTCTCAGCCATGGTTTCACAGTCTTTTTTTAATTTTAGTTTTTATGAATTACAGTTTATTCACTTTGCGGTCCTCCTGTAGCTCCCTCCTCCTCTCCCAATCCTACCCCTTCCCTCTTCTCCACCCATGTCACTGCCCAAGTCCACATTCTTAAGTGCTCTAGAAACCAGTCTTGTCTAGTGTAAATTTCTTATTTGTGAGGTACACTTATGCTCTACCTGCTCTGATTTTACCAACTGAAAACTGCTTTTGTAAAATATATACACGAAAGCCCTAAACCCAGTATTAATGAAAATCATATAACTTATTACACAATTTTATGAGCAGCAGTTCTGTTCAGAACAAAATTACTGACACATCTTAAATAGTTTTAGTGTACTTTAAATAAATTAATTTCAATTTTCATATGCAGTTTCCTGTACCAGAGAAAATAGCTAAGCAGCCACCATTACAAGCCAACTCTCTTCCTTTTAGAAAGGTTGTTTACAGATGTGAGTTTGCTTCAGCCTACTCACTTCCATCTGTAAGATGCCTGCCAAGCCTGTTCAACATGCCTCCCAGCTTCTCACTCGGTGGGGCATGTCCAGCCAGCCTCATGGCTGACCCTGGTCAGCTTCAGGTGCATTTTGCTATGGACTACCCTGTATCTTTTGTTCTTCCCATGAACAGACTGCTCAAGTCTCCTCTCCCTGCAGCTTTATTGCTGACCTTCCTTCTTTCCAGCCTTCTAGAGGCTACGGGCTTCATTTACAACTCTTATCTGTAAAAATTAAAAAAAAAAAACTTACACATTTTCAAATTCAAAAGGTTCTAAAGTACTAAGCTTGTTTCTCCCCTAAATTATTTCAGAGAAGTTCCTCCTGAAATCTCTTTATCTCCAAGTATGTCTATGTCTGCTCCATATGAATCAGAAGTGCTATAGTTGTGGTGGGTACTGGGATCTTTCAAGCCATTTGTCTCATCTTGTTGCTCATAGTCTCTAGAGCTTCACAGGGCATCTTGTCAATATATCTGTCTTCTCTGCAGCCTCCCTGAGCATTATCTACCATATCACTATGGAAGTGCCACACAGTGAAAGGAGGTTAGTGTCATACTCTATTTAGAACAGATGTCATATTTGCTCATCAAATGACTATAATGTTTTAAAATTATCTTACTATACTATTCTGAGTCCTTTTATTCCACCAGGAAAACATAGATTAAAAAATTAAATAAACAAATAACTACACTTAAATAATGTAATAACAATGACATTAAAAAATTCATGTTAGGTTCTAGTCCTGTATCAGCTCTACCGCTCACTCCTAACCCTAGAACACAATGGAGCGGCTGGTGGCATTTTTCTGGAGTGAGAGCTGAGACTGCGGATTCTTCACTATTCATTCTTGTTTGTTTGTTTATTTTAATTAATTAATTTTTTCATTAATTACGGTTTATTTACTTTGTATCCCTGCTGTTGTCGCCTCCCTATCCCTCCCTCATCTCCTCCCCTGGCCCTCCCCAAGTCCACTGATAGGGACTATCCTATCAGGTCTCATCAGGATTGGCTGCATTGTCCTCTGTGGGCTCGTAAGGCTGCTCCCACCTCAGGGAGGTTACCCACTCATTCTTGTCTCAGTTTTCTTTCGTCACTAGTGTTTTTTTTGGGGGGGGAGTTATAAGACAGAAGTCTGACTTTGACTTGGACTTAGTTCTAAAAGGTCAGTTGGACTTCTTACTGTAAATCAGAAATGACCTAGAAGCTTCCAGCTTAACCACAGAGAGCGTATCTCTAAGATAGTTGCTGATCCACGGTTTTGTCATTAGGGAAAGCAGCAGCTTGATGTGTGGACAGGTGATGCTCTGAACCAGTGATAATAGCTAAGGTCCCACAGAAGACAGGCGTTTTTGAATATGCAGCTGGAGCCCATGTTGGAGCTCACACCCAGGGCTTTGTATATACTAGGAAAGCCTTTTTCTTGTCCTAGTTTTCCTTTTTCATTTTGGCATTACTGGGGAGTCAACATAGGGCCTGAGAAATGCTAGGCTAACACTTAGTAACATCTGCAATCTCTTCTCTGTTTGTAATAAAAAATGTATAGGAGATAATGTTGATACACATAGGCATACCATTAATATTCAAAGTATTTTCTTTTTTAGAATTGTAGACACACAGACCCTTGCAGATAATTATAGTCCACAATTACCATTATTTTGATGTTTAAACTGTGCACGGTATGCCCTTTTGAGATAGGGTCACTCATTGTAGCACATGTTTGCCCAAACTCGCAATCACCTTCCTACCCTCAACCTACTCGGATAATAAGTATGAACTGTCATGTAGCATGTTTTTTTTTTTTTGAGAGTTTCACTAGACAAAATTGGCCTTAAACTAGTGTTAAGGTTGCTGTTCTCTTACCTCTTGAATGCTTGGATTACAGGCAGAAGCCACCATGCCTGGCTCTTTTTTCTTATCTTTTTCTTTTTAAATATGCTTTTAGTTTAATACAATTACATCACTGCCCGCCTCTTCCCCCCATGCCCTCCCTGCATATACAAATACATATAAATATAAATGTTTGAATCCTGTTTTTTCTTGTTTGTGTGTACAGTTTCAGGGCTGATGACTCTGTATTGGACAACCAATAAGGTAACTCATTCCTGGGAAAGGTTAATTCTCCTTCTCCCAGACTCTTTTTTTGTCTGTACTTCTTTGTCTAGGGGTGGGGTCCTGTGAAATTTCCTCCCTTCCATGTTAATATGTCCACTGACATTGTTTCAGTCTTGTTTATGCAGCCGTTTCTTGGAGATACTCTCTAGTATTCTAGTTCTTACATTCTTTCTGCCATCTCTTCCTCAGTGTTCCCCAAGCCATAGATGCAAGAACAGTGACGCTGATGTAGATGTTGGGGTGGGCTCTCCATGATCTGTTGATCTCTCCATTGTGTCCAGTTGTGGCTTCTCTGTTTGTTGGAAAGAGAGGCTTCTTTGATGAGAGGTGGTAGCTACACTTATCCAGAAAAGGTGGCTTAATCACTATCCTTTCCATTCGTTATTGCCAACATCCCATGCTCAAGGCTCATTTTATATTTTCCCTTATCCAAATGTAGAATGAGACACTTTACAAAGGAGCCCTGATTATTTGGTGGACAGCTGCCCTAGAACTCTTTGGTAGACGACTGCCATAGAACGCTTTAAGTAGGTAGAGATGGGAAAAGTGTTTATATATCAATACACACGTCTGCTTATTTACATGCCATCTATCTATCTATCTATCTATCTATCTATCTATCTATCTATCTATCTATCTATCTATCTATCTATCTACCTACCTACCTATCTGTTTTGAAAACCATGAGTTGAGACTACCTCTAATTCTAATTAAATAATGTGATGTTCACTTTCATTTTTACCCTCTCTATATTTGGGACTCACAGCTTCCTCAAATTTAACATGTCTAAAATGAAATGAAATCTTCTCAGAATTCTCCAATTCATTTCTCTCCTAAATTCTTCATCCCATTTCATAGACCAGCACCACCTTGTTGACCAAACCATACCCTTCTTCCATACCCTTTCTTTTCTGTACCTCTAATCATTCAGTTATTGCCTTTTCTAATTGTTACAGACATGTACCAACCCTTTACTTATCAGTTTGCCCTCACAAAGGAATTAGGACCTTTTCCTCCTCTGTTAGTAGTTACAACTATTTTCTCCTATGTTCCAAAATTTCTAACAGCTGTGTAAGACACGAAGAATAAAATGCACAGGCTGTATCGTATTGTTTCAGTGTTCATGACTGACTCTTAACGCTACGCATTCTACATACTGTCATCCTTGCGCTAATCACATTTCCACTGCATCCCCTCCCAAACCTGTTCTCTCCTGCCATCATCTTCCCACATACTTATATGACTTGTTTGTTAATTTCCTTTATTATTTTACTCTTTTTCTTTGTGAGGCTATGTAGTTGATTTTCAAGTAAAAATAATAGCTCTTCATGTTCCTTTCTATACATATTTGTCTTTACCTTTTTCCTTTCTTTACCTATTTGTCTGCTGCTAATCTTCCTCAAAATAAGGTAAATTTCAACAGCACATTGCCTTACTTCTTTAAAGTCTCATTTATTGTCTCTCTTTCTCTTATAAATAGTGCTTTACACATAGTAGGCACATAATAAATATTTGCCAAATTAAGGTTTTAGCATGGTTTTCTTAATTTACTACATATAGCTGAATTCTATATAACTATGTATCTCATAACCAACTAAACAATTCCCCCATACAGATATTTAGGCGACCTCTATTTTCCCATGACACAACAGACACTGCTATTAGGAATATGGTCCATATGATCTAAAGAGGAAATCCCTTTAGTTTAAAATTAACTTTTAAAAGTATCTTTGATCGGCTTCTGCTTCCAAGAGCTTGATGTTACTTATCAAATGGTGCTCAAGATGATAGCATCTTTCCTGGGCACAATGCCTGGCCTTCAGAGTCTGACCTACTCAGCGAGATCATATCCAGTTTGGTTTCTCCAGCTCAAGATTTCATGGATACCTCCCGGTTACAAGTCACCTAACTACAATTTTGGCTCCCACCTCTCACTCTAGCACTTACAGGCATCTTAAAGTCTTCCCTTCCTAAGAATACATAAGAACTAAGCAAATTTATACCTAAAAGGGACACTAAATCTCTCTATTTCCAATTGCTTTCCCATTAGTACTCTATTCTAGGTCAACAGCCTGAAAGGTCTGCATTCCTGAACAGCCTGACCTGTTTGCTGGTCTGACTTTTGCCCTTGTACATTTCATTTGGTCTATAGAAGCCGGACAATCTCTTCAAAGCAGAAATTAGGTACCACATATTGCATACTGAAAACCTTGAAGGTGCCTCACCATCTGTAGAACAAAAGCCTGAATCCTGTTCTGCCTCCCTTCCATATCCTGGCTTCCTAGAACCACTATGTTCCTGCTACATATACCAGAGTAAGCTCCTTAAACATACTATGGACATTTATATCCATAGCTCTCAGGCTCTATGCCTTGGCTGTTTGCTTTCTGGAGTTTCTTACGGCCCCCCGCAATTAGGCCCCAGCTAATGGGATTCTTAAATTTCTTAAACTGGTCATTTCCAGGTAATTGTGGGCCCCTCCATATATTACTCCACATGACAGTGTTCTTTTCATAATGATAGTAAATTTTCTCTAAGAGTTCAGCACTTACCATGCGCATCTTCTAAGTGCTTTATGAGAATTGTCTCATTAGCATACATCTCTTCATTGTACAGGTGCCATAAGGAAAGCCCCAAATAGTTATTATTTTCCAAATTCACATAAACACATACCATCTCACTGCATATCTCTGTTCCACTGGAAAGAAAATTTGGGAGTATCCCTTATGTCTTGTTCTTTGCTCTATACACTTAACTGTACAACATAACCTACATAAATTTTAAAATATTCATAAGCACTTAGAAAACAAAAGGTAACATGACCACCCCCATCATTCTGGAAATATTCTCTCTGTGAAAACCCTTATGTGATAGTGGTATAGCGTTGATGCTCTAAGGAGAGAGAGGTGTCTTCATTTTCTATTTGGGTTTATGCTGTTTAGTTGTCTAATCTAAACCTTCCTGCTGTGTGTGCACAGTAAACCTGTGATCCTCATGGCTTTTCCTCATTGGTTATTCGCACAGGACTGGCTTAATGGCTGTGTACCTAAGCATAATTATGAGGTATAATCATTGTTATGGACCACTAACCAGCTCTCTGTCCCAACTGTTAGCTAGGACAGACTGAGGGTGGTGTCCACAGCTTCTACAAATGAGAATACCACACTCCATGCTAGAATTTTAACACTAACTAAAAGAATCTACATGTCACTACCTCTGATGAATGACCTCAAAAAACGTTTATATATTTGGACAGAACATATCACGGTGGAGAAAAAGCCAACAATTACTGAATATAAAGGATATGGTTACTGTACAGGTCAAAATGGTATAAAGATGGATTTTAACTTCTCTGGTATAGGAAGAAATATCTTTCTAAGAGAATAATATAAATATTAGAGGTCATACAAATTTCAAGTTTTCTAATGCAAATGCAAATACAGAAAATATTATAGGAATGAAGGAATTTTCAGTTTTCTCTAGTAAGGTTCACAGTTATAGAACTATGGAAAATAATAATATAGAACAGAAACAGAATCTTTTATCTATAAATCACTCAAATGTTAGTATTTTCTATTAAAGTGAGTATGGGCTACAGGCTGAATTTGGTTAAAATACTGTGTATGTATGAGTCCCACGTATGTGTCTGGTGGCTGCAGAGGTCAAAAGAAGGTGTTGGATCCCCTGAAAATGGAAGTATAGATGGTTTTGAACCATATGTGGATGGTGGAAACAAAACCTGGGTCCTCTGCAAAAGCAAGAAGGTTTCTTAACTACTGAACCATCTCTTAGAGAAATAAGGCTCTTCTAAAATATTGAGATAGGATCTCATTATGTAGTCCTGGCTAGTTTGAAGCTTCCTGTGTAGATCAGGCTGACACTGATTTACAGAGCTCTGCCTGTGTGCCCACACTCCCAGCCTACATTTCAATTTGAAAAGAGAAGCACTTTATCATTGTGTATGTGCTATTAACATTTTGAGACTTTTATAAATCATTACTGTATTCTATGTGGAAGATGTTGGTTGGAAAAAGACACATTAGCAGCAGTTTTCAATGTAGTAGAATATATTAAAAATCCTGGACTAGGAACTGGGGCATGGGTGGAGAAGAGGGAGGGATGGGGGATTAAAAGGGGATGAGGGAGGAAACTACAAGTGGGATACAAAGTGAGAGATTGCACATGCTACAATCCTTATGATTGACTAAAGGATCTATTCTAAGTTCCCAAATTTGAAAAAAAAATTAGTATTTCTACATATTCTGTCTTTTGACCAAATTGGTTTATTTATCTAATTATTTGAATAAATTTATTAAGCAAAAACGAGAAAGAACATCAGAAAGTGGGAGAAGTTACCAGTGAAGAACACCTCAAACTGGATTTTTAGTGAAAACTTTCCATATTCTAGAGCAATTCAAAACTTTTTCAGTCTTCGTTAAAGTGCTATCTTACATTAATGACACTAAAAGAATTGTTGATATATATGGGCATTTTACCTGAATATATATATTTGTGTACCACGGTTTGCCTAATGACTGTGGAGGCCAGAAGAGGGCATCAGGTCCCCTGGAATGTGAGTTATAGATGGTTGTAAGCCACCATGTGGGTTCTAGAAATCAAACTCAATGTTAATCCTGCCAAGCCATGAACATGGGGGATCTTTCCATCTTCTGATATCTTCTTCTAATTCTTTCATCAGAGACTTGAAATTTTTTTCATCCAAGTCTTTGACTTCCTTCCTTTCACACCAAGGTACTTATGTCTTTTGTGGCAACTGTGAAGGGTATTGTTTCCCTAATTTCTTTCTCAGCCCTTTTGTCTTTTGTATACAGGAAAGCTACTGATTTTTTTGAGTTAATTTTGTATCCGGCCATTGCAGAAGGTGTTTATCAGCTGTAGGAGTTTCCTGGTAGAATTTCTGGGGTCACTCAGGTATACTCTCATATCGTCTATAATTAGTGATACTTTGACATCTTCCTTTCCGATTTGTATCCCCTTGATTTCCTTCAATTGTCTTATTGCTCTAGCAAGGACTTCCAGAACTATATTGAAGATATTTGGAGAGAGTGGGCAGCCTTGCCTTGTCCCTGATTTCAGTGGGATTGCTTTAAGTTTCTCTCCGTTTAGTTTAATGTTGGCTATAGGCTTACTGTATATTATTGTTATTATGTTTAGGTATGTGCCTTGTATCCCTGATCTCTCCAATACTTTAAACATGAATGGATGCTGGATTTTATCAAATACTTTTTCAGCATCTAAGGAGATTATCATGTGTTTTTTTTTCAGTTTGTTAATATGGTAGATCACATTGATGGATTTCCATATATTGAACCACCCCTGCATTCCTGGGATGAAGCCTACTTGGTCATAGTGGATGGTATCTTTGATGTGTTCTTATATTCGGTTTGCAAGTGTTTCATTGAGTATTTTTACATCAATGTTCATAATGGAGATTGGCCTGAAATGCTCTTTCTTTGTTGAATCTTTGTGAGGGTACCAAGGTGAACTGTGGCTTCATGGAATGAGTTTGGTAGTTTTCCTTCTGTTCCTATTTTGTGGAATAGTTTGAAGAGAACTGGAGTTAGCTTTTCTTTGAAGGTCTGGTAGAATTCTGTGCTGAAACCATCTGGCCCTGGGGTTTTTTTGCATGGGAGACTTTTGATGACAACTTCCTTTTCCTAGGGAATATAGGACCATTTAATTGATTTACCTGGTCTTGATTCAGCTTTGGTAAGTGGAATTGATCAAGAAAATTGTCCATTTCATTTAGATTTTCAAATTATGTGGCATATAGACTTTTGAAGTAACTCCTTATGATTGTTTGCATTTCCTCAGTGTCTGTTGTTATGTCCCCCTTTTCATTTCTAATTTTGTTGATTTGGATGGTGTCTCTCTGCCTTTTAGTTAGTTTGGCTAAGGGTTTGTCTATCTTGTTGATTTTCTCAAAGAACCAGCTCTTGCTTTCATTGATTCTTTGAATTGTTTAAAATGGCCATCTTACCAAAAGCAATCTACAGATTCAATGCAATTCCCATCAAATTACCAACACAATTCTTTACAGACCTTGAAAGAAAAATTCTCAATTTCATATGGAATAACAAGAAACCCAATCCTCTACAATAAACGATCTTTTGGAGGTATCTCCATCCCTGATCTCAAGCTGTACTATAGAGCAACAGTAATAAAAACTGCATGGCATTGGCATAGAAACAGATGGTGGATCAATGGAACCGAATAGAAGACCCAGAAATAAACCCACACACTTATGGACACCTGATATTTTACAAAGATGCCAAAACCATATAATGGAAAACAGACAGCATCTTCAACAAATGGTGCTGGTCTAATTGGATGCCTACATGGAGAAAAATACAAATAGATCCATACTTATCACCCTGCACAAAACTAAAGTCCAAGTGGATCAAAGACCTCAACATAAATTCAGACACATTAAATTGGTTAGAAGAAAAAGTGGAGAAGAGCCTTGAACTCATTGGCACAGGAGACAACTTCCTGAACAGAACACCAACAGCACAGGCTCTAAGAGCAACAATCAATAAATGGGACCTCATGAAACTGAAAACCTTCTGTAAAGTGAAGGACACTGTCATAAAAACAAAATGACTGCCTACAGATTGGGAAAGAATCTTCACCAACCCTTTATCTGACAGAGGGCTAATATCCAATATATATAAAGAACTACAGAAGCTGAAAAGCAACAAATCAAGTAATCCAATTAAAAAATGGGGTTCAGAGCTAAACAGAGAATTCTCCATAGAGGAATATCCAATGGCAGAAAAACACTTAAAGAAATGCTCAACGTCATTAGCCATCAGGGAAATGCAAATCAAAACGACCCAGAGATTTCACCTTACACCCATTAAAATGGCCAAAATCAAAAACTCAAATGATAACACCTGCTGGAGAGGTTGTGGAGAAAGAGGAACCCTCCTCCACTGCTGGTGAAAATGTAAACTTGTACAACCACTTTTGGAAATCAATCTTCCACTTCCTCAGACAACTAAGAATAGCGCTTCCTCAGCCATACCACTCCTAGGCATATATCCAAAAGAGGCTCAAGTACACAATAAGGACATTTGCTCAACCATATTTGTAGCTGCTTTATTTATAATAGCCAGAAGCTGGAAACAACCCACATGGCCCTCAACTAAGGAAAGGATACAGAAATTGTGGTATATCTAGACAACGGAATATTACTCAGCAATAACAAACAAGGATATCATGAAATTTGCAGGTTAATGGTGGGAACTGGAAAGGATCATCCTGAGTGAACTATCCCAGAAGCAGAAAGACACACATGGTATATACTCACTCATATAGACACATAAAATAGGATACACCTACTAAAATCTGTACACTTAAAGAAACTAATCAAGAGGGAGGACTCTGGCTAAAATGCTCAATCCCCAGCCAGAAAGGCAAAGCAGATTCACATCAGAAGAAGAAAACAGGAAACAAGCTAGAAGCCTGTCACAGAGGGCCCCTGAAAGGCTCTGCCCTGCAGAATATCAAAGAAGATGCTGAGACTTATGGCCAACTGTTGGGCAGAGCACATGGAATCTTTTGAAAGATGTGGGAAATAGATCAGGAGAGAACAGGAGCTCCACAAGGAGAGCAACAGAACCAAAAAAATCTGAGCACAGGGGTCTTTCCTGAGACTGATACTCCAACCAAGTACCATGCATGGAGATAACCTAGAACCCCTGCACAGATGTAGCCCATGGCAGTTCAGTATCCAAGTGGGTTCCATAATAATGGGAAGAGGGACTGCCTCTGACATGAACTGATTGGCCTGCTCTTTGATCACCTCACCCTGATGGGGGATCAGCCTTACCAGGCTACAGATGAAGACAATGCAACTATTCCTGATGAGAGCTGATAGACTAGGATCAGAAGGAAGGAAAGAAATACCTCCCCTATCAGTGGACTTGGGGAAGGGGGAGGGAAGGTGGGGTTGGGAGAGGAGGAGAGAGGGGTTTATGGGGGAGATACAAAGTGAATAAAGTGTAATTAATTAAAAAACATAAAAAAAGAAATCAAACTCAAATCCTCTTGATTAGCCAGGGATCTTAAGCACTGAATCATCTGTCTAGCCCACATGATTTAAAAAAAATTCATTAGCCACTGGTCTTAACAAGTCTACTATTACTATGTCTGTATTCTTCAAGAACATCTCAAGTAAATCAGCTGAATTGAATTTTGCTTCAAAAAAACAGAAACGAATTTATGACTAATCTCATAAAATATACATTATTAAAAACAAGTCATGTATTAGAATAGCAGGTAGCACACGGCAAAATAAAAATTGATTTGCTTTGTTTATTAATGGTTACAGTATCTGATACTTAGAATGTATATAACCACTTCTCATATTTAATTACATTTTCTTTTAAATCATAGTTCAAATCACAGCACAAAAATTCAGTTTTGTGCTTTTTGTTCGTTTGTTTGTTTCCCCCCCCCCAAGATAAGTCCTGGCTGTCCTCAAGCTTACTCTGCAGACCAAGCTGCTTCAAAACTCGCAGAGGTCTGCCTGCCTTCGCCTTCTGAGTGCTGCGATTAGAGGCCTCCGCCACCTGCCCCAAAGTTCAGCATTGCCAAATGGACACTTTCATGATGGAGTAATATAATGAGAAGTAAAGCTACATGGTAAGGAAATCTATGTACTCTCCTCATTAAATGTATTCTTCAACAAGCACATTTAGAGGGTAAAATACAAAATGTTGAACAAATAATACAATATGATGTGTGTGTCTATAAATATTATTAGCTAGTTTTTGACTATGGCACAAATTTTATTGGATTTTCGCCTTTTTTTTTTTAAGCTGGGAGTTTGATCTAAAAATAATGTTCTATTGATGGCTCTTATATACAAATTATAATCAGATCGGATACAAAGAATTCCTCTAGTGAGGCTGGGGAGATGGCTCAGTGGGTAAAGTTCTTGCTGTACAGACATGAGGACTTGAATTGAGATCCCAGCACTCATGTAAAAGGCCAGTGTAGCAGTACCTTCCTGTAATAGCAGTGTTGGAGTTAGGCAGACAGACTGTCCTGACTACTTTCATGTCAACATGATACAAGTTAGAGTCACTGTGGAAGAGGGAACCTTAAATCAGAAAAAAAAAAATCTGCCACCAGTCTGGCCTGTGGGCCAACATGTGCTGCCTTTTCTTGACTGGTGACTGATATTGGAGAATATAGTCCATTGTGGGTGGTCCTGGATGATCAAAGACAGCACACTGAGCAAGACACAAGAAACAAGCCAGTAAGCAGCGTTGCCTTCCATGGCTCTGTATCAGTTCCTGCCTTCAGGTTACTGCACTGAATTACTGCCTTGAGTTCCCTCAGTGATACCTTGTAGGCTATAAAATGACATAACCCTCTTGATCTACAGTTGCTCTTGGTCAGTGCTTCATTACAGCAGTGGAAACCTAAGACAGACCTTGGATGGTTTCTAGCCATCCAGTCTATAACATTTATAAGCTCCAGATTCTGTGAGAGGCCTTGTCACCCCAAAATTAGGTGTGTGGGGAGGTGGGGGCATGGGGTGGGGACATATTGGTGCACGCCTTTTATCCCTGCACTTGTGAGGCAAAGGCAGGAGGATCTTATGAGTTTTAGAACAGGCAACCCAGGGCTACAGAGTGCATCCTTGTCTCAATAAATGAACAAAACCCCACAACAAGCTGAAGAAGTAGAGGCAGGTACCCCCACACTTGCACATATGTTAATATCATACAAATATAGTTTTGCAGGGTTCACATGGTAAACCTAATACCCATCCCAACACATACACATGTATGCGTATACCACACAATTGTGTGCCACACAATACATCTTTAGCTTTACAGAACATAACACTCTTACAGTACTGTTAAAAGCCTGACCAGAAAGGACTCTCCTCTCTACCTTCCCTGTATTAAGTCATATTGGTATATGCTCTTTCATTTTGTATCTTCCTTCTTCTTTTGTCATTTAAATGGTGGGGTCTGAAGGCCCAGTGGTTAAGACTCTGCTGCTCTTTCAGAACTGTACTCCTAGCACTCATGTCCAGCAGCTCACAAGTGCTGGTAAGCACTCTGCGAAATCTGATGCTGTCTTCCTGCCTTCATGAGAACAGTAAGCACACCCGTATGCAGACATGCAGACTCACTCATTCACTTTTTCTCCACATCCACAGCAAGGAAGAAGGTATGGAGGCTGAGATAGCATTCTGCTATCTTCATGATGAAAAACTGAAATCTTTCTTAGTTGCCCAGATAGCAAAGGAAGTAAGAGGGAACAACAAAACATTCATTTATTTCCTCATTACATCAGAATCTAAGATGATTGACTTTTGTCTCAAAATGCTTCTTAGTCACCAAGAAATAACATGCTAATAGCAATGTTAACTTATTTAACTGCTGGCTATAGATACGTATTTTGATAGCTAGGTTCTTTCCAGGTAAAAGCTGACAGATATTTTATTGCTCATGAGGCAAGTGAAAATACTAGTTGTATTTAAAAATTATCTGTAACAGTATTGGCTCCCACTATAGTGAATGATTGAGAATAATTTTTCTTTGAGTGTGGCCTTGGGAATTGAATCTATGGCATCACACATGCTAAGGAAGTACATACTAATAAGCTATAGGCTTCAGTCCTGAGAATAACTTCTTATACTGTAAATGTGGAATTACTTGCATGCTACTTTGATTACACTAACTGCCTCTTGCCTTTGTCAGCTTTAATGTTCAGAGCCAGACAAACCTGGCTCTGTGTTCCATCTCAGGCTGGGATGAGCCTTTAACCTCAGAATCCATCAGGGGAATCCCCTGGACAAGTGGGGATCTTAAATTCACCCCTTCAGATGTTATTCCTACAACCGCTGTGTAGAATGCCCCCCAAAGCCTGGAACTGTATGAGGATTCAGTTCGAATGCTATATTTCCTGATTTCTTGTAAAAACACACAAACAAAAAGACTATAACCCTGCACTCCCAAGCACTCAGATGTTCTAGTTTTTGCAGCCAAGTTCCTTCTTTCTTCTGAATAGTCAAGCATGTTGAATAGAAGAGAATGTTCACTGGTATTCTTTAGACAGAGTGCTTCATGATTTCAACCCAAAGTAAATGAAAAGTAATGATATGGGCAGGAGATTCAGAACACATTTACTATTTTTGCAAATACTGAAAATCTTCAAAATATTTAGGTCTGATAACCCAAGGTTACTGCTTGGAAGCCACATGGTGGAACAAGAAAAGCACCTCCTATAAGTTGTCCTCTGACCCTCCCCCAACAGGCACATGCATGCCTCTTCACAAACAAATAATTAATAAAAGTAGAACTGTAGATGTACTATAAACACTGAAGGTTCAGCTGCCAGTTCTGGGGTCACATTATTCCACGCACAACCTGAGCCATGAACACAAACAGCACACAGATGAAACACTGAATAATGTTGCTTTTATTTTGAGTTCTGCTAGGATACCATGTGTTAGCTCTCAAATTTTAGGCAGCCAAATTGTGCCCTTTGTTTGAAAGAGATGAGATGAATCAGTAGGTTAAGTCACAATATAGGATACATCACCATTATAACAAATATTTTTCATGTTATATAATAAATGTAGTAAAAAAAAGTTCTTTCCTGACCTCACCTTCGCTTGTCTAAAAATAGTCAAATTCAGAAGGCTTAACTCATATGTTTCATTTGGGTGCTGGGAGGGGAGAATGTGTGTACAGACTTCTCTTTCACATCTGTGACTCCTGAGAAAATATCTGGCAGTACATTCAGTTCTGTGTTTAAAACTCACAGGGCCAATTCTAAAATAATGTTATAAATGCTCATGGTTATCATCACCTAACTAATTTAAAATGGTAGGTCCTTCAGCTTCCTCAGACCCTTGCAGAGAAATGACTAAATTCTAGATACTCATGTGCAAAGAAATATAGTTTGTCATGTAATTTAAATCTGAATTCCATTATAAGTAAAATCTGTGTGACTTAAAAATATCTTTAATGTATTAAATATACAATGATCAGGAGGTAAGAGTCCCAAAGACTGCAAAGACAAGCTTCTTATTTCCATAATATGGATCTTCCTTAAAACCCAACAGCATAGAGAATACACAGCCTTATTTAAACCAAACTTAGAAAGCTTTGGGACAGTCCCAAATATGACGACCTCAGATTTGTGAGCACTCCCAGGACAGGACAGAACACTTTTACATCATAACCTCCACTGCCTCTGGGACCCTTGATAATGGTCACAAATACGGGTATAGCTCAGCCTCTTCACCACAGGTCCCTCCTTCTGGCCCCCTTCTCTTGGAGTGTCTAGGCTCCTGGCTCCTTTCCTGTTCCAACAGTCTTAATCTTCACAGTGATGCAGAACTTGTACTCTTCTGAATCAGGAAATGAGATCAGCCACAAAGCCATGCTTAGAAAAGTAGGGCTGCATGCTGTGTTTTTTGTTGAGTACGAATTTCAATTCTTCCTCTCTGCATCTAACATATATTCTGAGTGTGGCAGCCAAGATGGATGATGGGTAACTAAGAGAAGCTATTGTCCAGTAGCCAGGTGATAGAAACCTGAAGCTGAGAGCAACACATGATTCAGAGTCATGTGCTTGTGTCAAGATTCAATTACAAATCCTGTATTCTTTCCCACTAACCTCTACTGTTTTTTCAGAATTTACATTAATTCTTGCTTTCATTTTATGCATTTATTTTTATGCAACTTACATTTTTTTTTCCTTTGGTGTGCTTCTACTTTTCCTCATTTTCCTCTGAGCAGGCAGAGGAAGTATATGTGGGTAATCCAAGGTCATGAGACAATAGTCATGAAAGCAAAGGGTAGTAGAGAGAAAGGAGACAACCGACAACCGGCCAGGGAGAGGGAGAGCAGAGGAGAGCGATAATGGTGGCGAGAACAGCAACCAGATCTAATGATCTGTGCATACAAAAAGAATGGAGCTCACTGTGCGCTGGACAGATGAGACACCGGGAAGGGTAAAATAACTACCTAAATTCTGACACAAAAGCTTGACATTTTTTATCTTGGTTCAAAAATCTGAGATGTGACTTGATTTGGTAGTAGTTGGGTGCTTAGGATCAAACCCAAGGCACTGCACATGGTACATCCCATCAAGCTATATATCCCAGCCTGAATAATTTTATGATTTATAATATCTGAGAGGCAGCATGTTCAGGGAAAACCTGACATTTCACAGTCGTTTTATATCATGTGGCAGGGACCAGAGAATCTGAAAATTAATACATGAATTAATTAATTTTTTTAAAAAGCCCATTTAAAACTTTAATTATTGTTTTGATGTACAATGTGTGAGGTTATAGCTATACCTACAGAGAGGCTGAAAATTCCCTCTCCTTATTACCACTACAAAGAAAATCTAGTCATCAAGACATCTCCCTACTGGCAAATTACATCCTGTGGACCAAATTCTCACTACTACCAGTTTTGTAGGTAAACTTCTACTGGCTCCCAGCAGTGGCTATCTGTTTATGTGCTATTTCCATGGCTGTTTTAGATCAATGTTGGCTATAGAGAAAATGACATGGCTTGCCAAGGCTAAGTACTGTGTTTGTCCATGTTATATGTGAAAAAATAAATCAAGATCTAGTATAGTCCAGCCAATTCATCTTTTTACCTTATTAACTGTTTCTGTGGGGTAGTGATGGTCATAGCAGAGAACTCCCTTCCACCCTAACACAGGAATTACTAAATTTTTATACTGTTCATAAATGGGAATAAAAAAAACGCCAGAAAAGTAAAAATTCCTCTCAAGTGACTGAGCGGAAATGGCCGCGTCTCTTCACACACTGGCTGCCATGTTCACAGAAAGAATGTCAGTCTTTCTGGTTTCACAAGTTGCTCATAAAGCATTTTTCAAAGGCCCATGCTCTCTTTGTGAACAATGAGACTGACTCATCAAGTAGGTGAACCGTACAGATAGTTTGCTATTTAAGAAAAATGGCTAAATTGGCTTATCCTTTAATCTCTAAACAAGTCACACAAAAAACTTATAAACCATATTTAAAAGGTTTTTCACTTCTCATTTCACTTTGTTAGATAGAAATAAAAATATACACATTTGAACAAAAGGTATTAACATATTCTAAATTAATGATTCATAAAAAGTTAAAATTTGCCTTCAGGCAATTTACCCAGGAGAAGTCACAGTAATATGAATGATTCTGTTTAACTGAACCAGAAAAAGTTGGTAAATTATTTTCTATCTCTCTAATGATGATTCCTAGTTGTGTTTGGGACAAAAATGACTTTCTCCATCTGATTTAAAACATTGAAAGAGGGCAAAAATCCTTGGAAGCAAGGATCTAGGTCTGCTAGAATGCATCAGCAAGGATGACTTGGATGATGCATTCACTATGCATCTATATTGTGGAGTCTTTTCTTTGTTTTTGCATTATGGAGTGGAATAGAATCCAGGGAGTATTAACTGGGCCATTCTTAATCACATCGCATGACCGCATGAGTGACTTTATGTAAACAGCACTAGTGATATCATGAGTAATAAAACCTGTTTCCGTCAGAAGCCCTTTATCGTGCGTAAGAGAGCTGCACACTAATAGGCAGTCCGGGCTCCTGTTAACCAGCTACAGCTGGTTCATTGTTATAAAAAGAACTAATGAAAATACAAATACTAACCTCTTAACTTCTCCCACGTCAAGGCTGTACTAAGCCAGCCCCTTCCAAAGGCTCTCAGTGAATGAACTGGCTGGGGCTGGTTCCCTGAAGTTGTTTACTGAACAGTATGTGCAAGAAATTTGCCAAGCACTAGTGGTTGTGGGTGGTGTTTCACATGCCATTTTTTTCCCCCTAGAAGATCTTGGGTTTAGTTCTGCAACAAATAGAAGACAGAACAATTTCAAAGGCAAAAAGTACTCTTAGCAATCTACTTTCCTTCCCTACTTGGCTACTCCCTTCCTTTCTCTCCCCTCTTCTATCTTTCTTCTGAGAAAGAGTCTCATGTGGTCTAGGATGGCCTCAAATTTGCTGTAGAGCAGAGGATGATCTTGAACTTCTGTTCTATTTCCACATCCTGAGCACTGGGATTACAGACTTGTAGCCCAATGCGCACTTTTTCATAGGTGTATTTGTGTGTACACACAGACACATACAGTATGAATGTGAATAAAGGTAAGTAGTTACCCTCGATTGTCATTCCATAGGACTCACCTAGCTGAGGCATGGAGCTTTGCTGAGCAGGTTAGATTGGCTAACTACCCAGGGTCTTCATCTCCTACCAGTATTGGTGATACAGGGGCACCTCATCAGGCCAGGAGTTTTGTGTGGGTGCTGGGGATTGATCCCAGGTTCTCATGATTGCACAACTTTACCAACTGAGCTAGGCCCTCAACTCCCAGATTCTTTGATTAAAAAAAAATTCAAACTTTGTGTACGGATGTTTTGCCTGAATGTATACCTGAGAATCAGACATACACGGTAGCCATAGAGGCCAGGAGAGGGGATCAGATCCCATAGAACTGGAGTTACTGTGGGAAGCCCATGTTAACAAAAACTGAACCCAGGTCCTCTGGAAGAGCAGCAGGTACTCTTGACCTCCACGCCATCTCTGCAGCACAGGTTGGCCTCAAACTTTCGACAGTCAAGCTTCAGTCTGCAGAACCAGATGTGGAACTCTCGGCTCCTCCTCAGCACCATGTCTGCTTGCACGCCGTCATGCTTCCTGACATGTAACCTCTCAACTGTAAGCCGGCACCAAATAAATATTTGCCTTTATAACAGATGCCTTAGTCATTGGTGTCTCTTCACAGCAATAAAACCCTAACACAATCTCTCTGACTCTCACAACCAGGAGGTGCAGCAGCTAAGTGAATTTCCCAGTGGAAGTGGTAAGTTTCTGACTTTAAGTCAAATTGTTTTGTACCCTTCTCTGAAGGCCTGTCTTTCTAGCAACAACTTTTAAATTATGTATTATCAGGGAGAAGAAGAGGGAGGGTAGAGGCTCTTTAAAAACCCTGATACTGGGAAGGGACCAAGATGGCTGCACCGTGAGGACACCAGTGACTACACGGTGACCAACTCTGGGCCCTAAAACAACCGCGACCGTGAAACTCCACGGTGTGGGAAGCAATCGGTTCCATTCTCAGGTCACCCAGCTAAAGCTCGGTCCCCTGCCCAGGCCACACGCCTGTGTGATTTGATCACCATCCTCGTCTGAACTAAGGACCCCATAACAACAGACCGGGAGTTCCAGTTGAAAGAAAACCCTACGGTGAAGGAAGCAATCAGGACCAATCTCAGGTCACCCAGACAATCCCTGGAAAAAGACCCTGGGTCTGATGGGCACTCAGCGGCCAGCCCAAAGACCTGCCTGTGTGCCCTACTCTCCATCCCAGATAGAACTGTGGGCCCCAGGGCACAGGGACTGTGTTTCTCTATCAGGAAGAAATCTAACAGTGAGGGAAACAACAGGTCTGACCTCAGGGCACTCAGCCGAATTCTCTGCCCCCGAAAAGTTCTTGGGAAAAGTTCCTGGGTTCCTAATAGGCGGCCACCTGCCTGGCGCAGAGCAATGTGCCTGTGTGCTCTACTCACCATACCAGACTGAACTGTGGACCTTAAAACACCACAGACTGGGACTCCCTGTCAGGAAGAAACCCAATGATAGGGTAAATATCAGGTCAGGCCCTTCAGGATACCCAGATCTGGAAAAATCTCTGGGCTCCTGCAGGCTCCAGACTCTAGCCTCCTGCTGCATGCAGGACTGCTGCGCTCACCTCCCACTAGTTACCACTTGGGTACTGGGGCACAGAGCTCCAACCTCAGACCTAGAGAAGCCTGGGATCCATGGATTCCGCCCCAGACACTGCACTGAGGCTCAACCTGTCTCCCTAGCTAAACTGACCAAATGGGGGGCTCGCTGGTTCTTCAAGAGGGCTATGCCCAGCAAACACAGTGTAAGAACAGCAGCAGCAGCCCACTAAATTCAGAGCAATTCAGGGGCAGGGCAGCTGTCTCTAGGACTTCTTCTGGTAGAGGGGAGTGCCCCAACTAACCCCGACAGCCAATGACCACAGTTACCTCACAGGTCTATACCCCTGAGGTATGACAATTCCTGAGAAGTACCGGCCATTCGGTGACAATGCCTCAAAAGCAGAGAAGCCTCCTTCAGGAACAACCATCATCCTAAAAGGGGATTCTCCTCCATCCTAGGATTCCAGGAGGTACCAGAAACTAACAGCAGACACATGAGACAGCCGGATGGATAGAAGCCAGATTAAAAGCACAACCAACAGAAGCCAAGGAAGTATGGAATCTCCAGAACCCAGTTATCCAGGGGCAAGCAACCCTGGATACCCTATCATGAGTGAAATTCATGAAGATGACCTTACATGTAATGCTTATGAAGTACTAATGGAGGAAACAGATAAAATGTGTAAAGAATTAGAGGAAGATAAGGTCAAACAGATTATGGCCATCCATAAAGAAAGGGAGGAAAATACACTCAGACTATGACCATCTATAAAGAGATACAGGAAGATGCAGCCAAACATTTTGTGGCATTCAGAGAAGAAATAATTAAGTCACTGAAAGAAATAAAAAAAAAATAAAGGAATGTGCAAACAGGTGAAGGATTTGAAGGAAAAACAAGAATACAGTCAGACAGGTGAAGGAAATCAACAAAACCACTCAAGATCTGAAGACAGAATTGGAAAAATTAAAGAAAACACAAATAGAGGAAATAATGGAGAGGAAGAACTTAGAGAAGAAAACAAGAACTACAGAGGTAAACAAAACCAATAGACTACAAGAGATGGAAGAAAGAATCCCAGCTGTAGAAGATACAATGGAAGAAATCAATGTATCTATCAAAGAAAATGTTGAATCTAAGAAATTTCTGACACAAACCGTCCAAGAAATCCAAGACAATATAAAAAGACAAAGCCTAAGAATAATAGGGATAGATGAAAAAGAAGATTGCCTCCTCCAAGGCCCAGAAAATATCTTCAACAAAATCATAGAAGAAAATTTCCCCAACATAAAGGAGAGGCCAATAAGAATACAAGAGGCCTACAAAACACCTAATAAATTAGACCAGAAAAGAAAATCCTCCCACCACATAATAAAACAGGAAGTATACAGAACAAACAAAAAAATATTAAAGCTGCAAGGTGAAAAAGACTAAGGAACATATAATGGCAAACCCATCAGAATCACAACTGACTTATCAAGAGAGACTATGAAAACTAGAAGGGACTGGATGGATATACTGCAGACCCTAAGAGAACACAAATGTCAGCCCAGGCACTATATCCAGAAAAATATCTCAGCTATCATAGATGGAGAAAACAAGATATTCAACAATAAAAAACAAATTTAAACAATACCTACCCACAATATCTTCCAGCATTACAGAAGATATGAGGAGGAAAAATACAACCAGGAGAACTAACTACAGTCAGAGCAACACAGGAAATAATAACCTCACTACAGCAAAACTAAAAGTAGCCAAGCATACAAATAAACTACCACAACCAGAATCAGAATCAAAAGATCTAACAGCCACTGGTCATTAATCTCTCTCAACATCAATGGATGCAACTCTTCAATAAAAAGACACAGACTAACAGAATGGATGCATAAATAAGACACAACAATCTGTTGTATATAAGAAACACACCTAAGTCACAAAGATAGACATTCCCTGAGAGTAAAGGACTAGAAGACGGTTTTCCAAGCAAATGGACCCAAGAAGCAAGCAGGAGTAGCCATTCTAATATCTGATAAAATAGACTTTCAACCAAAATTAATAAAAAGAGATGGGGAAGGACACTTCATAATCATCAAAGGAAACTTCCACCAAGAAGACATCACAATTCTGAACATCTATGCCCCAAATACAAGGGCACACACATGTGTAAAAGAAACATTAATAAAATTTAAATAACACACAAATCCCCACACATTAATAATGGGAGACTTCAACATCCCACTCTCAACAAAGGACAGATCAACAAAACAGAATTAAAGAAAGAAACAATGACTCTAACAGACGTCATGAATCAAATGGACCTAACAGACATCTACAGAACCTTACATCCAAACACAAAAGAATTTACTTTCTTCTTAGCACCACATGGAATCTTCTCCCAAATTAGACCATATAGCTGGTCACAAAGCAAGCCTCAACAGATAGAAGATTGAAATAATCCCTATCTGTATCACCATGGACTAAAGCTGGACCTCACCAACAACAGAAATAATAAAAAGCCTACACACATATGGAAACTGAACAACTTGCTACTAAATGACAGCTGGGTCAGGGAAGAAATAAAGAAAGAAATTAAAGACTTCCTAAAATTCAATAAAATGAAAGCACAACATATCCAAACTTATGGGACACAATGAAAGTAGTGCTAAGAGGAAGTTCATAGCACTAAGTGCCATCAAGAACAAATTTGAAACATCTCATACACAAGCAACTTAATGGCCCAACTGAAAGCCCTGGGGGTGGGGAGGAACAAACAGACCCAAGAGAATTAGACAGCTGGAAATAATCAAACTCAGAGCAGAAATCAAGAAATTAGAAACAAAAACAATTAAAAGAATCAATGAAACCAAGAGCTGCACTTTGAGAAAATCAACAAACTCTTAGCCAAACAAACTAAAAAGCAGAGAGACAGCATCCAAATTAACAAAACCAGAAATGAAAAGGGGGACATAACAACAGACACTGAGAAAATCCAAACAAGCATTAGGCATTACTTCAAAAGCCTATATGCCACAAAATTGGAAAATCTAAATGAAATGGACAATTTTCTGTATCAATTTCTCTTACCAAAGCTGAATCAAGATGAGGGAAATGAATTAAACAGTCCTATATCCCCTAAGGAAATAGAAGCTGTCATCAAAAATCTCCCATTCATTAAAAAGCTCAAGGCCAGGTGGTTTCAGCATGGAATTCTTCCAGACCTTCAAAGAAGAGTTAACAGCAGTACTCTTCAAACTACTCCACAAAATAAAAACAGAAGGAACATTACCAAACTCATTCAATGAAGCCACAGTCACCTTGGTACCTAACTAAACCTCACAAAGACCCAACAAAGAAAGAGAATTTCAGGCCAATCTCCTTTATGAACATTATGTAAAAATACTCAACAAAATACTTGCAAACTGAATACAAGAACACATCAAAGATATCATCCACTATGACCAAGTAGGCTTCATCCCAGGAATGCAGGGGTGGTTCAATATATGGAAATCCATCAATGTGATCCACTATATAAACAAACTGAAAGGAAAAAAAAAACACATGATAATCTCCTTAGATGCTGAAAAACCATTTGATAAAATCCAACATCCATTCATCTTTAAAGTATTGGAGAGGTCAGGGATACAAGGCACATACCTGAACATAGTAAAGGCAATATACAGCAAGCCTATAGCCAACATTAAACTAAATGGAGAGAAACTTAAAGCAATCCCACTCAAATCAGGGACAAGGCAAGGCTGCCCACTCTCTCCATATCTCTTCAACATAGTTCTTGAAGTCCTGGCTAGAACAATAAGACAATTAAAACAGGTTCAGTTTGAAAAGGAAAAAGTCAAAGTATCACTATTTGAAGATGATATAATAGTATACCAAAGACAGAAGGTGCAAGAAAGAAATTAATGAAATAACACCCTTCAACATAGCCACAAAGAAAATAAAGTACCTTGGTGTAACTCTAACCAAGCAAGTCAAAGTCTTGTATGAAAAAAGCTTCAAGTCTATAAAGAAAGAAATAGAAGAGGGTATCAGAAGATGGAAAGATCTCCCATGCTCATAGCTTGGCAGGATTAACCATAGTAAAAGTGGTCATCTTACCAAATGCAATCTACAGATTCAATGCAATTCCCATCAAGTTACCAACACAATTCTTTACACAGAATTATAAACACAGAATTCTTTACACAGACCTTGGAAGAAAAATTCTTAACTTCATATAGAATAACAAGAAACCCAGAAACGCTGAAACGATCCTCTACAATAAAAGATCTTCTGGAGGTATCTCCATCCCTGACCTCAAACTGTTATAGAGCAACAGTAATAAAAACTGCATGGTATTGGCATAGAAACAGAATGGTAGATCGATGGAATCAGACAGAAGACCCAGATATAAACTACACACTTATGGACACCTGATCTTTGACAAACATGACAAAACCCTACAATGGAAAAGAGACAGCATCTTCAACAAATGGTGCTGGTCTAACTGGATGTCTACATGTAGAAAAATGCAAATAGATTCATACTTATTACCCTGAACAAAACTAAAGTCCAAGTGGATCAAAGACTTCAATATAAAACCAGACACACTAAACCTGTTAGAAGAAAAAGTAGGAGAAGCCTTGAGCTCATTGGCACAGGAAACAACTTCCTGAACAGAACACCAACAGCACAGGCTCTAAGATCAGCAATCAATAAATGGGGTCTCATGAAACTGAAGTTTTTATAAAGCAAAGGAGAATGTCATCAGAACAAAACAACAGCCTACAGATTGGGAAAGGACCTTCACCAACCCTATATCTGACAGAGGACTATATCCAGAAAATATAAAGAACTCAAGAAGTTAAATAACAACAAATCAATAATCCAACTAAAAAATGGGGTACAGAGCTAAACAGAGAATTTTTAATAGAGGAATATTGAATGACAGATAAACACCCAAAGAAATGCTCAACATCCTTACTCATCAGGGAAATGCAAATCCAAAGAACCCTGAGATTTCACCTTATACCTATCAGAATGGCTAAGATCAAGAACTCAAGTGACAACACATGCTGGAAAGGATATTGAGAAAGGGGAACCCTCCTCTATTGCTGGTGGGAATGTAAATATGTACAACCACTGTGGAAACCAATTTGGTGCTTTCTCAGACAATTAGGAATAGTGGTTCCTCAAGATCCATTTATACCATTCCTACGCATATATCCAAAAGATGCTGAAGTACACAACAAGGACATTTGCTCAACCATGTTCATAGCAACTTTATTCATAATAGCCACAATTTCTGTATCCATTCCTCAATTGAGGGACAATACAGAAATTGTGGTACATTTACACAATGGAATACTACTCAGCAATTAAAAACAAAGAAATCATGAAATTTCCATGCAAATATTGGGAACTAGAAAAGATCATCCTGAGTGAGGTGTCCCAGAAGCAGAAAGACACACACAGTATATACTCATTTATAAATGGATATTAGACCTGTACACCTAAAAAAGCTAATCAAGAAGTTCAATCTTAATTCAGAAAGGCAAATGCGATAGACATTGGAAAAAGGTGAAAATAAGGAACAAGACCACAGAGGGCCTCTGAAAGATCATACCCAGCAGCATATTAAAGTGGATGCTGAGACTCATTAGCCAAACTTTGGGCAGAGTGCAGCAAATCCTATGAAAGAAGGGGGAGACAGAAAGACCTGGAAGGATCTGGAGCTCTACAAGGAGAACAACAGAACCAAAAAATATGGTCCTAGGAGTCTTTTCTGAGCCGGATACTCCAAGGACCATTCATGGCGATAATCTGGACCCCCTGCACAGAGGTAGCATGTGCTAGCTCAGTCTCCAAATGTCTCTGACATGAACTCAAGTGGCCAGCTCTTTGATCACCTTCCCCTGCGGGGGGGAGCAGTCTGACCAGGCCACAAAGGAAGACTATGAAAGACAGTCCTGATGAGACATGATAGGCTAGGGTCAGATGGAAGGGGAGGAGGTCCTCTGCTGTCAGTGGACTGGGGAAGGAAGGGACATGGGAGTAGAAGAGGGAGGAAAGAAGGGCGGGATTCGGAGGGAATGAGAGTGGGCCTACAGTTGGGATACGAAGTGAAGAAACTGTAATAAATAAAAAATTATATTAAAAAAGTTATATATTGTCATTTGTAGACCCCATTTTTCACTGAACTAAAATCACTATCAAATATCAAATTTGCCTTAAAAAGGCCTTCTGCTTTCTGCCTAATTTCATTTCTAGTGCTTAAAACAGCTTATCCATAGTCAAGAGAAGAGCCAAATGAATGCAATCATGCCTTCTCTTTAGTTCATACAGTCAAGGACACAAAGCCAGGGCATAGTGCTGTTGACAGACTAACCTGGCCTAGACAACATCTCAGTGAGACTTTTCTCACTACCCTCCATTGACAGTTAAATGTAACCACCACACTCTTCATTTTCATGGTGCCCAATGGGCAGGATGTATGCCTCCTCCTTATACTCCAATTTTTATGTTTCCTGTCTTACCTGTAAAACATTCCTTTCATTACATCTACTGTACTCAGTACTCTGTAAGAGAAACTTTAAAGTCTTCTGCAATGTAATCTCAATCTTCTTTTTTAGTTTTATTTTACAGTGACACTTGAAATGTTCTCCCTTCACTAACGATAGGGTACCATCACTATAAGGAAACCAAGTCTCATTCAGGCTAAACTGTGTATGTTAATATGCTGTGATTGTCATATGACTGTAACTGCAAGCCTTTCCTTTGTGTTACTGATGGTAAACCTCCAGTATACTGATCAATAAAAGACCGACTGAAACCTTCCTTCCTTCCCTCTCTCATGTTCTCCTTCCTGCATATTCTGATTGTTCACCATTTAGATCTTCTTTTACTGGAAACCCATGCTAATACATTGTAAAATTTTGCAATCATATTGTATGCCTACTGATACCAAATGCTCTTTCTGTTTGAGCATGGCTTAGAGTTCTGTGGCTGTGGCTCCTCTAACAGTGAGAAGCCAGTATCTTCCACAGGCCCTTTGTGAAGACATTTACCTCTCAAATCAGTGAGATCAAAACAAGTATATTTATACTTCCATGAAAAAAAAAAAAGAGACGGATTTCAAGAAGCATAAAATAGTGTGAAAAGCTTATGGGGTGGGCAGGCAATAGAGATAAGGAACTGAACAGAGTTCTCAAAAAAAAAAAAAGAAAAAAGAAAAAAAAAGAAAGAAAAATGAAAATTGGCCTTAAGTAGGAACTCTATAACATACTGCTTTCTCCCAAGGCTCAGGGTTCACTGACAAAGAAAGTGCAGCCTGTAAGAGCCAAAGGCAGTGAAAAACTATTGGGCATAGTGGAATAGTGGAGTTCTGCAAAAGGAATGCTGAGTGCTTATGAGAAAGCTCCAAGAAAACAAGACAAGAGTCTTGTGACCTCAGTTTCTTAAAAAGCACAGAACTGTTCTTGGGATGTGTTTTTGTGTTTCTCTCCGGTATATCAGATAAAGGTGAGTTTATTTCAGATTATTCATTACAACTGGCTATTGTTATTTGTTTATATGCCTCTATGGAGAGAATGTTTTTGCAACGTGTGACTTGTCCTTGTGATTATATGCTTTACTCACATGATTCTTCATAACCCTCAGAGTATAAATGGTCTGATCCTATGAATACAGTTGGCTATTGCATGAGACTTTAGTCCCCTCATTTATCAGATCCATTCTCCTCGATCCCATGCCTCTACAGCTGTAAACAAATGACTATCATGAAACAGTGTTGTCTGACAACAGGACAACTGTACATATGAACTCATAGCAGTTTGACAGCATGCACAAAAACTCTGCAAGCTCAATCCAGACAAAATCCCAGCACACAGAGTAAAAACGTTTAGTAAGCTGAGGAGCTAGTGGGAATTGATAGTTGCCAAGAAAGGGAGAATTACTTTTTTCTAAAAGTATTGCCACTGATAGGTGGAATATGGTTCTGTGGGCAGCCATCCACCCCAAAATATATGGGCAACACCAACTGCACCAGATAGATCTCTTGTTGTTGTTGTTTTTCCAGACAGGGTTTCTCTGTGTAGCCTTGAGTGTCCTGACTTGCTTTGTAGACCAGGAAAGCTGGCCTTGAACTTACAGAGATCCACCTGTCTTAGCCTCCCCAGTATTGAGATTAAAGGCATGTTCCACACATCTGACGAGGTCCATTTTTTAAAACTGAGAATAAAATGTAGAGTGATATTCTTTTGTCGATTTGCTACCAGCCAGGGTCAGCCCGGAATAGAGAATTTCAATTTGCCTCGCCATCAGATTGGCCTATAGGAATGACTCTGGAGCACTGTCTTGGTGAAGGATTCGTTTGGAAGAACCCAGCAAGCGGTGTGGGTGACGCCACCCGGGCAGGTGGGCGTGGTGCTGTAAGAACACAAGCTGAGCAAGCCAAGGGGTCAAGCCACTAAGAAGAATTCCTTCATCGTCTGTTTCAGTTCCGGTCTTGAGTTCCTGCCCTGCTTGACTTTCCTTTATGATAGACTGCAAGTTATAAACTGAAATAAACTCTTTCATCTACAATTTGTTTTTGGTCATGGTCTTTATCATAGCAATAGAAAACAAACTAGAACAAGTAAGTATGAAACGGGGATGGATCTGAGAAGAGTTAAGATAGGAGACTGAATATAGTCAATTTATAATGTATTAAATTCTCAAAGAATTAAAAGAAAACAATGAGTCTAGGCTCTTCCCAATTTTTCTTCTAACCAATTTAGTGGTCTTTGATCCATTTGAACTTTAGTTTTATGAAGGGTGATAAAAACGATCTATTTCCATTTTTCTACATGTAGATATCCAGTTAGTTAGACCAGCACCATTTGTTGAAGATGCTATCTTTTTTCCATTGTATGGTTTTGGCTTCTTTGTAAAAAATCAAGTATCCGCAGGTGTGTGGCTTTATTTCGGGGGCCTTCTATTTGATTCCATTGATCAACCATTCTGTTTCTATGCCAATACCATGCAGTTTTTATTACTATGGCTCTAAAATACAGCTTGAGATAACTTCCTGAACAGAACACCAACAGCACAGGCTATAAGAGCAACAATCAATAAATGGGACTGAAAACTTCATGAAACTGAAAAGCTTCTGTAAAGCAAAGGACATTGTCGTCAGAACAAAACAACAGCCTACAGATTGGGAAAGGATCTTCACCAACCCTATATCTGACAGAGGGCTATATCCAGAAAATATAAAGAACTCAAGAAGTTTAAAAGCAACAAATCAAGTAATCCAATTTAAAAATGGGGTACAGAGCTAAACAGAGAATTCTCAATAGAGGAATATCGAATGGTAGAGAAACAATTAAAGAAATGCTCAACATTCTTACTCATCAGGGAAATGCAAATCCAAATGACCCTGAGATTTTACCTTATAACCATCAGAATGGCTAAGATCAAGAACTCATGTGACAACACATGCTGGAGAGGATGTGGAGAAAGGGGAGCCCTCCTTCATTGCTACTGGGAATGTAAAACTGGTACAACCACTTTAGAAATCAATCTGGTGCTTTCTCAGACAATTAGGAATAGTGCTTCCTCAAGATCCAGTTATACCACTCCTAGGCATATATCCAAAAGATGCACAAGTATACAACAAGGACTCAATTTACTCAACCATGTTCGCAGCAGCTTTATTTGTAATAGCCAGAACCTGGAAATAATCCAGATGCCCCTTAACAGAAGAATAAATACAGAAATTGTGGTACATTTACACAATGATACTACTCAGCAATTAAAAACAGGAAATCATGAAGTTTTCAGGCAAATGGTAGGATCTAGAAAAGCTCATCCTGAGTGAGGCATCCCAGAAGCAGAAAGACACACACAGTATATACTAACTTAGAAGTAGATATTACACATATAATATATGATAAACATATTAAATCTGTACACCTAAAGAAGCTAAACAAGGAGGACCCTGGGTAAAATGACCAATCCTCAGAAAGACAAACAGGATGGGCATGGGCACTGGAAGAAAGAGAAACAGGAAACAGGAGCCTACCACAGAGGGCCTCTGAAAGACTACCCTACAGGGTATCAAAGCAGATGCTGAGATTTATAGCCAAACTTTGGGCAGAATGCAGGGAATCTAATGAATGAAGGGGGAGTTAGTAAGACCTGGAGGAGACAGGTGGATAGTAAGACCTGGTGGAGCCACAAGGAGAGCAACAGAACCAAACACACAGGGGTCTTTTCTGAGACTGATACCCCAAACAAGGACCATTCATGGAGATAACCTAGAATCCCTGCAGATATAGCACAAGGCAGCTCAGTCTCCAAGTAGGCTTCCCTCGTAAGGGGAATAGTAGGGAAACCAGGACTGTCTCTGACATGAACTCAATGGCTGGCTCTTTGATCACCTCCCCCTGCAGGGGGAACAGCCCTGCCAGACCACAGAGGAGGACGATGCAGCCAGTCCTGATGATGTCTGATAAGCTAGGGTCAGATGGGAGGAGAAGAAGACCTCCCCTATCAGTAGACTTGGAGAGGGGCATGGGAGGAGATGAGGGAGGGAGGGTGGAATTGGGAGAGAATGAGGGAGGGGGCTACAGGTGGGATTCAAAGTGAATAAACTATAATTAATATAAAAATAAAAATTTAATAAAAAGAAAACAATATAATTTACAAATAAGTAAAAAATTCAAATAAACATTTATCAAAGAAAGATATAAAACCAGGCAACAAACACATATAAAGAAGATCAATATCTTTTGGAAAATCTCATCAAAGCTACAATGAAACATCACTTTATAACTATTAGAACAGTTCTTATTTTTAAAAAGAAAAAAAGAGAGAAGAGGGAAAGGAAGAGGGAGAAGAATGTTTTAGTGAGTATGTAGACACATGTAGAATTATTTTTTACTCTTTACTCCTTTTCATTTGGATGTCTGAGTGCTGGAAGCTCTGAGGCTGGAGTTACAGACAGTGTGAGCTGCCATGTGCATGCTGGGAACGGAACCCAGGTCCTCTGAAGGGGCAGACAGTGAATTCATCCACTGAGCCATCTCTCTACCACTGCCCCCTCTACTTTTCCTCTGGTGATAAATTCTCAGGCTGCCTTCAGATCCCTTAGTCTTCATGTAACTAGTGCTTGGATTACAGGCGAGTACAACAGCAGGTGAAAATTTCAAACTGTTGTTCACTATTGGTAGAAATTTAAAATTGTATGGTTAAAATGAAAAAGCACACAATAATTTAAAATGTAAATACGATGATATCATATGGCTCAGCTGATCTACTGTAGGATGTATGTATGAGAAATCAAATGCCCTACAGGAAAACTCCTACACTGGGGGCCGATAGATGGTTTCTAGTCTGACTACTGTGAACAATGCTGCCATGTAAACACTTGTGTGGAAGGACTTTGAGATTGTACTTTATTTTCATTTTATATTTATATATTTATAAATTTTATATACCTTTATATATTTCATGTATGGTGTTTTCCCTACATGGTGTCTGTGAACCATGTGCTTCAGTGCCAGAAGGGGTATCTATCTTCTGTAGCTGGAATTACAAATGGTTGTTAGCCAACATACGGGTACTGAGAATAGAACACTGGTTTTCTTAAAGAGCAACAAATGATCTTAACCACTCAATAAACATCTATTGTTGTATTTACTTTTACTAGCTCATGTGTGCGTGTATGTGTGTGTGTGAGAGAGAGAGATAACAGAGATAGATATATATAGAGAGATACAAATGCTACATTAGAAACTACGTTGTTTTGGTAATTGCCTGTAATCCTAGCACTTTAGAGGTGGAGACAGAAAAATGTGGAATTCAAGGTCATTCTGAGCTACAAAGTAAATTCAAGAACAGTCTGGGATATTGGGATCCTGTTCTCCCTCCCTCCTTCCCCCCTCTCTCTTTTTCCCTCTCATACATACACACTATTACTACTATAATAAGTCATATGGTTAAATTCATCTCTAAGGCAAGTATATTAATATATAATTATATGCATGTGAAAATATACACCCATATACAACATAGGCACAAGACTTAGTTAGTAAAATAGCAATTAGTAAAGTACAATTCCCTTTCTATGTTAGGGAGATCCAAAACCACACTGTCTTATGATCACAAGAAACAAATCTAGAAAATGTTGATGATTAGAACTTTAGGTAACCATGGGACCAGTGGCCCTTTTCTCAAATCCAAGGCCAAATACTCAAAATTTCATTTTCCTACACAGTCCAAACAAAAATCATAGGGTAAGGGAGACTATTTTTTTGCTGCCCTAGATAGCATTAATCAAGATACAGGCTGTTCCACGCTGCTACTTGGGGACTTTATATTCCATTTCGTTTTTCATTTTGTTCTCTTGTGTAGCCATCAGCAGGAACAAACCTCATCCATGCCAAGGAAATGATGTTATTTAGTCTAAGTATTGACAACTGCATATGTACTACCAAAAATGTACACAGGTACCATATTCACCGCAACTGAGTAACTGAATGTTATTTGTTTCTGAATTTTAAGGTTTATACATGGTCTTCCTCCAACCCTCCACAAATATATTATTGCTCATATTATGGCAATATTCTAAAGTACAATAATGCCAAAGATAAACATTTTGCTTTGCATTTTCTTCTCTTCATTTGACAAGTACAACAGGTACCAGTGAAGGACACAAAGGATGTCTTTCAAGACGTCCACTGATGGCTGGCTCTTTGATTAGCTCCCCTTGAGAAGGGGGCAATCTTACCAGCCCACAGAGGAAGACAATGCAGCCAATCCTGATGAAACCTGATAGGCTAGGGTCAGATGGAAGGGGAGGAGGACCTCCCCTATCAGTGGACTTGGGGTGGGGAATGGGAGAAGGAGGAGGAAGGATGGGATTTGGAGGGGATAAGGAAGGGGGCTACAGCTGGGATAAAAAGTAAATAAATGTAATAAATAAAAAGGAAAAAATTAAAATTAAACAATTAAAAAAAAAGATGTCCACTGATTGCTCCAAGGAACTCATCATCATGGTGATTCAGCCCACTCTGTTTGTGTGCTAGGAGTGTGCTCAGCACTGGCAGGATGTTCCTCATTACCACCTTATTTGTGTGCCTTTTTTTAGAGCAAAATTAAAATACACAACAAAATCTATATCCAATCTAGAACTGTCTTTGATAATTTTACTCTAGGCCTCGGCTGGATTTCTAAATTTAGAAGACCATTCACCTGAAGGTCAATGTCAATCAACACAGAAGTTGTTCCTGTGTGTCTCACTGCAGTCAGAGGCTCCATCAAAATAGGAAGTGTGTCCAACTCAGACTAGTTGATGGGCAGCATGTATACTTTCAATTTATATTCTGTTGCTTTGAGGGCTATTCCAAAGCACCAGACAAACAGCATTCAAAAAATATGACAAATGCTCAGTCAGTGAGGTTTCTATAGCCACTGGAAAAACAAAAACAAAGCAAACAGATCAACCAGAAAGTGCCAAAGTCTGAAGACATTCCTTCTGTGGCTCTTCTGAGCAAAGCGCGTTGGATTGTGGGTAGGCCTCTGCTGACGGAGCCACCACCAGCAGCCCTGAGCCCCGCAGACTACTTAACATAGTTACTGGGTTGGTAAGATGGCTTAGTAGGTGAAGTTATTGTCAAGTCTGAGTTCAATCCCCAGGACTCATGTGATGGTAGGGAGGACTGAGGCCCAAAAATTGTCTTCTGACTTGCATGCACAGACAATAGCATGCATATGCTTACAAATAGACACACAGTCACAACATAAGCAAATAATGTAAATTTAGTTTCTTAGTTATACCAGCCACATTTCTAGTACACAGTAATGAACTGGATGATTAAGACACATAATACACATATCATCACAGGACATTCTATCAGCATCACATATATTATTTCAAACAGCAGTCTCTTAAAGTCACAGACTGTCAAACTGCCATTCAGGTTTCTAAGAATTGATATTGTAATGGCTATTTTAGGTATAGTAACCACATGTCATTGCTTTTCCATAGCCCTACAAATATTTCTTAAATTTGTATTTCTTTCTATAATATGAGCCAGTGAAATCAAAAGTAAATGCAACAGTTTCAGGTAGGGTAGGTCCTGACCGGAGTTTGGTAGACACACTATATTTTTTAATCTATTCATTAGTCTGTGAACATTTTCAGTAAGAATTCTCATATAAATGAGGCCCTTTGCTACACACACACACACACACACACACACACACACACACACACACAATTTGCTATATATACTACACTGTGATGGCTATTTTTGGTTGTCAACTTGACCACATCTGAAACTAACTAAAATCCAAGCAGCTGGGTACACCTGTGAGAAATTTTTCTTAATTATATAACTTGAAAATCAAAGACCAAACTTTAATCTGGACCTTTTAAAGTAGGAAGGTATATATTTAATCTGGGCCACACTTTCTGCTAGCAGCTTACATAAATAACACGGAAGAAAGAACCTTTTGCTATTTGCTTGCTTGCCCTCACTCTTGCTGGCAAGATCATCTCTTCAGAGGCATTACAGCCTATTTCTTCAGGGTTCCAGAATATACTGAAGAGTAGAGGATCCATACACACCCACAACTACTGGATTCTTGGACTTTCTGTTGGCAGACAACCATTGCTTGACTAGCTGGACCACAGCCTGTAAGTCACTCTAAATCCAATATTCATTCAGTCAACTCCATTCTTCTAGAGAATCCTGACTGATACACACATACTCCAAATTTTGATATAAGAAAAAGATATGCAAAACAGCCTTTGTATACTGTGAATACCACCTAGAAATTCTTGAGCAGGCTTCCTTTCTTGAGAACTGCCTGTTATGCATCACCTTTCCTGTGCCTACATTTGCTACTCACCATGCTCCAGGGGAATCTGCATGTCCCACAATGTGCCCTTGATGGCTCCTGGCACCATCTCTACTGAGAAGGGAGTAGGCCCTCTGCACTACTACTCGGACTCCAATTTTAGAGCACGGGCCAGCTCTTTGGCTTTCCACAATGTCCAGAAGAGACTCCCTCAGGGGAGCACCGACCGCAGGATGTTGCTCTGTCTTGTCATGCCTGTGGGCCCAGCTTGTGCTAGCGGCAGCCAAGCTACCATGGATCATCTGTCCAAGACATGGAAAAGGAGCAGTTTTAGTCTGGCTAATAGTGTCACGCTGTTCGAAAACAGAGATATCACTAAAGACACAGACAAACGTGCAGCACTGGTATCCAGCCCACTGCAGAGCGGAAATGGGTAAGGGCAACACAGAAGACATTCCCCTTATAACAGCACCAAGGAGACAGCTCTACTATTAATTACCTCATGGGGATAGTTTCCCTTTTTGGTTTGCCCAGAAAGAATGAGTACAGTTTAATTAAAATGAGTCATTTTATTAGGTGTTGGATATATAATCTGCTAATTTATACACTTTGCATACTCACATATTCTCCCAACAACTACAGAATAATATTAATGATCATAAGCCAATGATACTTCTGAAACACTTTAAGACTCTGTTATTTCCATAATAATACTTACCCTCACAGTGATCCTAATTATTCTCAGAGATAAAATTGAGGCACAGAGAAATTGCCTAATGTGACCTATCATAAAGGTGCTGAGGCAGGATGTGAAACAATGCATATGGCTCCAAAATCCTATTTTATTTTTCTTTAGTGTTAGTTGTAACTGTGTGCATACATGTGTGCAGGCACATATGGAGGACAGAAGAGGGCATCAGATCCCTCACAGCTGGAATTATAGTCAGTTATCAGCCACTTATGCAGGTGCTGGAAACAACTTGGGTCCTCTGGGACAGCAGCAAGAACAGTCTTAATGCTGAGTCCCCTCTAAAGCTCTCAAAACCTGTATTCCTCACCATATGCTACATGGCTACTGTTCTCTCACAGAACATATGTCAACACTTTTACATGACATAAACTGATTAAAAGTGTACTTTTACAAATTTATTTTTTAACTTAATAACCCTCCACCCATCCCACGTGTGTGCTTACACATACTACATGGCAAGTGTGTGCATATCATAGGGCAGCTTTGGTGTCCTCCTCAAATTATCCCTTCCAGATATTTCTTTTGATAGTTAAAGGAAGATGTTTATTATATGGTTCAAAGGTAGAGTGTACCAGAAACAGATTCCCAGAGCTGAGAGTCCTGCACGGGCCAGTATCAGTGAATTATAGTGAAACTCTGAATTCATTTTGGAATAGCTCAGAACCCCCACTAAATTCCACTAAATCAAACTCTATCACATAACCTCAATATAATTGTTTCCTAAGGAAAACAGAAAACTTAGAAAATAAAGGCTTAAAACTCTTAATTTCAAAGAGAAAATACTTTCTGGGTCCTAACTGTGTTAACTGTAACCCCATGGAACTGAAAATACTCTCATGTTTTAATAAATTGAATTAAAGATTAAAACTACATAATGGAAGGGTGGAAATCTATAATGAGACCATGCTGCTTCAATTTTCATACCTCTGGGCACAATGATAATAACAGTATATAGCTGGGGACAGAAGATGAATATACTCATTCATTCATAGGTCCTTTCAAATATAGACAACAGTATTATTATAAGTGTAAAACTCATAAACCAATACAAATTTACCTGACTGCTGGAAGAACTGTTTGTTATGTCCTTAATTCTAAACATCTGTGCCAAAGTTATATTTCTTCTTGGAAGATATGTGTCCTGACTGTATACTACTTCTTGAACTGTTTCATTTGCAATAGCTTTCTGACAAAAATAAGTATTCAGAATAACAGAGTAACTTCCATTCGGAATGAAAAGTTTTTGCCTAGAAAAAAGAGAGATTTATCAGTTTATTTGTAACTCAGGTTTTCCTTATATTTTAAGCAAGGAATGCTGTTAAAACCAAGACAGTGCACTAACTAACAGCACTCCTAACAACGAATGTTAACACCAGATCAGGGCATGGCATGACAGCTCTCCAAGACATTGAATGAATAAGACCACATCATTCTTGGAAGAAAGCCATCCCTAGCAATCGACAGCTAGGACCATGCCAGTCAGCAGAATCCACAGCCCATAACAACTAAGTATGACTCAATAATAGAACTTTACTTTCTGACTGAAACCCTATGTTAGTAATGGAGGGTAATTTAAGTCCCTAGGCGCAGGCTTTCTCGGGGAGACCAATGTCCTCCTCTCAGGAATACAAATCTTAAAAAATGAACAAAGACTACATGCACTCAAGCAATGAATTGGATATTATTTACAAATACAATCTTTATGTATTTAAGAAGCTCTCATTGTTCAAAAAGTATAATGAAGGATGAAGGAACTTAGACCCTTGATACCAACTGGTCACAATCATCAACACTATTAGTGGTGAAACAGAAAAACATCTGAAGAGGCTCTTCTCAGTGCTCCAATGTGATACAGTCTTCCATGCACATTCCTTATATCAAATGTACTGCTAATAAGAAAAACTGAAAAGCTCAGATTCTGGAAGGAAGAATTTGATACCTCATTAAACTACACTGATAAGTGGAGAGAAGGAAAAATACCAACCAGGAAGGAAGGAAGGAGGAAAGGAGGAAGAGAGGGAGATACATAGAGAGAGTGAGAGAGACAGACAGACAGACAGACAGACAGAGACAGAGATCGACCTGAGGAATGATACAGTAGTAAGAGCAGCAAGTACTCTTAACCACAGAGTCATCTCTCCAGGTTCTCACTTCTGGACTCTTACACAATTTAGGACCCCTATCAAAGGAATGGTGTTATTCACAGTGGCCTCGGATTTTCCAAATCTATTAACTATAATTTCCCACAGACACACGCAAAGCCCAAACCAATGTTGACAATTCCTCACTGAAAGTCTTCCCAGATGACTCCAGGTTATGTCAAGTTGACAAATCACACTATCACTAGCCCCATAAGAGCCAACTGGCCACCTTAGGAAGCTAGAAAATCTTATGATAATAACTCTTTATTTCATTTTCTTTCTTCAGAGACCTTAAGTTCTGGTCATACAGATCTTTCACTTGCTTGCAAGATACTTTATATTATTTTTGGTATAGTGAAGGGTACAGTTTCCCTAATTTCTTTCTCAGCCCCTTTGTCATTTGTGTACGGCGGCTAATAATTTTTTTAAATTAATCTTGTATCCAGCCACTTTGCTGAAGATGTTTATCAGCTGCAGTTCTCTGGTAGAATTTTTGGGGTTGCTCTGTATACTATCATAACATCTGTAAATAGTGATACTTTGACTTCTTCTTTCCCAATTTGTATCCCTGTTATCTCCTTTAGTTTTCTTATTGCTCTAGATAGAACTTCAAGTACTATATTGAAGAGGTATGGAGAAAGTGGGCAGCCTTATGTTGTCCCTGATTTTAAAGACAGCAGAAGATGAAAAGATCTCCCATGCTCATGGCTTGGCAGGATTAACATAGTAAAAATGGCCATCTTACCAAAAGCAATCTACAGGTGCAATGCAATCCCCAGCAAAATACCAACACTGTTTGTTACAGACCTTGAAAGAAAATTCTGAACTTCACATGGAAAAACAAAAAAACCCAGAATAGTTTAAACAATCCTATACAATAAAAGAACTTCTGGAGGTATCTCCATCCCTGATTTCAAGCTATACTACACAGCAACAGTAATAAAAACTGTGTGGTATTGGCATAGAAACAGACTGGTGGATCAATGGAATTGAATCAATGAGCCAGAAATAAACCCACACACCGATGGTAACTTGATTTGTGACAAAGGAGCCAAAAGGACAGCATCTTCAACAAATGGTGCTGTCTACATGTAGAAAAATATAAATAGATCCATATTTATCTTCCTGCACAAAACTCAAATCCAAGTGGATCAAAAACCTCAATATAAGATTGGATACACTAAATCTATTAGAAGAGAAAGTGGGGAAGAGCTTCGAACTCACTGGCACAGGAGACAACTTCCTGAAAACCAAAAGCTCAGGCTCTAAGATCAACAATTAATAAACAGGACCTCTTTAAACTGAAAAGCTTCTGTATGGCAAAGAGCACAGTCAATAGAATGAAACAACAGTCTACACATTGGGAAAAGATCTTCACCAACCCCATATCCAACAAAGGCTAATAGCTAAAATGTATAGTGAATTCAAGAAATCAAACACCAATAAACAAAATAACCCAGTTGAAAGATGGGGCCCAGAACCAAATGGAGCGTTCACAACAGACAATTCTCAAATGGCCAAGAAATGCTCAACTTGGAAAGAGAAAAGAATCTGGAGGTGACAGGTGCTCCACAAGAACACCAACAACGCCAACTAAACAGGGTACAGAGGGGCTAGCTGAGACTGAAGCATCAACCAAGGACCATGCATGAACTGGACCTAGGCCCCCTACAAAGATGTAGCTGATGGGCACCTTAGGTGACGTTATGTGGGTCCTCTAGTAATGGAAGTGGGGCCTGCATTGGACAGGGACTCACTTGTCAGCTTTTTGATCACTTTCCCCTGGAAGGACTGCCTTGCCAGGTCACAGAGGAATAGGATAGACTCAGTCCTCATGTAATTTGATGAGCTGGATGGGAAAGGAAGCTCCCCCTTTCTGAGGATAAGAGGTGGTGGGAGGAAGGGTGGGGCTAGGTGGAGAAAAGGGGCTACAAGGATGTAAAGTGAATAAAAACTCATGTGTATTGAAAAACTCATTGAACTTTTACACAAAGGAAACTCTTTTAACTTTTAAATGACAACTAAAGTAAATGCTAAAAATAAAAATCAAGAATTTTTCTTTGTACCTTTTTATTAAATATAATGCCAAAAGTCCTAGTCCATAACACAAGGTACCATAAGGAAAGAGGAAGCACACATCAGAAAAGAAGCAGTCAAATATGACTTTCCCCACAGATATACTTTAAGATAAGTGTCATGTTGTGCAAGCGAGCTACAAACTCTCTATACGGTTGAGGATTATACTGAATTGTGATCTTCATGCCTCCATTTTTGCTTTTCAACATCATGGCCAAAGATAGCAAAACATACATACCAGCACAAAAATAAATTAATAAAGAAATAATTCCCAACAAATGTGAAGATAACTCCTAAATCTAGTGAGTTCAGTGAGGTTTAAAATGGAAGAAATAAAAAAGTACATTTTCAATAAACACATGTTCAACAAAACTGAAACTAGAGTAATAAGCTGGGCATGGTGATACATGACTAAAAATGCTAGTACTCATTAAGCTGAAACACGAGTCTACAAGATTTAGGGAAGCATGAACTATACAGTAAGATTCAAGATTCTTCCAATCAATCAATCAACCAACCAACCAACCAACCAATCAATTAATCAATCAGTTTTACATGTTACAATTTGCCTGTTAAGGCTACAAAACACTCATAAAATCTTTGGAACTAGAGAGGCTGAAAAACTTAATTATCCTCTAGTAAAGAACCCTAATCTTAGAAGAGCCTGGGCTAAATAGTGAGGCCTGTCTTAACTACCACCACAACCAACACACAAAGTAAGCATACAAATAAACAAAACAACAACAATATACTAAGTAAGAAAATTTTATACAGAAAGATAAATGAATTAGAATATTTTGAAAAGGAATAAAGAGAACCAATTGTGCACATACGTGAAGGTACATCATTAATGCAATGTATATGAATGTATGTATCAGTGAATCTCATTAACATGTTAATTAATATACATTGATTTGTACAACCATAATAAAGTATAAAAAGCATACAGGTGAAAAGATTATCCAATCCCATTTGATTCAACTCATTCCTTTTTATGAAGAACCACGATAAGGCAACCCCACAGCCACAATACTTGCCTAGGATCCAGAAAGGGTAACAGCAACCAAACAATGGATCATCTACCCTAAAAAGACAGGACCAGATATCGACAAGAAAAACACTTCAAACTCCTCATTTCTAGACTCCAGAACAAAAAACACCGACATTAAAGAGCCAAGCAACACCATGTACTATAACCCAGTAACTCTGTTACAGCAGCCTTTAAGAAAGGCTGTACAGACAAACTACAAGACAATAACTTCAGAATTAGAGCAGTGATGAGTATCCTCAAGGGCCCTAAAAAGGATATGAATTAATCCTTTAATGAAGACTGTGAAATTACAAAGAGCTGAGTGAAATAAAGAAAACAGTTCAACACATAAAACTGAAAACAGAATCACAGAAGTCAATTCAAACTGAAATAAAACTGGAAATGAAAAATTTAGGATGTCAAACAAAAACCTCAGAGGTCAGACTCACCAAGAGATTACAAGAAGCTAGAATCTCAGGTGTCACAGACAATACTGATGTGCCAAACAGAAGGGTATCCAAGGTCATTTTAAAAAAAGAAAACAAACATACTGACCTTCACACAGTGATAGCAGGGAACTTCAGTTCCCCCTTCTCACCAACAGACAGGTCACTAGACAAAAACTAAACAGAGAAATGCTAAACTTACTAGATATCTACAGAATATTTCATCCCAAAACAAAACGAAAAAATACTCTTTCTTTTCAGCAGCTCATAAACCTTTCCCAAAATTGATCACGTATTAGGAAATAAAAGCAAGTCTTGACAGATATAAGAAATCTGAAATACCACCCTGCATCTGATCACCACAGATTAATACTGGATATCAGTAACAAAAAGTATAAAAACCAATGGAAACTGAACAAGTCACTACTGACCAAAAACAAATCAGTAAAGACAGAAATAAAAAAGGAAATTTAAAACTTTTAAAGCACTGAATAAAATAAAACAAAACGCAGCATACCTAAACCTGAGAGATACTTTGATCAATGGAATAAAATTGAAGACCTAGACATAAGGCTACCTGATTTTGGCAAAGAAGCCAAAAAATACACACTGGTAAGAAGACAGCATCTTCAACAAATGGTGTTCGTTCAACTGGATGGTTGAATATAGAAGAATGAAAATAGATCCATATTTATCACAGTGTACAAAACCAACTCCAAATGTATCAAGGACCTCAACACAAGAAAAGATATACTGAATGTGATCGAAGGGAAATTGAGGGAAAAGACTTGAAATTGTAACAGGAGAAGACTTCCTGAACAGGACACTTGGAGAACAACAACTAATAAATGGGACCTCAGAAGTGGAAAAGCTTCTGTACTGCAAAGAATACCATCATGCGGGCAAAGCAGCAGCCTACAGAATGGAAAAATATCTTTACGAATTATACGTCTGATAGAAGGCTAAGATCTAAAATAAAGAATTAATGGAGTTCCTGCGGGTTTCTTCCTGCTGTGAACATCGGGTCTCTGCCCTCTGGCTTCAGGCCCCTCCCTCGTACCATGGCCCCGAAACGGCAGTCTGCGATCCTGCCTCAGTCCAAGAAATCCAATCCAGCTGTTGCCCTGAAGCTGGATTGCCTCTCTCGGACTGCCAAATGGAGAAAAAGAACAGCAAGAAGCAATTGAACATACTGAGGAAGTACAAAATAAAATAGACAGACGTAATGAACAGCCCAGTGAGAAAATTTTGAAACTCCACCAACCAATTTTTTGAGACGAGGTCAGAATTGATTGCCAAAATCCCCAATTTTTAGGTAGCTATTTGTCAACCATCCACAAGCGTCCTCACTGCTGGGGGAGGAGGACGAAGAGGCTCTGCACTATCTGACCAGAGTCAAAGTGAAAGAATTTGAAGACATTAAATCAGGTTACAGAATAGCTTTTTATTTTGATGAAAATCCTTATTTTGGAAATAAAATTCTCTCCAAAGAATTTCATCTGAATGACAGTGGTGACCCATCTTCAAAGTCCACCAAAAACAAATGGAAATCTGGAAAGGATTTGACAAAGCACTCAAGCCAAAAGGCAAATAAGGCCACAGCTGAAGAGCCACAGAGCTTGTTTACCTGGTTCTGTGACCATTCCAATGCAGATGCAGACGAGTTAAGAGAGATCATCAAAGATGATATTGGCCAAATACCTTGCAGTGCTACTTGGTTCCTGATATGGAGAATGATGAAGGAGAGGCAGAAGATGATGGTAATGAATAGGAAGTATTGGAAGATATCAATGAAGAAGGAGATGAAGATGAAGGTGAAGATGAACATGATGATGAAAGGGAGGAAGGAGAGGGGGATGAAGGCAAGGATGACTAGCATGGAAGACTGATTGATTCCAATGTTCTCTTTTCTTTTTTTTTATTTTCTCCAGTCCCTGGGAGCAAGTTGCAGTCATTTTTCCCCCTAACCCGTGTGCTCAGTCACCCTGTTTTGAGGTCTCTCTTAAAACCAGGGTTTCAACTTATTTAGGGGGACATAACCTTGAGCAAAATACAACAGGAAAAGAATCTCCATTTTTCTGTTCTAAATTCACTTTTATCCTTTCTGTCTCAAAACCAACAGTGTTTTCTGTGGGGAAAAAGCCCTATATTCCCCTTGGCTCTGCGGAGGCTGGAGGGTGGGGGGCCTGTAGAGTAGTGCAGAGAGTTCTGGCTTTTCCCCTTTCTTTGTATATTGGGCTTAGAGATACACTGTGTCTCCATGTGAATACAGACAATTAGCATTTACCAACATGTATCTGTCTACTCTCTCTTGTTTAATAAAAAGAAAAATGAAAGAAAAAAAGGGGGTACAGAATGTCAGCAAAGGGTGGGCTTGAGGTGTCTGGGGGGTTAAGTGGGCATTTTGACAACATGGCTTCTCCTTTGTCATGTTTAATTGTGATGTTTAATGAACATCCTTGCAGTTTAAGGTGACATTTTAAAAATAAAATTCTCTCAAAACCGATGAAGTAAGCCCTGCCAATCAATGGGAGAATCAGCAGAATCTGTAGGGTTTAACTTGAATTTGACATTCTTTATTGTAACCTTATTTTTAACTTTTAGAATTTTTTTCTTTGTTTTTGCTGGAAAGAAAAGATGCTGGTTTTAAATGTAAACATGTACAAGTTGCTTTGTTACAGTAAAACCAATGTGTATACAAAGGAAAAAAGTAGCTAAGAAAGAAACTGGACATCAAGAAATGAGTGAATTTAAAATTGGGTTATAAACAGGTGGTTTTCAATATATGAAATACAAATGGCTGAAAAAACTTCAGGAAATGTTCAACATCCTCAACTATCAGGGAAACATAAATTAAAACTACTTTGAGATTCCGTATTACTCCAGTCAGAATGGCTAAGACCAACAAAACAAATGACAGCTCATGCTGGCAAGACTGTGAGGAAAGGGAAACGCCAGTGCCATAGGAGTGCAAACTGGTACAGCCACTATGGAAACCAGTACGGCAGCTCCCCCAAAGATGGAAACACATCTACCAGAAAAGCCAGCTGTTCCACTCCTGAGTACACACCCACAGGACTCCACATTATTCCAGAGACACTTGCTCATCCACAGTCACTGCTTCTGCTATAACTGTTAGAAAATGGAAACAGCCTACATGAAAAATGAAATGGGGTACATTTACACAACGGAGTATTTTTCTGCTGTAAAAGATGAAAGTTGCAGGTAAATAGATCAAACTAGAAGAAAATTATCCTGAGGATTCTTGTATGTGGATGTTAGCTTTTTTAACGTTTGACATGACAGAGATTAGGTATCTAGTAAGGAACCTCGTGGAAGAGAGGATCTCAAAAGAAAGAGAAAGACAGTGGCAGCCATCTCATGCATAACACGAGTTTAAATCAGTGGGGAGAGTGGGAGGGAGGGAGGGGGCTATGGCTGGGATACAACGTACATAACCTGTGATTAACATAAAAATAAATAAATTAAAAAAATCAGTGGTTCTCGACCTTCCTAATGTTGCCGCTCTTTAAAACAGACCCTCATATTGTAGTGACCCCCATACAATGATTTCTGCTGTTACTTCATAACTGTAATTTTGTTACTTTTATGAATCATAATGTACATGTGTGTTTTCTGATGGTCTTAGGCAACATCTGTAAAGGGGTTGTTAGACTCACAAATGGGTCCTGACCCACAGGTTGAGAACCATATTCTGAGAAGTTATAGGTAGGAAATATGTGATATTCTGTAAATGGTGACTTCAATCCATTTTAGTCCATTTCTGCTCTTACATTCAAATAACTGTACTTGGTTTTGGTCACTAAATGTGAGATTTAGACACATAGTATGAAACAAGCTGATAATACCACAAGTCTTTTATATTACAGCCCTGAAATCATATACAGGTAACATTATATAGACTGATCAGGTTTTACTTACATATTAAGATACAAATGAATTATGTAACAGTAATAAAAGAAAAAGAAGTCATAAATTTGAAAGAAAGCATTAGTAGTTGTTGTTGACAACTTCCTTTTCATCTCTAATTTTATAGATCATCTCTTTTTCGGTCAGTTTGGCTTAAGGTTTATAAATTTTGTTTATTATTTCAATGAGCTACTTTGTTTCACTGCTTCTTAATATTGTTTATTCTTTCTCTTCAGTTTCATTATATGAGCTTAATTATTTCTTTGAGTCCACAGATTTGAGGTTTGGTTTCTTGTTTTTTGAAAGACTAAAGGGCTTATTTTTTTCAAGATCTTTTTTGTTATTTTAAAAATAGTATTATTCTAGAATAATATTTTAGAATAATATTATTTTCCCTCTTAGGACTGCTTTAATTGAATCACGTAGGTTTTGGTACATGTGTTTTCATTTTTCTTTTATTCTAGAAATTGTTTTTGATGATTCACTCATCATTCATTACTGTTTAGTTCAATCTCTAACAGTTTGTGTATGTTCTTGTTGACGTCTATTCAATTTTAATCATATAAAAATGCTTTAACCTTCTTATATTTGTTAAAACTGTTCATTTTGAAGAAAGATCTATGAGTTGCTCCAAAGAAATGGGTATTCTATATTGTTTGCACAAAGTGTTCCGTATCCATTTATTAGGTCTATCTAATTTACGATGTCATTTAACTCAAACAGAAATTGCTATTTTTTGTTGGCATACTGAAATCATCCAATATTATTGTGTTGCCTTGTTTGTGCCATTACACTTAATACTTGTTTTACATAAATGGTGAGCATTTGTTGAACGGTATATTTGTTTTTTAAAATTGTAATGTTCTCTTCATGTCTTGTTCTCTTTTTAAAGTAATCTTGTTTATCGCTTCCGATTAATTTCAATTTGAATTTACGTTTGCCAGCTAAAATTTGCTCTTTCCATACTTTCATTTTCTATCCTTTTACCTAAAGGATATGTTTGTCTTTGACAGTATAGTACATTTCATAGATGCAGGCAGGGGTAAAAAAAAAAAAAAAAGATATCTTGCTTTTTTAAGAACAAAATAAAATAATTTTAAAAACCCAAAACAATAATGTAAACAAACTCTCCAGTATAGTACTCTGTCTTTTGTCTAGCTTTTGACTAGTTATTACTGAAATGCATATTAGTTCTTGTCATTTTGTTGATTTTGTAGCATTTGATGAGCTTCTATGATCTGTGTATTTAACGATTGTTGAGTTTATTCTTTCCCTTAGCATCATGAATGTGTGTATGTCTTTCTGTTTGGTATAAAGGTTTCTTTCAGGTGTCTTCTGTAAAGCTAGCTTAGTGTTCAAGAATTCCTTTAGACTTTTTTTAAAAACAGGAAATATTTTCCTTTCTCTTTCATTTACAAAAGATAGTTTTGCTAGGTATAATTATCTGTGTAGGGAGTTAAAGTCCAGGGCTTGAAATTCATCATTCCAAGCATTCTTGGCTCAAGGTTATGGCTTCTAAAGTTTCTGTTGACAAATCTGCTCTTGTTTTGATAGGACTATTTATAAAAAGTGTTTCTTTCTCTTGTGTTCAATATATTTTCTGTCTTCTACATTTTTTCCCCTGCTCTTGTTGCTTCACTTACAGGCTTGTACCTATACTGTGACTTGTGGAGGTTCTTTTCTGATCATGTTCATTTGTGGTTTCTACGAGACTGCTCTACCTGCATAAGTATCTCCACAGATGAGGAAATTTATACCATCTAATAACATTTTTTTCTATATCCTTAAAATGAAACTATTCCCCTTCTAATCTCATGATTTTCACATGTTATCTTTCAATAGTGCTCCACAGATTTCAAATATGTTATAAATTAATTTATCTTTGTCATTGTTTGAATGTCCTAATTCCTTTGCCTTTCCTTCAAGTTCTGGTAACCTGCCCTGCCCCACAAAACATTATATATATTTGAAAATTTCATACACATGCACTATATTTATATTATTTCTACTGTATATTCAAGAGCCTACAATTGCATTCTATAAGGAATTTTTAATAAATAGTGTCTTTAAATAACTTCTCAGTTTACCCTTGGGAAGCCTGCAGCTATAGAGATATGACAGGCTTAAACCTAATTATATTATGAAATATAACAAAGCATAGAGGTGACACTCAGCATTGAAGTTCAAATGCTATGCTTACTACTAAAAGCTTTCTTATAAAGATACTCTAATAAAAATACCAATTTATCAAAGTGTTTTCTGATTAACATCTCAGATATATCTATGTAAACACATCTTCTGTACTTAAGTGGAAGGCAGCTGGAAAGGGAACTATTTCTAACATGGATTCTATTGCGTGTGTTTGGGTAACATCCCCCTGGCAGGGCTGCCTTGCCTGGCCCCAGGGGATGAAGATATGCTCAGTCCTGATGTGACTTGATGTGCTGGGGAAGGCTGATAGGGAGAAGTGCTCTCCTTCCTTGGGAAAAAGGGAGAGTGGAAGGGGGAGAAAGGAAGTGGGGAACTAGGAGGAGATAAAGGAGAGGGCACCCTTGGGATGTAACATTAAAAAAACAACAACAAATGCCCATTGAAGCATCTCAGGAGACCTCTTTCTGCTTCAAGGAGGTGTTACTCTGATTCTTAAAATCTTGCTTGCCCTCAAACAAACAAACAAACAAACAAACAAACAAACAAACAAAAACATTACTGCTTGAAGCATTCCAGGGCTTCTCAGGCCTGTAACTTTAATCCTGTTCTCATTTCTCTTGCGAACAGTAAATAAACCACATAGCTAGCTTTTCTATAACAAAGTCCTCATTTTAATTATCTGTATTAATTACTCTTCTCATTGCTGTAACCAAGTATCTTACAAGATGTAAGATAAAGAAAACAGTAATTTATTTTGGCTCATAACTTGAGGGTGTGGTCATGGTGAAATAAGTACCCAACACTATCATCTCCTGACATCTTGGTGGAACAGGACTCCATGGAGCTGAGGGTGAGGCTATAACTCCTAATTCTTCCTTTCCAGGGACATACTTCCTCTACCTGGGCTCTACCTCTCAAAGGCTCCACAACTCCCTAATAGCTATCAGCGAGGGTTCAAACTCAGCAGTGTATGAAGCTGTATTTTATAAATATTCATATTTGCCTATTTGTTTTCTCAATGTTGTTTTTTTCAGTTCTTTGTATATTCTAGATACTAACCCTCTGTCAGATTTATAGCTACTATTTTTTCCCCATTCTGTAGGCTGCTTCCTCAGTCAATCATACTGTCCTTTGCTGTGCAGAAGCTTAAATTTTGTAAGGTCCAATTATTATTTGTTGACCTTAATGCTTGTGCTATTGGGGATCTGTTCAGGAAGTTCTTTCCTGTGCTTGTAATTTCCCTACTTTCTGCTTGATCAGGTTCTGGGTAGTTGGTTTTAATTTATAATGAAATCCTAGTTGTATTTGGAGTTGCATTTTGTTCATGGAAATAGGAAATAATCTAGTTTCATTCTTCTACATGCAGCTATCTAATTTGAGAAGCACTATTTATTGAAGAAGTTGTATTTTCTCCAATGCATACTATTGGCACCTTTGTCAAAAATTGTGTCTGTAAGAGTATGGGCTCCTACTCTACTGATCAGCCTCGGCTTTCATACCAGTACTATGCTATTCTTACTGCTAAAACTTTGTAGTAATTTGAAATTGGGAATAGTAATATCTCAAGCATTTTTTTAAACTCGTTCAAAATTATTTTGGCAATCCTGTTTCTTTTGTGGATGTTGGCTTTGAATCTTTAGATATATGTTTCAATGGGAATACTTACAGAAGCCAGATAATTATTAGTGAACCAAGGAAGGAGTGTTCTTGAGTGAGAGACAAAGGGAAATGGAATTAATGGAAAGGTGTTAACTATGGGAAAGAGAAGAGAAAAGGGAAGAGTAGAAAATGTGGAGAAAGATAACCAAGACTAAAGAACTTCTGAAAACAATATGGAAAAACTACTACTGCAGAAACTTCCTATTTACAAACATACATATGTTGTTCTTTTAATATTTATTTATTTTTTATATTAGTTACAATTTATTAACTTTCTATCCCTGGTGTATCCCACCCTCCCTCCTTCATCTCCTCCCTGCCCCTTTCTAAGTACACTGATGGGGGAGGACCTCTTCCCCTTTCATCTGACCCTGGTTTATCAGGTATCTTCATGACTGAGTGCCATGTCCTCCTCTGTGGCCTGGCAGGGCTGTTCCTCCCTGAGGGGTATGTGTGTGAGAGGTCAAAGAGTCCTCCACTGAGTTCATGTTAGAAATAGTCCCTGTTCCCCTTACTAGGGTACCCACTTGGATATTGAGCTACCATTGGCTACATCTGAGCAGAAGTTCTAGGTTATATCCATACATGGTCCTTGGTTGGAGAAACAGTCTCATTAAAGACCCTTGTGCCCAGATATATTTGGTCTTTGTGGAGCTCCTGTCCTCTCTAGATCATATTAACTTCCCCTTCTTTCATATGATTCCCTGCACTCTACCCAAGGTTTAGTTATGAGTCTCAGTATCTGCTTTGATATACTGCTATGTAGAGTCTTTCAGAGGCCCTCTCTGGTAAGCTCCTGTTCTGTTGCTTATTTTCTCCTACATCCAATGCCCATCCCCTTTGTCTTTCTAAGTGAAGATTGGTCCTTTTATCCCGGGTCCTCTTTCTTGTTTGTCTTCTTTAGGTGTATCGATTTCAGTATGTTTATCCTATCTCATATGTCTATATAAGTGAGTATGCATGTCTTTCTGCTTTTGGGATACCTCACTAAGGAAAATTATTTCTAGGTCCCACCATTTGCCAGCAAATTTCATGATTTCCTCGTTTTTAATTGCTGAGTAGTATTCCATTGTGTAAAAGTAGATGTCTACATGCAGAAAAATGAAAATAGATCCATATTTATCACCCTGCACAAAACATATATTGTTTAAGTGGGAGTTAACCTACACAATGTTTTGCCACTGCACTTGGTTACCCCCCAGAACTTGACCATAAGACCTACTTGCTGAAGATAGCACATAGAATTCAAACTAGTTCTTGGACAGAAATTTTAATCCAGAAATATGGCTGCTGTGGCAAGGGATCACATCCCAAGACCTAAGTATATGTGGTCTGGCTGAAATGTACACACCTTTAATCCATCTTGCTGGAATACAAACATACCTTTAGTACATACCTTTAATTCCAAGCACGGAACATAAAGCTAGTTGGTAGAAGGAAGCACCAATGTTTGAAAATAATGTCTAATTGAGGGGAAGACAAAGTGATGAATCAGAGAGTGATCTGACAGAATGAGCCAGAGATAGGAGACACCTAACTGTCACAGAAGAGACAGAAAAAGAGTTAGGAGAGCAGTACAGAGGGTCAGAAGGATGAGGCAGATCTACTAGAGGGTTGTACAGAGATAGGTCACAGAGAGAGAACAAGCTAGACACAGATGAAGACAGAATGAGCCAGAAAATTAGAACATATGAGAATGCACCATGAGATTAGAACATATTGCCAAAGTTGGTATGAGTAGAATAATTCAGTCAGAAGCAGAAAGAAGCCAGTTTGAGTAAGTCAGCTAGGAGAGGAGCTTTGAGCCAGACTGTTGAGTTGAACCAGACAGCCAGAATTCAGAAAAAGCTAGAAAAGGAGTGTTTATTCAGCAATGTCTCAGAGGCTGAAAATATTCTAGGCTTAGATTAGATTGTACGGAGGCTAGAAGATTCCAGGACAAGGCCTAGGTTAGCGGAAGGTGGCAGTAAGCCTCAGAGATGACAATTACATCAGGTGAATAAAAGTTTCACAAGTACTGATGTGGAAGCTTCATCCCTAACAGCTAACACAGTGCTATCCACAGTGCTAGAATGCGGTGTGTATGCTGCTGTAGTAGAAAAGTAATCATCTGATTCACACAGCTGTGATCCTTGCAAGCTAAAATAACAACAGGCCTGGCAAGATATGTCATCTCCACCTGTCCAACAACGGCACAAATGTCATGGGAGTCAGCAACCACTTCTTAAAATTGTAGTTTAGGCCTGCTCCACAGTGTATAATCTATACCTAGCACAGTTACTGGGGCAAAGAACCTGTATCTAGAAAGGTCATAGGCCCTAGGGAAGAACCTGCTCTTCTTACTCTCCCAAAGGGGCAAAGTATTAAACCAACTCAAAATGACTAATTGTTACACCCACATATTAGTGCATCTCTCAGATCTCATCAAAGAAGCTTCAGTTTCTTTTGTTGTTGTTGTTTTGTTTTGTTTTGTTTTAATAGGAGATGGGACTTAATGGAGACCCACAACTAGCAAAGGTGCAGAGAATAAGAGTCTGGAGTTCTCAGCCCTAGTCTCAGAGATCATTGTAGAAGGACAGGAAATGTTTCCTTTGGTCTTTATTGTGAAAAGCTGTTATACTTCCTAGATATAAAACTCCAAAAAGTGTGCCTCTCTGCCCAGGCCTGTGTGCCTCTCTGCCCAGGCCTGTGTGCCTCTCTGCCCAGGCCTGTGTGCCTCTCTCCCCAGGCCTGTGTGCCTCTCTCCCCAGGTCTGTGTGCCTCTCTGCCCAGGCCTGTGCTCTGTGGAGTGTTTCCCTTTTGAGCTTGTTTATAGTGGCCTCCAGGAATTTGACAGTTAGGCAAAGTGTTCATACTTGCTGCTTGCTAAAGTCTGTGATTGTCTGTATCTACATGTTAGTCATTCCAATGTTGGGAGCACCTGTATGCTCTCCGGCCTCAAAATGCTCTGACAGGGTCTCACAAGGTTTGGGTGTGCAACCAAACCTGATAACCTACATTTGATAACTGGGACCACATGACAAAAAGAGAAGCAACTCCAAGTTGTACTCTGACCTCCATATGAGTCTTTCCCCATCTAACACATATACAAATAAATATAAAAATTATGTAAATGCAAGATTTTACACTCAACAGAGCTTACTGCAGCCGTGGTTACTGATAAGAAGTATACAAGATTGTAGAATGAAGGTCAATTCTTCATCATGGGTGTGAGAGGGGCCATGAGACCCTACCTGTTTGGTGGTGGTGTGGTGGTTACCAATTTCTTCGGTGGTATAACCACTGATAAACTGCCCATGCTCCAGTAAATAGCCTCTCTCACCCATGCTAATACAGGCAACCCTAATTAATCTCAGTGGTTCATACACATAAAAGAAAAAAAAAAGATAGGAAGTTAGGAGAAAAAGGATTTCAACAGAAGAGAGAGAATGTATGGCAGAGATTGGGATAAAATTGGGATAAAAACAGCTAAAATTCATTACATATAAGACACATATATTTCAATGTTCCTTATTTTAGTACTAGAGGATACTTCTTCAGTGTAAGTAAATTCTGGAAACAGGTTCCCCCCAAAAGACCATTCTTTTTCTCTGACTTTTCCAAATCAAGCAGCTCTAAATTGGATCAAGAAATGACTCAGTATATATACACACACACACACAAAATGTACCCCAAAACATTTTTGGGTGTGAGGATTGATGCTGCCTTCGTTGCTACTGGAAGAACAATTCATTCAGATTCCTACTCTGTGGTAGTTGCCAGATATCTTCAAATAACCACTGGAGTTACAAAGAACAAACATTTTCCCATTTTTATGACTCTAGAGAGGAGGAGTGCATCCCATAGATACTCCCCATAAACTTAGCCCAGTATGTTCATAGCTTGGTGTTCCCCCTGGGGCAACCCAGAGGCAGTCAGGCCCACCAGCCAAGATGCTACTCCAAGGCCTGTGACCTTTCCTTTTAGAAGTTCTTTCTACATATATAAAACAGTTTAAAAAGAACAAGGAAAAGAAACTCTCCTAGATTTTCATCTGCATTTATTAGCAAAGTACAAATACGTAGTAATTCAGCTGGTAATTGCAAAACTAGAACTATTAAGGAAGGGTTCTCTGCCCCACTCCCAATTCCAGTAAGTGGAATATCAGGATTCTCCACATAATCATGTGATCACAGGCAGCCAGCAGCTGTCCACTGGCACTGTATGTAAATGAACTCAGTCACCTCTTGGGTTTTCCCCTCTCTTCTCCCTCCTCTTTATAAAGGACACGAAATCATAGAGTAACTAACTGAAGCCTGCTCTGCACTTTAATTGCAGGCAGGAAGCCAAAGTGCAAACACAATGACTGAATTCAGTTTTACAAGTAAACACTGGAACTGAATTCACCCTAGTCCGGGAAGAATGCCTCTGCTCACAGCTAGCAGGAAATCCAATTCAAAACAGGGTGTGTCATCCTCAGCTCACACTGTGCCTTTATACCTTTCATAAAACTATCGGTACAGTAAAGTTTCCTTCTTAAAAATATTCCCACAAAGACTGAACTTTATTCACGATATTATACTCAGAAATATTTTGCAAAAAATGAGTTCCAACAACTACCACTTTTGGTAGAGATCCTTTGGTAGATTCTCCTTTGCCTACTGATAGTTGAATATCAAGAGCCTATCATTCATTCTTCTCCCAACTCCCTTGTAATCTCTGACATAATGCCAACTTTCAATTCCTCTCTTGTTCTTTGGGACACTTGATAAGTTAGTATGAAAATGCTGAGATCCCAAGAGAGTTAGGACAGCCACATACTTTGGCCCAAACATATTTAAACTGTGCCAGTTGGTTCATATGCCTGTTTCTTGTACCTCCAGAGTTGGCCAAAACTATCAAACAACTTCAAGAAGACATACAAGTACAAGTACTGCCAGTCTGTAGTTCTACACAGGGCCTCAGGAGAAGTTTGGATTTAACCCAGCTGCCTATGGCCACCCTTCCCAAAATGATGTAATTATAGAAGCCCAGACAGATTTTGGACCAACAAATGAAACAGTATGCTAAAAGTCAGGTACAAACTTACTGAACTGGATATATACAGGAGGAAAGAATAAAAGAACTTATGTACAATTATTCCAAACTGAAAGGTTTAGGTGTAGAAGGAGAGAATATTTTTGAAACTACATTATAACATATTATCAAGTATTAGCAGGTTTGAACCATAAAGGGTAGGCTCTCAGTTATAATGATCTTTGGATCTCACCTTCTGCTTCTGACCAAAATGGACAGAACGGGAACTGGCTTGCACTATGTGTGCTGTGCTCGCAGCTGGTAAAGGCCCAAAAGTTCCCGGTATTTAAATTTTTAATTGGGCAGAACTGCTGAGTATTAAAATAAAGGATGATGGCTTTTAACACCTTTGTTCCGGTGCTCTGCTAATACAGTGTAGGTCACAAATCTATCTCGTCTCAGTCCACTCCAACCTAAGGTGGGCTACGGTATCTACATCGTAAGATACTTTCTCCCCAAGCAGCAGTGCAAAGGTGTGTTGGACACACTTCCTGACCCCTCCCAGTTCTTCCATGGGCTCCTAGTACATGAGCAGCTTGGAAAACCAAGGACCTAGAAAAAAAGCCAAAATGAAGTCTTTCGTTGTTCCTACTTACAAATGGATTTCCTTTCCCTTCATAGTGGTAAGATATGGACTCTCCTACCTTGGGTCAAGATTATAAAATCCTCCATTCCTTTCTACATACAATTTTCTTCTGTGCATTTACTCCTGTGCCAGCCTACAGGACCTTTCCTAATCCAGGGCCTAAATACACCAGGTCACTTTCTCTTGCTTCATATGTACTTCAGTCTCCTGCATTTATATAATGTCACTCAAGTGCTTATTAAAAATGATGTCTATACACAAGTATATTTTCTGTATGTCCTATTGCCATATGACAAGGTCTATGTGGGGTTTTGTTTCACACTGAGGAGTTATATGGAACAGACCTTGATGGTGAGTTCTTCTAGGTTTGAGGAAGTTATTTTACATAATCAGGATCTCTCTCTCTCTCTCTCTCTCTCTCTCTCTCTCTCTCTCTCTCAGATTTCCTCCATGGTCAGAAGCTAGAATAAAATGCCTCTTTCACTTTGGGTTTCCTCCTAACCACCTCAGATCCTTCCAAAAAGAACATTATTGCCAGATTTAAAACAGACTTTTTAAATCATACTTTTATAAAAGAATAAAACTTGATCCCTACTGATCAAGGTGCCGTGGGTCCGGAACTGCACAGGTCAGAAAATTGCTGCAGACTAAAGTAACTGTGGAGGCGGCGACAGGCTACCCCAGTTCCCGCTGTGCTGCGGCCTCTTGCTTCTCAACAAAGCAATTCTGGGGTTAGGTAGTACAAGATTACTACTGTTCTCTAAGTAGCTTGTGAGTCCTGATCAGTGCTGGTCAGAAAACTTAGTTCTTCATGACTTAGGTAACTCCCAATTCCCAAACTGTTAGTTGCTATTGATTACTATTGTTTTGGTTCTCAGATGTATATTCTCCATGCCTGGAAACAACTTGATCACCAAGCCTAAAAAGAAAGATTTAACTTGGCTTTGTTTAACTTACCAGGCAATTTATTTTTGGAAAGAAATGATGAATCTGTTTCATAAAAGACAACCAGATGTGCCCTATAAACAAGCTCTTCTTTGAGACTGGTGTATCCGATCTTCTGGGTGTTTTAACAAGTAAAACTCAAGTCCAAAAGTAACAAATACATAGGGTTTAGAAGATAGTCAATATATTGACCCTTGCCTCTAGGCCACATAGGTTCCAGGGGATGAGGAACATCTCTCAATGGATACTGTAGTTCTTCTAAGTCTATCTAACCCATCTATTGATCAGAGAGGCTTTAAAGACTTAGAGGCTAGCCAGTAACCAATACACATTCTGCAGAGTCAACAGTGGGAAATGACATCAAGCCTGTCAAGCAAAGCAACATGATCAGTAGTCACAGACCCATCCTGACAGATACTACAACTAATAAACACTAAAGGAGTATGGAGCTACAAAATCCCTAAAGAGAAGTCAGAGCAGGAACTTGAAGCAGGAACTGAAGCAGAAGGCAAAGGAATACTGATTACTGCCTTGTCCCTGAAGGCTTCCTCAGCCTGTCTTCTCTCAGAGCGCAGGAGCCACCTGCCAAGAATGGCCCTGCCCCAGGTAGACTGCGCCCTCCCACATCAACCACTAATAGAGAGCTTCCCGCAGACTTGCTTATAGGCCAATCCAATGAAGACGTTTTCTCAACTGAGTTTCTTATACCCAGATGACTTCTAGCTTGTGCCTACCTGAAAATAAAAAACAAACAAACAAAACTGGTAAAACTACTTACAAAATTAAATTCCAGCCATATTAGACTAAACATTTCTGTCATAGAAATGAGTTTTATATCTCCCTCTTAAGCATTTCTTTCCTCTTCGTGATTACCAAGAATTACAATTACATAGCCTGTTGTTTTTCTCCCAAATTCTAAGAAAATGATCTTCTAAATATGTTCTGGTGTTATCTTTAAATTCATTTATCAACAAGGCTAAAAACTCACAGGAGGGAACCCTGACAACAACGCTGATAGTAATATTTTGCTTATTCTAGCTTCAAGTGTAAGGTTGTCAGATTTAGCCAAATAAAATATAGAATGCACAGTTAAATGTTAACTTCTGTTTTAAACAAAGGATAATATTTTACTGTAAGGATGAGTTAGGCTTTATCCAATATGTACATTCTCCTGGCAACATTATCCAGGTATCAACTCATCTATAACATAACTGACATTTCTAATAATAGTTATAGAAATAATAGTTCTAAAAACTTCTAGTGCAATAGTAGAGGTAGATGATTTTGATATACAGATGCTTTAGCCTCCACTTCTCCAAAGCTATGATTAAACATGTGCCCTCATGCCTAAACTTCTACTTTACTCATTAAAGTTTTATTCATTTAATTGTTTACGTATTTATCCATTTTTACTACTGGGCTCATGCATGAACAGTCCTCTTTTTAAATAAGCAAACAAACTAACTGAATATTGTACCCATATAACACAATGATATTTTATTTTGTTGTTGTTTTGATAAAGGGTCTCCTATGTCCCAGCTGGACTCAAACTCATTCTGTTAAGACATTGAACCAGGTTTATTCAGTACTGATGATAAACTTGAGGCTTCATTCATGCTAGGCAAGCACTTTAAATGCTAAGCTACACCACTACCTCAGTGATTTGATTTGCTTTTCTGTAAACACATTTGAATACTAATCAACTTAGCAAGGGTAGTCATTAGCCTAGCGTCACTAGAACAGCCATGATCTGAAAAAATGTCCTCTTTTCATTTCCACAAAGAATCTAACTAAGCTTTCAACCAAGTGGAGAAAGTAAGCGAATTTCAAAAGTTATTTTTAAAAAAGTTACTTGCTCCCAGATTTGAGGAAAACATAGATAAATCATCACGTAATTATATGTAGACGGTGCAGAAACTAGAGAGCAGAAGAACAAGTGGTGTAGAGAACACACAGCTGAAGGAAACAGGCCATCCTTTGGCGGCCCAATTCTTTCCACTCTTAAGAACTAGGAACACAAAACAGTGCCCGACCTGAAGACTAGGTTTCCTTCTCTATAAACTGACTGGAGTGGCTAGGAGCATGGCTCAAGTGGTAAAGTACTTGCTATGTAAGAAGGCCAACACAGCTGAGTCCATACTTCTAGCACTCATATAAGAAGCTAAGCAAGGCGAAAAGGATTTGCAACCTCAGAGCTAGAGAGGTATAAACAGGAAAAACCCAAGACTTGTTGACTGGCCAGCCTAGTTAAAATGGTGAGCTCCAGATTCAGTGAAGAGACCCTGTTTCAAAAAATAAAGTGGAAAATGACAAAGGAAGCCATGTTGACAATGACTTGTAACCTTCACATGTACAGGAAAACACGTGTATACATTCAAATGCAAGTACACATGCATATACCAAATACAAACATACATACTGACTGGAATGCTAAGTACAAATAGATCTCATTTTAATTAAAATAACCAACACCATCTGGGTTATTTTATTTCTTCTGTTGTTCTCTTCATAGAGTTTGTACTTGCTACACATAACACTACATCTCAATCATATCCAACCCATTCCCTGCAACACAACCTCCTAAATGTCATTTATATTTATTTATTTTCCTTTTAAGAAACTGTATATCTGCCACATGTTTCTTACAACTTCATTAGATTAAGTTTAAAAGTTTTTCTCTTTGGGTATATTCTATTCAAATTACTTCCAATCAGCAACGGTAACATCGCAAGAATCACAGCAAAAGAATACAGTCTCCCATCCCGTATAGCACAAATTTAAATACACTCTCCCATGTTCCTTCCTGTGCCCACAGATTTCCATAATGTCTACCATCAAGCAGTGTTACATGCTTTTATACACACATTTTTCTTCTTCTTCATGTCTTCAACACTGCATCTTTCCCAGTTTTTGTAGAGCTGGTGGACATATAAACTCTGAGAACAGAGACTCATTTACAAGTTTACCCATCACCCAACCCCCATAGCCCATCCCTCCTTCTAGCACACATTTTCATACCAACCTACCAACTGAATGACAAACATCAATAACTTCAGATTCTGGCAATTTAATAAATATAAAAATAAAAAAATGGCAGTTAGGCATATTAATAGTCAATAAATCCTACTTTTTCTCTTGATTCTCGGTACCTAATATTTAACATTAAAAAATTGTTATTAGGTTCAGACCTTTCTAATCATAATGATAGAAGGTATAATGCATGGGCATTTTTTTTACTTACCCTTTATATACATGTACAGATGTGATTGGCACATAGAGCAGGAGCCACCACCCACCACCCAAGTAAGTCATCCATGGGACAGGAAGCAGAAGATAACAACAATAGGTTGATATGCTTAAAAAAAAAAAACAGTCTGTCAATGTATAGAGAGTAAGAGACTTTGGAACAGTTAGTACTGAATAGGATGTCTTTACCAATCCTCCTCCCTATGACAAAACTCAGGGAGCTATGGTGAAGAGGAGATGGAAAGGTTCTCAGGATGGATGACACCAAGGAAATTGAGTCTTCCAGACCCAAGAGAAGTAATACACATAAGAAGTCCCAGACTGTGGCAGATGCAAAGGGCCTGGACAGGCTCAAATCAAATGGAGTCCCAGAACTGAGAGCAGGAATGGACAAAATCTCCCATCCCTAATCAAGAAGCTTTCTTCAATTGACATCCACTTGCAAAGGAAAAAAATCAGTTTTCTCCAAAGGCACACATTGGGGCTATTAACCACACTTAAGAGACGAGGCATGCCCAGCAGTAGATGGCCACGATATGGCAAACTCAATGGTGTTTCTGTAAACTTTTGTCTCATCACTTTGCATACATTTTTTTGTCCAACTGGGGTTTTATTATTATAGCCTCCGATTTTCCTTCTTTATAGGTTTGTGTATGTTTCTTGTGCTTTCTCTTTGTTATTTATTTTAAATTCTTGTTTGTTTGCCTGTTTGTTTTTCTTTATTTTATTTATTACACTTTATTCACTTTGAATCCCAACTGAGGTCCCCTCTCTCTTCTCTTCCCATTCCCCTCCCCAAGTGCACTGATAGAGGAGGTCCTCCTCCCCTTCCATCTGATCCTAGTCTATCAGGTCTCATCAGGTCTGGTTACATTCTCTTCCTCTGTAGCCTGGTAAGGCTGCCCAACTTCAGAGGGAGATAATCAAAGAGCCAGCTACTGAGTACATGTCAGAGACAGCCCTGTTCCCCTTACTAGGGAAACCCACTTAGAGACTGAGCTGCCATGGGCTACATCTGTGCAGGGGTTTTAGGTTATCTCCATGCATGGTCCTTGGCTGTATCCGCCTCAAAAGAGACCACTGGGCCCAGATTTTGAGTTCTGTTGCTCTCCTCGTGGAGTGCAAAGAGAGAGTAAGCTGCTATGGCGCTTTGTGGGTGAGGAGAAGAGGAACAGCTGAGAGAATTTCAGGGAAGGAAACCTGTGATCAAAATAGACTGTTATGAAAATGTTTTGTTTTTAACAAACAAAACAACAAAAACTTGTCTACCAAATCCTAATGAACTATACAAAAGCATACACTTAAACACACACCTCACAATTCTGGCCAATGTTAAACTAACAGGGAATCCATCTCAAGCAATAGTCTGTCCTCCACTCCCACCCTTATATCTACAAATAAAACAGACCAAAAACTTTGAAGCCACATATTGTTTTGTTCTGCCAAGAGCTCAATATCTCCTAAAACCATGCTGTCAATGGATCAGGCCAGAGGATGATATGAGTAGGTGCTTTTCCATATGTCTGAAAGCTCTAACCAGTGACTCGGCCTCTGTACAACAGAGGGTTTATGCCTAACTGGAGAATTATTGTTAATATCATATTAAAATAAGCAAAAGGCCACTACATAGCATATTTTTGAAAGGGCTTAAATTTTATTTTTAAAAAGTAGAAAAGTAAATTGTGATTAGCCACACTGGCACAAAAGCTGTTTAGGTACTAGTAGACAGAAAAAAGAAAAATTAAGTTTAAAGTTTAACTCAGTATGTGAGCACATATTACTGTCCAGGACCCACCTAGCTCTGAACATGTGCTTATCTCCTTAATAACTTCTTTAGGGCTCTTTTGGGTGTCTACTGAGCAGCACATAGTAAAATGCTTTTTTTAATGGACTGGAGTTTTGTTTCAGAAGCAACTTTCAGATTAACAGTCTTTAAAACAGTATACTACTGTCTACAAGTAAGTGTATCAGGGTTCTTGAGATTTTATATATATATACATATAAAATTTTCTCCTTCTCTTTCCTTCCTCCAAGCCCTTCTATATACTCTTCTTTGCTCATTTTTTTTATTTCATGGCCTCTTTTTTTCATTAATTGCTGTTGTTGTGTGTAAAGTAACCCCACAGCAAGTATTTCTTTGCAACAGATGGATAACATTACAGAAACCACAATCAATCAAGCTGCAAGGATGCAAAAAACAGTCCCCTTAAATCTTAAAAAGTCTCAAAAAAATTTCAAGCAACAACCCCAATAGTTCAGCTGTTACAATAATTAATGAACTAAGCATTTCAGGAGGATCAAATATAAGACATCTGGTTCCAATTCCAATTTTGGCTAAGAATAAAAATACCTCCCATACAATGGTTTGATTATAAACTGCCCCCCCCTTCTCTCTCTCTTTTTTTTGTTTTGGAACAGTAGTCCTTCCTTGCTGGAAGCCACCCCACCACTGCCAGGAAAAAGAATGTAAAGCATTCCCAGGAGCTGAAGCTGTGATGTCAGAGCTGCATTCCATGTATCCCCAGTCAGGGCTTTTGGGAAGCTCTGGCCTTCAGCTAAATCCTCGAAGAGATAGCAGCTAAGGTCCTCATTAAATCATACAGACAGAGAACCTTTGTGTTGTGTTTTAGTGCAGGCCAGGATCAAAGCAAGGGAAGGAAGTGAAACATAGTGCTAGACTACTTTCAAAGTGAAAAAAGTACTTTGCATAGAAGAAAGGAAGGAGGAAAGAAAGAAGTGAATAGGGAAGGAGAAAAAGAAAAAAGAGGAAAAAAGGTGATTGGAGAAAATACATGTTTGTTTTTGTTTTGTTTTGTTTTGTTTTGTTTTCTGGTGCCAACTGACCTATTTAATGAGCAAACTACACGCTACACACCACCAACAGTAAGCCCAACCAACTTCTTCTGCAAGTGCTGGGCCTGACTGAAAGACTCAGCCTAAATAAATAAGGAGAATGAGTGACTTTGGATGACTTCTTACATTAACATAGGGAATCCAGCTACACAGCACACATACATACATTTCTGCCTAAAAACGTGCAATAAAAAATGGTACATATCATCCATACAAATAAGAAATATGAAAACAAAATATATTTCATTTTCAAGTTAATAATTTGTAAATTGTACTTCAAGGTTACTTTTGTGTATGACCTATAAAACTTATTTAAAAGTACTTAAAGTTAGAGGATTAGTCATTACTTCTTTCATTATTCATCCCTTCTTTAAAAAGAGGAACCTGAAAATATCAACTCAGTATATAGCTCAATTAATGGAGAGCTTCCTGTCATATATGGGGTTCCAGGGACTGATACTCAGCACTGTAAATAACCAGGAGTCATGGCAATGACTGTAATCCCGGCACTCAGGAGGAAGAAGGAGCTGGACTAGATACAAGGCCATTCTTGGTTATATAGTTCCAGGCTAGCCAGGGACAAATGATACCCTGGCTTAAAAAGAAAAGAAATCACAATGAAAGCTCAAAGGATGTTATTTATTTATTTCATTCCAAGACTAAATACTACTTTCCCTCAAACAACTGTTTTAATTAAACCAAGTTACTTTAAGGGGCAGGAGAGATGGTTCAATGGTTAAGACCACTTACTGCTTTTGCAGAGGACAAGGATCTGTTCCTAGCCCCCACAAGTCAGCTCTAACTCCAGGAGATCTGATGTCTTTATCTGGCCTCTACAGGAACCAGGAAAAGTATACAGATAACATGCAAAGAACCTATACACATAAAAATGCTTAATCTTAAAAATAAAACTAACAAATTACTTTAAAATAAAAATTGCTTGCCTGGAATACAGATGAAATGAAAAATGTTGATTAACTTTAAAAAATCCTCAGTAATAGTTCAAACATTAAACAAGACATTCCATGATCACCTTAATTAAGATAAGGGTCTATTAAAGCTCTGAAAGTTCACTGGGACCCACATTTGACTCAAGACCCACATGTGAATCTCGGTTGCAGAGGGTTGGTAGAGTCCAAAGTGCAATGGGGTTTTGGCAGCATCTGCTGTAGTTTCATCCTTGGGCCTGCTGCCACTTAGCCAAAACTTGATCAGGGGGTCAGTGAACCCCTCTCACAACTAATACGGTTCCACCACTCTTTATAACTGTACTAAATGTAGACATTCTTCTAGGAAGACTCACAGAAAACCAAACAACCAGACATGAAGAGATGACTCTGTGATTAAAAGTATTTGTTGCTATTTCAGAGGACTTGAGTTGAATTTCTAACACCTACATAGGGTAGCTAACAACTTCCCATAACTCAAGCTCCAGGGGATCTGATACCTTCTAGCTTTTGTGCACACATATGAAGAGGGCCCCCCCCCTCGACCTACACACACACAAATAAAATAAAAAATTTTTAAAGCCTAACAACAAAAAACCTACACTAGAAACAGGGTCCTTGGTTTTGTGGTGGTGTGGTTGATTAGGGTCCTTCTTGGAGTTGTGTGGACCTTGAAAACCCCATGTAGCCACTTCTTCCTCCTTCTATCCTTGCTGTGTTCCTCACTTGGTCTGAGTAAGACAAGGGTGTGAATATTTTTTTCTCCTAAGGAAGATTATTTCAAGTATAATATGCCATTGAGGCTATCAAGCTTGGTTCTACAGCCATTGGCATCCAGACATCAGAGGGTGTATGCCTAGCTGTAGAAGAGGGAACTACCTTTCCACTAACGGAGCCTCGCAGCATTGAGAACATTGTGAGATTGGTGCGCATATAGGTTGTGCCATGAGTGGGCTAATTGCTGGTAAAACTTTAATTGGTAATTCCAGAGTGAAGATGCACAACCACTGGTTCACCTATGATGAGAGAATGATGGTGGAGAGTGTGACCATGGCGTGTCCAATCTGGCTTTGCAGCTCAGAGAAGATGCAGATCCAGGAGTCATGTCTCATCCCTTTGGAGTAGCATTGTTGTTCGGGGGAACTGATGAAAGAGAACCCTAGTTGTTTCACATGGACCCATCTGGGACCTTTGTACAGTATGATGCCCGAGCAACTGGCTCTCCTTCAGAGGGTGCCAAGAGCTCCCTGCAAGAAGTTTACCACAATTCTGTGACACTGAAAGAAGTCATCAAGTCTTCACACATCATCCTCGCGAGTCATGAAGAAGAAGAGGAAGAGGAAGAGGAAGAGGAAGAAGAAGAAGAAGAAGAAGAAGAAGAAGAAGAAGAAGAAGAAGAAGAAGAAGAAGAAGAAGAATGCAGCTACTATAGCCACAGTGCAGCAGCCTGGTCAGAGTTCCCACATGTTCACAAAGGAAGAGTGGGAGGAGGTGATCAAGGACATCTAAGGAGGAGCCATCCTCAGACAGCTCCTAACTGCCCTTAAACTTTATTTCCAGCTCTTATGTCATAGGAAATATCCAGTATATGTGTTTTTTTTATGATGTCTGTACACAACAGCAATTCTGAATAAAAACTGAAAAAAAAAAACGCTACAGACCAAATATAATTGAAAGTAAGGAAAGACTGGAAGACAGTCCATTCCAACAGATGTGCACACACACAAATCCAAAGAATATGACACAAGTCCTAACCATGAACAATTCTCAGCTCTCCTAACTCCCCTACAATGGAATCCAAACATCAAAGAGATGGCCATTGTGGACTTGTCTTCTGAAACCATAGGCCTAAACAAGCTTTTCATTCTATAAGTTGTCTTGGTCATCATATTTTCCCACAGCAACCAGAAAGTAAGTAATGCACAGACCTAAACAATTTAGAGCAGAAAACTTCCCAAACATCCGAACATACACACAAAAATATAGAACCCGAAATTGAAATGTCCAGAGAAGGAATGCATGTAATGGAGATGTCAAAACAGTATGAAAATACAAATCATATACAATGACATAGCCATCAGAATTCTAAAAAGCTAGAAGAACATGGAATGATATACTTCAAGCTCTGAAAGTTAATAACCGTGAATCAAAACAAGAATGTTCTACCTAGCACAGTTATCTTTCAAAATTGATGGAAAAACAAGAGTATTTCAGACAAACACAAATGAAGGCAACTGATGACAACCAAACCAGCACTAGGGAACAATTTTCAAAGTAATACTATGGAGAGAGGAAGGAAAAAAAAAAAAACTAGCCCACAAAACCACACAAAAGTATGGACTCCATGAGAGGAACAAAGAAGAACTAGGAAAAAAAAATCAACCATACCTAAAACAAGAAACAAGCAAACTCCCAAAAGTAATACAGAAGAGTGAAAAGAAATTTCAACAATCTAGGAAACCATCATCTAAAACATTTGTAGAAAATTCAAAACCCTCTTCAATAAAGATATAAATGTACGTGGTCTGAATTTACAAGTAAAAAGACACAGACAAATCAATTGGATTAAAAATAGAAACTGTCTGCTCTTACCAAGAAATATGTTTAACATACAAAGACATAAAAAAATTGAGAATCAAAGAATGTAAATCATACTACTAAGTAAAAAAAAAAGCCATAAACAAGCAGGTATAACTAGCTGTCTTTGCAACTGGTAAAAAGACTTCAAACCAAACTAATCAGAACAATAAAGAGGGGTCAATACATATTAATAAAGAAAACAGTGCACCAAGAAGATCTAACAATGGTAGGGCTGGAAAGATGACTCAGTGCTAAGAGTGCATATTGTTCTAGCAGCAGAGTTCAGTTTTCAGCACCCAGATCAGGGAGACAATCACCTATAACTCCAGTTGTAGAGAATCTGATGTCCTCTTCTGATCTCCAAATACACCCAAACACATATTTAGTATATATAAACTCATGCAGGCTTAAAAACTAGAACAGTTTTCAATAAACAGTGTCATACCTCAGGGCTTGGAACAAAAATAAGAAGCCAATACCAAACATAGTAGAAAGCAAGAAATAATAAAGATCAAGGAATAAATGAATGAGATTTATTTGTCTTTTAGAGACAATAGATGGTGGGCCAGGTGGTACACACTTTCATTTCTAGAACATGCATGGGCAAAGGCCAGTGGACCTCTGAGTTTAAGGCCATTTGGTCTACACAGTAAATTCTAGTCGGGCCATGGCTATAGGGCTGTTCTGTAAAAGCAAAGAAAAGCAAACAATAAGACACAAAAAACTAACCCCATCAAAGCAACAAGGGGGGAAAGAAACAAAGTAACAAAACTAGAGACAATAGTGGTACTGTTAAAACAGATGGTAAATACAATCCAGAACATAATTAGAGAACTTTGAAAACATATTCTCCAAAAAGCTGAAAAAACTAGAAGAAATAGGTGAAATTAAAAGTACAAGATACACGGAAGTTAAACTCCGTATAAAGCAATAATATCAAAGCTGTAATTAAATCTCTCCAAAAAGCAAAACCCAGTAGCAGATAGATTCACTGCTACATTCTATAAAAAGTCTAAGATTGAACACAACACTTCTCTAAGTTTAGAAATCATTAAGAAAATACATCATTACCAAGAAGGCTTCATCTTAGTGATACAAGGGTAGTTCAACAAATACAAATCAATAAATGTAACACATGATATAATTGACTTAAAGACAGAAGTAACATAATTATTCAACAGATGCAAAAGAGGTATTTGACAAAGTTCAACGTATCTTCACAATAAAAGTCCTGGAGATATTAATAAAAAATGGAGTATACCTCAAATTAACAAAGGCTATATAAAACCCACACCCAATATTATGCTTAACGTAGACAAACAAGAATATTTTATTTATAGTCAGGATGTTGATTTTCCCACATCTTAATGAAATGCTTGAAATTTTAGCTAGATAAGACAAAAATAAAAAGTAATTTTAAACAGACATAAAGGTAGTAAAACTAGGAAAAGAAGGAACCCCTATTCGCAGACACGATTCTGTACTTCAAAGACCTTACAGAATTTACCAAAAGACTCTTAGATTTAATGAGCACTTTTAATAAAGTTGTAGTACACAAAATCAATACACAGAAATCAATATCCTTCACAGATATCAACAAGAAACTTATTAAAAAAACTTCAGTGCAGATAGTAGGCGATGAGAAGACTATTCACTTGCAGTATCAACATAGTAACCATAGCAACATTACCAAGAGCCATCTACAGATTTAAAGCAATCCGCACCAAATTCCTATGGAGCTCTTTGCTGAACCAGAAACAAGAATCCATAATCCATGAAAGCAGTCCAAAGGAGAAAGAACACGGCTGAATGTAGTAATACCTGACCTCAAATTGCAGAATAGAGCTACAATGAAAAGGAGCCTGGTACTGGCATCAAAGGAAAACTGGGCCGATGGAAGAGAATTGAGGATTTGGAAGCAAATATAAAAAGCTATAGCCACCTAGTCTTTTCTTTTTTAAACCACGGTGACAAAACAGACAGGTAGAAAAGGAACCCATTTAAGGGAAGGATAATCAGTGAGAGACCCCCACTCCAAAATCCTAATTACATCTACTACTTATATACCTTGTATACTAATCTTAGGTGTTTTTTTCTTTAATTTTATGTACACTGGTATTGTGCCTACATGTATGTCTATGTGAGGGTTTTGGATACCTGAGGAGCTAGAGAGAGTTGTGAGCTGCAAGGGGCAGATTTTAAATGATGGTTTTGAAATATAAATCTCCTAATAACATATCTAAAAAAGATAATTTAGTACACACTAGCATTTAAAAAGTTTCTCACCAGGGGCTGGAGGAATGGCTCAGTGGCCGCTGCCCTTGTGCATGAACATTTTAGCTTTTGATATCAAGCCAGAGCAGCTTCAACGCTCGTTTTTGTTTGTTTTCTTTTGTTTAGTGTTTAAATATTAATGACAGTTTATTCACTTTGTATCCCTGCTGTAGCCCCTTCCGTCATCCCCTCCCAGTCCCATCCTCCCTTCCTCATCTTCTCCCATGCCCCTCTCCAAGTCCACAGATAGGGGAGGACGTCCTCCCCTTCCATCTGACCCTATCAGGTCACATCAGGACTGACGGTACTGTCTTCCTCTGTAGCCTCCTATGGATTCTCCCCCCTCAGGGGAAGGTGATCAAAGAGCCAGCCACTGAGTTCATGTCAGAGACAGTCCCTGTTCCCATTACTAGGGAACCCACTTGGACACTGAACTGCCATGGGCTACATCTGAGCAGGGGTTCTAGGTTATCTCCATGCATGGTCCTTGGTTGGAGTATCAGTCTGAGTAAAGACCCCTGGGCCCAGGTTTCTTGGTTTGGTTGGTTTCCTTGTGGAGCTCCTGTCCCTTCCAGAACTTATTATCTTCCACTTATTTCATAAGATTCCCTGCACTCCGCCCAAAGTTTGGTTATGAGTCTTAGGATCTGCTTATACACTGCTGGGTACAGTCTTTCAGAGGCCCTAAGTGGTAGGCTCCTTTCCTGTTTGCTATTTTCTCCTTCTTCCAATGTCCATCCCATTTGTCTTTCTGAGTGAGGATTGATCACCTTACCCAGGGTCCTTCTTCTTGCTTAGATTCTTTAGGTTTACAGATTTTTGTAGGTTTATCCTATATTACATGTCTAGCATCTACTTAAAATTGAGTATCTACCATATGAGTCTTTCTCCTTCTGGGATACCTCACTCAGAATGATTTTTTATAGTTCTTAACATTTGACTGCAAATTTCATGATTTCCTCATTTTTAATTGCTGAGTAGTATTCCATTGTGTAATGTTCCACAGTTTCTGTATCCATTCTTCCGTTGTGGGACACCTGGGTTGTTTCTAGTTCTGGCTCTTACAAAGAAAGCTGCTACAAACAGGGCTGAGCAAATGTCTTTGTTGTGTACTTGAGCATATTTTGGATATATGCCCAGCAGTGATATAGCTAGGTCTTGAGGAAGCACTATTCCTAATTTTCTGAGAAAGCACCAGATTAATTTCCAAAGTGGTTGTACAAGTTTACATTCTCACCAGCAATGGAGGAGTGTTCCCCTTCTTCACATCCTCTCCAGCATATATTGTTACTTGAGTTTCTGATCTTAGCCATTCTGATGGGTATAAGGTGAAATCTCAGGGTGGTTTTGATTTACATTTCCCTGAAAACTAAGGACATTGAACATTTCTTTAAGTGTTTATCTGACACTCGATGTTCCTCTATCGAGAATTCTCTGTTTAGCTCTGTATCACATTTTTTTTAATTGGATTACTTGATTTGTTGTTTTAACTTCGTGAGTTCTTTATATTTTCTGGATATTAGCCCTCTGTCATATATAGGGTTGGTGAAGATCTTTTCCAAGTCTGTAGGCTGTTGTTTTATTCTGATGACACTATCCTTTGCTGAACAGAAGCTCTTCAGTTTCATGAGGTCCCATTTGTTGATTGTTGCTCTTATAGCCTGTGCTGTTGATCTTCTGTTCAGGAAGTTGTCCCTGTGCCAATAAGTTCAAGGCTCTTCCCCACCTTTTCTTCTTACTGATTTAATGTGTCTGGTTTAATGTTGAGGTATTTGATCCACTTGGACTTTAGTTTTGTGCAGGGTGAAAAATATGGATATATTTGCAATTTTCTAAATGTGGACATCCAGTTAGAACAGCACCATCTGTTGAAGATGCTGTCTTTTTTCCATTGAATGGTTTTGATTTTTTTGTCAAAAATCAAGTTTCCATAAGTGTGAGGGTTTATTTCTGGGTCTTCAATCCAATTCCATCGATCCACTATTCTGTTTCTATGCCAATACCATGCAATTTTTATTACTATTGCTCTGTATTACAGCTTGAGATCAGGGATGGAAATACCTTCAGATGATCTGTTGTTGTACAGGATCATTTTGGCAATTCTGTTTTTTTTTTTTTTCTTTCATACAAGGTTGAGAATTGTTCTTTCAAGGTCTGTAAAGAATTGTGTTGGTATTTTGATGGGAATTGCATTGAATCTGTCTATTGCTTTTGGCAAGATGGGCATTTTCACTATGTTAATCCTACTGATCCATGAGCATGGGAGGTCTTTCCATCGTCACACTAAGGTGCTTTAGGTCCTTTGTGGCTATTGTGAAGGTGTAGTTTCCCTAATTTCTTTCTCAACCCTTTTGTCTTTTGTATACAGGAGGGCTACTGATTTTTTTTTTTTTTTAGTTAATTTTGTATCCAGCCACTTTGCTGAAGGTGTTTATCAGCTGAAGGAGTTCTCTGGTTGAATTTTTAGGGTCACACATGTATATTATCATATCATCTGTAAATAGTGATACTTTGACTTCTTCCTTTCTGATTTTATCCCCTTGAATTCCTCTAGTTGTCTTATTGCTCTAGCTAGGAGTTCAAGAACTATGTTGACGAGATACAGAGAGAGTGGGCAGCCTTGCCTTGCTTTACCCCTGATTTCAGTGGGATTGATTTAAGTTTTGCTCCATTTAGTTTGATGTTGGCTATAGGCTTGATGAATATTTTATTTACTATGTTTAACGATGTGCCAAAGAGAACTTCAGACCTATTTCTGTTATGAACATAGATGCAAAAATACTCAATAAAATACTTGCAAACCGAATCTAAGAACTCATTAACCATTTCATCCACTCTGACCATGTAGGCTTCATCCTAGCCATGAAGGGGTGGTTCAATATATGGAAATCTATCATTGTAAATCTCCATATAAACAAGCTGAAGGATTAAAACCACATGATCATCTCCTTTGATGCCAAAAAAGCATGTGACAAAATCCAATACCCATTCATGTTTAAATTTTTGGAGAGATCATGGATACAAGGCACAAACCTAAACATAGATCAGCTTCAACAGTTGTAATGCTAGCTATTATAGATGCAATACTCTTCTTTGCACACTTACAAAACAAACAAAAAAATAAAAGCAAGTCTTCAAAAGGTACTTCATTAAAAAGTGAAACTTCAGATATATTACAAAAATATAGCAGGTGAAGTCAAAGCCCACTTGAGGTATTTTTTTTTAAAGATAAGAGAATCAATAAAAACAAATATTATTTAAAAAAGAACCATGCAGCAGCCAAGGCAGAGCTCAAAATCTCATTCTCCTGGTTCATATCATACTGCTGGGGAAGACACAGCAAAGTGGAGCAAAGCAGAGTTAGTAAACATTGGTGGAGGTCGCATCCAGGACCCTGTCTCTACAGCCGGACACCGAGTGTCCTGTGCAGACAGTCTTCCCCCGGTTGGAAGCTAAGACCTGAAGGGATATAATAGCTAGTCTTAAATGAACTTGGACAAAGAAAAGATCATATTCATGACATTGATAAGTAAGAATTATTCAAATGTTGACAGACAAATATTCCCATCATGCTCCTGACAGTTTCCTGTCTTGTACGGTTCCAAAGGGGAATCTTCTAGTGTCAAGAGCTCCCGAAGAGAATCTGTGTCTAGAGAGACTGCCTGGTTACAGCTTCAGTGAGAATATCCACACTGTGGAGAGACTGCAGTGTTATAGGTCCAGGTACTTCTCATTTTATTTTGGGCCCCTAGAACAACTAGCCATTCCATGCCTAACTTATTATTGGAAGTAACATCCTATGACTAATAGATAAAAACCTTTCTGAATCTACTAACTTAGCCTGTCTAAAATAATAATAATAACAACATACAACAACAACAATAATAAAGGTTTTTTTGGGGGGGGGGAAATAGGTCTGATAAACATATTAGTCCATGCTACCCTGCCTCAGACCCCAAGAGCTTTGAGTACAAGCGTATACTACCATGTCTGCATTATCATATTTATAATATCAATCCAAACTATAGCACATTCTATCACAGAAAATCTGTTTTCTATGGAATATGTATACTTTCAGTTCTAAAGAAGCTAAAAGAAAAACTACAAAACAGGAAGTAGAACCAAACTACCAAGCAGAATGACAAGTACTGTATGAGAAAAACAAGTTAAAACAAAACTTAGCAAAAACTATAATGGTTCAAACCCTAAAGAGAGAGCCCATTCAGCTGAAAAATCAGAAGACACTTCACTAGGAAGTAAAATTTGTGATGTCCAAATGAAGAGTCAAGACATTCCAGACAAAGTAGGAGAGAAATTCTAGAGATTTAGAATTGGTTCATTAACTGGGTCAAACAATGGCAGAGCAACCAAAACCACATTTGAACAAGCTGGAGGGAAATCGTAACATGCAAGGTAAGAACCAGGCTAGGGGTGAGCCAAATCTGCCTCCAAAATATCCATCAGAGGTGTGGCAAGAAGAGCTTAGGGAGTAAGGGCTCAGAGTAGGCTACCAGCTGAAAATCCTGCAATGGTTCAGACACGCAGGAAAAGGCAGCAGTGAAAAGGAAGACTCAAAGAGCCATTTCAAAGGCAGCCATGTCTGAGACTACTGCCCCCTACAATTCCTTTCCAAGCTCACCATTAATAACAACCAGTAATCACAAGTGAATACAGGGAAAACAAAAGGAACCAGGGTTTATTTGACTTCTAGGGAGAAGAGACCAGACAAATCTTTCCAGACCAACAGCTGGAGAGGAAAGCCTTGTGAGGAGGCTGCCTACTTTGCTAACTCAGGTTGTCTTGCTTGTGAAGAATAAAGTTAGGAATAAATGGAGTTGAGGCTGAGTAGAGTAATACTGTGGGCTAAACATGGGTCACTGAAGTTAGGATTTTCCTGCTTGAGGGGATCACTAGCTAACCTTGATACGGTACAACACATCTTGGTTTTTGTTTTGTTTTGTTTGCAACTGGCATGGAGAAGGATGAATCCAGTAGACACATAGGCAAGCCGTGTCTTTGCAGATTAGGGAACGGGCTCTTTATGCAACCCAAGGGTGGCATAATATGGGTTAAAGTTGGTGGCCTTGGCTGTCTCAGCTTTCTATCACCTGCCACAGTTCCATAGGAATTTGTATAGAGTCCTCGATATGGAATCATTTAAAAACAAAAATGCTGGTTGTGGAGGCACCTGTTGAAATCCTAGCATTTAGAAGGTAGAGGTAAGAGTTACGGCCAGACACATGTACAAAGTGAGTTTGAGGCCAGCCTGAGATACCCGAGACTATCTCAAAAACAAACAAACAAACAAACAAACAAAATCAGTAAATTAAAACAAAACTTAAGAGGCTCAATATTAGGTTGCTGTAAGTTTCTGCATGTCTATTCTGACTATGAAAGTAGGTACAAAGATCTGCTTTGATCTGATTCCTCTGCCATTCTGTTTAATGAGAGCTTTCATTTCTGTACATAGCTTGCTAAAACAGACTCTGTGCTACAATAGACCACCATTTCATTTTGAAATATATTTAGAATTCAAGAAACTATTCAACAAATGACTTTGTATCCATCTCCTATCATATTAGCTTTGTCACTGCCTCCAAACAAATATGTAGTTGCGGCCATTGTAGTTACAACTCTTACTAATTTGTAGAACTACAGACAATAACCTGTAGACACTACAGAATTTAACTCTAAATACTTTTAGATGTATTCTGAAGTACAAGGCTTCTCCATTCAAAACCACAGTATAATGAAAACATCCGAGATGTGAACCATATTATAATCTAATATGAAGCTTATATTCAGACTGGGTCTGCTGTCCCAATGGTGTTTTTTAAGAGCAGTGCTTCTAATACAGGCCTTTAATCAGAAGAGGCATCAGCATTGCAATATTTGTGTTTGTATGCCTTTTTATGCCTTTGTATTTTGCCTTTGTATGTCCAGAGCTGCTAACCATCTCTCACAACTACATTCACTCTAGTAGACTCAACGGTAGAAGCCGAAACAAAGCCTATCCTTACAGGAGACAGACTACTTTGTTGGCCTTATATTCAAACACATAATTCTTCATATATTCTATATCTTAATTCCTTGTCTAAAGTAGTATTTAAATTCAATTTACATTCCAGTAACTGTTGATGAAAAAACTGGCTTTGTTTAAGTTACCTGCACACGTGGGTCTTTTAAAATAGGCTTTTGACCTTCCTCTGTGAATCTGTGTCCATTCTGCTCATATTAATTCAATACATATTGGGCATCAATATGAAGTAGACACTATTCTAGTGGTCAGAAACATGGTGTTGAAAAAACCAGGCAGTTTCCTGAAGGAGCTCTTACTGGCACAACTTGACTCCACAGAGGTTAGTCTGTCTTCTACCAAACATATGGCCCTATCACTGGTTGGCATACTGGTTTCAGAGATCATTTGTACAAATAACACCTCTCTCTTTTTAACATGTTTTTATTTTATGTGCATTGGTGTTTTGCCTGCATGTATGTCTATGTGAGAGTATCTGAGAGTTGTGAGTTGCCATGGGGGTGCTGGAATATGAACCGTGGTCCTCTGGAGCAGTAGAAAGTGCCCTTAACCACTGAGCCATCTCTCTAGCCCACTAAATAACATCTCTTAATAAAAGTTATAGCTGGAACTTTAAGACAGAAAATATCTCTACTTTTCCTATTTTCCTAGATATCCTTAGGCTAAAAAAAATTAAGTTTCTACTTAGTTATTTTTTTAATTTTTATTTTTTATATTAATTACATTTTATTTACTTTGTATCCCAGATGTAGCCCACTTCCTCATTCCCTCCCAATCCCACCCTCTCTCCCTCATCTTCTCCCTGCCCCTCTCTATGTCCACTGATAGAGGAGGTCCTCCTCCCCTTCCATCTCACCCTAGTTTATCAGGTCTCATCAGGACTGCCTGCAATGTCCTCCTCTGTGGCCTAGCAAGGCTGCTCTTCCCTGGGAGTGTGGTGGAGAGGTCAAAGAGACAGCCACTGAGTTCATTTCAGAGACAGTCCCTGTTCCCCTTACTAGAGCTGCCATGGGCTATGTCTAAGAAGGGGTTCTAGGTTATATCCATGTATGGTCCTTGGTTGGCGAATCAGTCTCAGAAAAGACCGCTGTGCCCAGATATATTTGGTCCTTGTGGAGTTCCTGTCCTCTCCAGGTCTTACTAACTCCCCTTCTTTTATATGATTCCCTGCACTGTTCCCAAGGTTTGGTTATGAGTCTCAGCATCTGCTTTGATACACAGCTATGCAGAGTCTTTCAGAGGAGCTCTATGGTAGGCTCCTGTCCTGTTTCTTGTTTTTTCCTACTTCCAATGTCCATACCATTTGTCTTTGTAATAATGAAGAACTTCAAGCATAAAGAGAAATTAAAATGATTTTAAGAAACACATCTAGGCTGACAATATGGACTTATCATACTTGCTTATTACATATTTCTTCTATAGATGTTTAGAAGTCTTAACTTGTTGGTATATAGTAGCCCAAGTCTTCAATCCCAGCATTCTGGAGGAAGAGCCAGGCAGATCTCAGTGGAAGGCTAACCAGCCAAGGCTAATAGTGAGAACTTGTCTGTGAGTTAAAAGCCATAGTGAGTTCCAGGACAGCCAGAGATATATATTGAGACTTTGTCTTGGAAAGCAAATCAAAGATAAAGAAATTTTTATACATCTGTCAAATATTTTCACCTAGGGATTGCTATTTTAATTTTTTTAAAAAGAAAATGAACAGTCACTAAGTTTTGACAAATGAACACAATCCGTGAAAGCCAAACCATTGCTGAGCTTAGAACATAACACCTACAACAGAAAACTCCCATAGCCCTTACTAGTAAGTGCTGTTTCCCGGGCACCTCAGAGGCTGCCTGAGCTGACTGTTCCCGCTGCATCACTAACCAGACTGCACCTGTTTAGCTTTAAGACCAGACACGACTGGGATTACTCAGGGTAGTATGCTCATAGATCACATGATAGTTCAGTATTTTTCATTTAACACACACATACAGAAAAATATCAAATTATTTTTTGTTTCCTAGATTGCTCTCATATATAATAAACTCTAAGTGTAATGTAAAGAACAGAAATCAGGATTCTACCTTACAGAGATCACAGTACTATGACACTGTGACTAGGAGGTCTGTCAGTTTGAGGATAGGAACATGCACAACACTTCTAAAAAATAATGCCACAGACACCTCGAGTGTGGGTGTCTTACAATATCCTTCAACTGAGTGTATTCTTCACTGATTTGTCAACTACCACCTACACTACATGATAATTCCATGACAGCAGATGCCTAATGATAATGAATTAAGCTTTCAACAAAGAACAATTATATTTCTTATCATTTCATCAGGAAAATTACCACAGATTTAATAAAGTTAGTTTTGAAACACACAACTTTCCCATTTTCAGACATTTTCTCAAACAATTTTGTTAAAATGTGGCCCACAGTATTTGTCTGACAAAACAAGCTGGTCCCCAAAAAGGGATCATTCACCATAAAAAAGTGAAGAAATCAGCTCAAAGGACTGTAGCAACCAGTTCCGGGCACGCCTGCTGCATCGGTGGGCTAGATGGAAATGCACTGGTGATTTGTCTGTTCAGCCACTCTACTGAAACTGTGGAGCCCAAGCCAGGCCACAGCTGGCATAGACAGGCTGCCCACCCACCTACCACCCACAGCACAGAGAACACTTGATTCCAAACTGTACTTTTCAGTTTATGTGAACAGAGAGATGTTTACCATTCCAACATTTCATGTCATCGACTAAAATTATCTATTCCAGAATGCTTGGAATTTCCTCATTCGTAAGATTTGGAAAGTTCCAAGTATAGACTATAGTCTCAAAAAACAGTGCATGCTATTACATCTAGGGACTCAGCACCTTTACTCTAGATTATCAAGGTAGAGTTATGTGGAAATACATAATTCATATACTAAAAGACAAACATGTGTGTGCCAAACATTGTATCTCACGTAATTCTGGCAATACGACATGACTGCTTAAATAGCTTGTTTCTTAATCTTTTACTTTGGATATTAAATCCATGTTTTCTTTTTTTTCAATTTTTATTTTTTTAATATTAATCACAGGTTATTTACTTTGTATGCCAGCCGTACACCCTCCCTCATTCCTTCCCTATCCTCCCATCCCCCTCTCATCTCCTCCCTGTCCCTTTCCAGGTCACCTTCCATCTGACCCTAGCTTATCAGGTACCTTCAAGACCGGCTGCCATGTCCTCCCCTGTGGCCTAGCAAGGCTGTTCTTCCCTTGGGGTGGGGGGTGGGGGTAGAGGAGCCAGTCATTGAGTTCATGCCAGAAATGGTTCCTGTTCCCCTTACTAGGGAAACCCACTTGGGTACTGAGCTATAATGGGCTACAGCTGAGCAGGGGTTCTAGGTTATATCCATACATGGTCCTTGATTGGAGCAACAGTCTCATAGAATACCCCCATGTCCTGATATATTTTGTCTTCGTGGAGCTCCTATCCTCTCCAGATCATACTAACTCCCCCTTTTATCAAATGATTCCCTGCACTCTACCAAAGGTTTGGTTATGAGTCTCAATATCTGCTTTGATAAGCTGCTAGGTAGAGTCTTTCAGAGGCCCTCTGTGGTAGGCTTCTGTCCTGTTTCTTGTTTTCTTCTACTTCCAATGTCCATCCCATTTGTCTTTCTAAGTGAGGATTGATCATCTTACCCCAGGTCCTCTTTCTTGTTTATCTTCTATAGGTGCACATATTTTAGTATATTTATCTTACCTTATAGGACTATATAAGTAAGAATATACCATGTGTGTCTTTCTGCTCCTGGGATACCTCACTCAGGATGATCTTTTCTAGATCCCGCCATTTACCTGCAAATTTCATGATTTCCTCCTTTTTCATTGCTAAGTAGTATTCCATTGTGTAAAAATAGCACAATTTCTGTATCCATTCCTCCATTGATGGACATCTGGGTTGTTTCCAGTTCTGGCTATTACAAATAAAGCTGCTACAAACAGGGTTGATCAAATGTCCTTGTTGTGTACTTGAGCGTCTTTTGGATATATGCCTAGGAGTGGTATAGCTGGATCTTAAGGAAGTGCTATTCCTAATTGTCTGAGAAAGTGGCAGATTGATTTCCAAAGTGGTTGTACATAAATCCTGTTTTCATTTATGCATATTTACTTTTCCTTTTCACTAGATATTTATAAATATTCCTGATATTAGAGAAAGCATACAATATTTCTCTTTTGGGTCTGGGTTACCTCACTTATAATGATTTATTTCTAGTTTCACCCAATTACCTGAGAATTTCATAATTTCTTCTTTTTTTGAAACAGCAGGTTAATACTCCATTATATACATGTACATTTTCATTATCCCTTCAGTTGATGGACATCTAGGCTGTTTCCAAATTCTGGATATTGTGAACAGCATAGCAATGAACATGGATGAGCAAGTATATCTGTAGTTTCTACTCCAGAGTCCTTTGGTATATACCCAAGAGCAGTATAGCTGAATATTGAGGCAGATATATTCTAAGGTTCCTGAGAAAACATCACATTGATTTCCAAAATGCCTGTACAAGTTTGAACTTCCATTTGAAATAAGTAAGTTTTCATTTCCTTACATACTTGCAAGTATCAGCCATTCTGACTAATTTAAGTTGAATTCTCAAATTAGTTTTAATTTGGATTTTCCTAACAACAAAAGATATTGAACATTTAAGTGTTTCTTGGCCATTTCTGTCTCATCTTTTGAGAACTCTCTGTTCTCTATGTACCACAAATTTAAATTCAGTTATTTCTTTTTCAGAAGGTTGTTATTTTTTAAATTATTTTAGACAATTACCCTATCAGATGTGTAATGGATGTAGCCTGCCACTTTGTGCAAATGATGGTGTCCTTTGTCACACAGAAGATTTGCAGCTTCATGAGGTTCCATTTATGAACTGTTAGACTTAGTGCCTGTATCCCTTTCAGAAAGACTTTTTCTACTTCAAGACTATTGAGTCACTGTTTGTTTGTTTGTTTGTTTTTTTAAATCAGATTCAGGGCATCTGATCTTATGGTGAGGTCTTTAATCCACTTGAAGTTGAGTTTTCTTCAGGGTGATAGATATGGATCTAATTGCTTTCCTTAAATTGAATACAACTATTCAATTTAACCAGTACCATTTGTTGAAGATTCTTTTGTCTTTTCTCTAATGTGTATTTTTGTGTTTCCATATGAACCACAAAATATTTTAATTTTATGAAGAATTATGTTGGCATTTTTTAAAATTTTTTTATTTTTATATCAATCACAGGTTAGGTACTTTGCATCCCAGGTGTAGCCTCCTCCCTCATTCCCCTATGTTGGCATTTTGATGAGGATTGTGCTAAGTACATAGATTGTTTTTGATAGAATGGCAATTTTCATAACATTATCCTACTGATCCATAAGCATGAAAGATCTGTCTATCTTCTGATGTCTTCAGGAACTTTAATGTCTTGAGTTCGTATTATACAAGTCTTTCACCTGCTTGGTTAGAGTTCTTTCTCTCTCTCTCTGGTCTGGTATATGGACACACACACAAACACTACTGAGGGCATTTTATAAGTACTTTTTCTCTGATTTCTTTCTCAGCCAGTTTGTCATTTGTATATATAGGAAGACTACTAATTTTTCTGTCCTGCTACTTTACTGAAAGTGTTTATCAGCTCTAGAAGTTTTCTGATGAAATTTTTAGGGAGTTTTATAGATAAAACACATCATTTACAAATAAGGATACTTTTATCTCTTCATTTCTTATTTGTATTCCTCTTGATTACCTTCAGTAAAGCAAAGGACACACTGAGATCTACACACCTAGGGAGGATATACAGGAAGGAGGACCCACGTTGGTATGATCAATGCTCGTTTGGATGAACAAATGGAATGAACATTGAGTGGAGGAGAAAACAAGCAACAGGACAGGAGCATGCCAAGGAGGACCTCTGGGGTTCAACGTAGCGATGTATCAGAGCAGATATTAAGACTCACGATCAAGCCTTTGGCAGAGGGCGAGAAGTGATGATAGAAATGGAGGAGGTTGGTGAGACTTGGAGAGAACAAGAGCTCCACAAAGACCAATTTGAGCAGGGCACAGGGGTCTTGTATGAGACTGTTTCTACAACCTAGGACCACACGTGGATTGGCCTGGAACCCCTGCTCAGATGGGGCCCACGATAGCTCGGTGTTGGACTGAAGACCCTAGTGAGGGAAACAGGGACTGTTTCAGTCTTGAACTTGATGGCTGACTCTTTGACCCTCCCCCATACATGCTGAGGAATGACAGACTGGCTAGATCCCAGGGGAGGACATTGCAGCCAGCCCTGAGGGGACAGGATGAGCTGGGTTTGGATGGAAGGGGAGGAGGTCCTCCCCTGTTGGTGGACTGGGAGGGGGCGGGGAGGAGATGAGGGAGGGGGCTACCCTTGGGATGCAAAGTACCTAACCTGTGATTGATAACAAAAAAATAAATTAATAAAATAAATAAATTAAAAAAAAGAAATAAAGAGGAAATAAAAACCTAAAAAAAATAGTAATAGTTGTATAGAATATTCTATTTCTCCATTCACTATCAACTTCTTTATGTTTAAATTGAGCCGTTTAAAAAGTGCATATAAACAGATCATGATTCCCAATGAAGTACAATCTACAACACTCTGGCTTTTAATAACTGAATTTTGAGTCCTCGTCCCCTGCACTGGTTTGGGACTGCTTGAAGTCTGAACCCAGAATTCTAAGCAAAACTTCAGGTAAGGAATCCTGAAGTCAGTTCGCCCACCCCTTGTCAGCTCTACTCTTACCTCTAGGCCCAGGACTGTGTGGAGGTAGGCCTCGAACCTTAGAGACTGCTAGAGTCAGTCTCCGTCTACAGACTGCTCCACTACCAGTCGCCACAGCAACATGAGGATCTGGGTGTGCTTTTAAGTCTGAACCCTGAGTTACCAAGCCAGAAATTCAAGAATAAAACCCAGAGCCAGAGACAGGGGCTAGGAGCCTCTGCCCCCACTGGTAAACACACTAGCCACCATTAAGCTCCACCATGCAGAGCCTACTTAAAGATGTCCAGAGCCATTCCTCTCCTCTGACCTGCTTGCCTATCAGCCACCTCATTCATCAAACCTCTGAGACTGCTTGAAGTCTGATTCCAGAGTACAAACCAGAACTTCAGCTTGGACTCTAAACTTACATCTGAACTGACTTAGGAAGAAACTGCCTGAGACATCCATCTTACCCCAGTCAGAATGCACAACAACAATAAAAAAAAAAAAAAATACAACCTACACTCTCAAGGATACATGGAAAATACAACTCTTATTCATTGCTGGTATAAGTATAAACTGGTACAGCCACTATTTTTAATTCTACCATATGATACAGTTTATTGTAGTGGAAGTTTGGTTCTGTTACATAAATATGTTTTTGTTGTAATCACAAGCATGGAATGTGGGAATCTACAGCTGTTATAAGCCTTGTGAGTGGCAAGTGATCTTTGTCAGCTGGAAACTCTCTTGTGCATGGGAGTATGGGTTTTGCCAGCTGAAAAACATCCTGATGCTAACTCTGAGAAGGTATAAATAGGTGCCAAGAGAGACAGAGAGATGCTTCGAAGAATGCTTCAAGGACGTTGCTGCTGACTTATGCCACTGTTGTCTGCTGTTTGCCACTGCTGCACCAACTGCTGCCGATCCTTGTTGCTGCTTCTGCTATTGCTGAACTGCTGGATTAATGGTTTGCTAGATTGCTGGGTATCCTGATGACTAAGAGTGGAATCACACAAGAAATTCTAAAGTAGTCCACATCCCCTGTCCCTACTAACCTTCTTTCTTCTCCTACCTAGGGTTGGGGAATTGGAAGGGAGGTACAGACTTAAGGAACCCCAAATAAAGTAGGTTTAAAAATATCTAAGCCTACAGCTTATAACTCTTAGGCATAAACCCAAAAGACTTTATATCTTACTACAGAGATGCCTGCTCATCCATGTTCATTGCTGCTCTATTCACAATAGCCAGGGAATGGAAACTGATTGGTTTTCCTTAACTGATGAATAGATAATGAAAATGTGATATATTTACACAATGGTATATTAGTCAGCTGTTAAGGAAAATGAAATTTGCAGGTAAATAAATGGAGCTAGAAGCAATCGTCCTGAGTTTGGTAATCTATAGCCAGAAAGACAAATATTATGTTTTCTTTTATATGTTAGCTTTTAAGCATTATGTAAGTTTCATTTAGAGTACTCACAGAGGCTAGGTAGCTAGTGAAGGACTAGAGGGAAGAATGCACTCTTCCAAGGAAGGGAAATATAATATAGTGTTATTAACAAATGAAGAAAAGAGAGGTGTGGGAACAGAAGACAGGGTAACGGAGGGAACAGATAAATAACACTAAAGAACTCTTTTAAAAGCCATAAAAAAAACTACTTTTCCTAAAATATATGTATAGATGAAAGGAATTTAAATGGAGCTATCATTTGAATAATGGGGGTGGTTATTTCCCACTTAGATACCATATGCTACTAAATAAAAGTTCCAGTACCAGGAAAGAATTACATCTTTTTAAGTTGTTGGTCAACTGGATCGTCTAGTAACCCCCATCCCAAACATGGCACTACAGGCTATTGTCAATGTTACTGGATATTCTGCACAATTTGATGAAAATACTCTATTACTGAAGACACCACATACTTATGTCATAGTACTCAGCTGGAATCACCATCCCTACTGGCAAACTTTCATGGTACTGGGAAGTGCTACACATACGCCACCAGAGGAAAAAGTTATCTTTAATCATGCACAGCTATGAACCTAAAAGCTACAGTAACAACCTGCCTGCAAAGTATACCCACTCATGCAATAATACCAAGAATATTATGAGAGAAACCAACTACTTTTTGTTTGGATTTCAAGTCTGCTCTACAATATGGAAACCATACCTCACACTATCACCTAAGCTAAGAATCAGGCTAGACAGCTCATGGGTCCCAGGGGAAACACCTGCTGCAATTATTATGCTAAATGAGCAATATACTGACTCTTAATAACATATTTTCATACCCACAGAGTGATACATCACCCAACCCTCAGTAGAGAAGCTTGTTCTTGCAATAGATGGTAATTAACTATGAAACCTACAGCTGATGACTGTCCTGAGAAGAAAAGGCTCTGGAATGCTCAGCCCTAAACAGAATATCTACACTTATTTTGGCTAATACCACGCATGTTTCAATGTTATGCAAAAATTCTGCTCCTACACAGCCCTATCCCTCTTTTCTTCATGTTGATATTGTCACAGTTTATTCTATAAAGAGTAATTATATATAATGTGTATTAGAATAGATTTGTAATTAGTATAGAATGCACTTGCATAGTCATATATGAAAAAATTATAAATAATATCAAAACTACAACAATAGTGGCTTTTATCTTTAACTATATCTATCGGTACCAAGATTGTCTATTTTTATTTTGGTTTAAAGACATTGCTATCTTACCTTGTAGCCTAACTTTTGTTTTGTTTTGGGGGAGTTGTTTGTTTTTTTGAGTCAGGGTTTCTCTTTGTAGCCTTGGCTGTCCTGGACTCACTTTTTAGACCAGGCTGGCCTTAAATAATATAATAATCTCCCTGCTTCTGTCTCCCTGAGTGCTAGGCTTAAAGGCATGTGTCACCACACCTGGACCTAAAAGACTCTTTAAACAGTATCTGTTGCTGTTGTTGCTGTCAGGGCACAGGTAATGATGCTCATTATCACCGTCACCCATGTTCCACAAACAGCGGCTTTGCTTGACGTACAATTTTGGTTGCCCTGTGAGAGCAGAACCATAAACTGCAAGAGAAGACAAGCAAAGGCAGCGCTAACAACAGCACACTGGCTGTCACAGCCACGGGAAAGCTATGTGGGAAGACTCGGTCTGAAAGGAGATCCTGAGTTTCTGGCTTCCTCTGGAGAAGATTCAGTGCAGCATTTGCCATCCCTAGGGATTCATCAAGACTGGACTATTCTTGGGTTCAGAAAACATGAATCAGTTACCATCCAGGGTGCTTGGGGATACTCTGTCAGAGTATATAGAGTAGGAAATGGACACAAAATATCATCATGGTAAGAGTACATGCCCATACCAGGGACTGAATTCACCCTTATATATGCAAAGCATTTGCTTTAGAACTGAGTTCAATCACTAACCCTGTTTTCTTTTGAGGTGACCATTTTATGACATACCAAGAGTCTCTGAGGAAATTCATGACATTACCTTTATTTCAATTATTTTCATATCTGTAGATTTGCTAAAATGCCTAATGACAACATTAAAATATGCTGCCATTTGGCCTGGTTAGCACAAGCATTTTGGATTGTCTTCCCTGAGAGGAAAATTTATTTACTACAGCATGATATAGCATTAAAAACAGCTAGACTTCACATGCCATTTCTCAGGCAAATATAAGACTATTGTTTTAAGTCTACACTCCAGTTAGGTAGCAAAAGTACTCAAAGAATAAAAACAAAAATATCCAGTAGAAAAGAAGGAGGAAATGTATAAGAATGTAACAAGATAAGGAGCTGTATCCACAGGTGGTCTGAGGCCCTTCCACATATGACCCTTAGAATCATAAAGAGGTCACTACAGACCATAAATGACCACTGACTTACAACACTCTGGAAAGACCTCCTATGGAGGTCTTAATTTTTAACATTTGGAAAAATGGATGGCGAGATCCAAGATGGCTGCCACGAGAGAACACTGTGTCTGAGGAGTAGGAGAGCAGAAACAATACAGCGACCAGGAGACTGAACTCTGGGACCTAAAACGCCAGCATTGTGAGTGCCAGGTGAGCGGAACTCCTACGGTGAGAAAATCAAGTGGGAAAACCCTAGAGACACCGAGTTATTACCTGGAGAAATTTCCCGGTGACCAGCGGCGCACAGCTCTGATCTGGACGAGCTGCTGCTCTGGGTGCCCGCAGCCGCCATTATAGACTGGATCGCACAGTCTCTCGGGCAGTCTCAGGAGGAACCGGGTGCCGTTTTCACTGAACTGCACCCGGGTTCTGCTTCACCCCGCGGGTGTGCTGCAGGCTCAGACCGATCATCGGAACCACGCCAGACTGAGTGGATTGGGGGACCGTTCTGACCAGTCCGCACACTGCGGGGGGGGGGGGGGCGAGCCAACCGCTTCCGCCAGCAAAAACTCAGTCAGTGTGTGAGTCCGCCGGCGGATCTGGGAGGAACCCGAGTTCTGTCTCAACCCACGGCTGAGAGGATCCTGGGACCATCTTGACCAGACCCCACACTGAGGGCGAAAGCTGCACACATCCGCCAGCAAAAACCCGAGTTTGGGGGTCTGTCCACGGGCCAGACAGAGAAGGCCTCTGGCACCATTTCAGACAGCCCTGAATAAAATGGATGCACACCAACCCAAACAACTGTGTGTGCCCCAAATATCATCTCAGACCGTGGTGCACAGCCCCTGGCACAGAAGGAGGTGACAAATCTCCATTCCAGGGGAGAGCCCTTAGCAGCAAGCCCAGGGCGGAGTGTACAGCCCCCAGCTGACATCTCAAAACTGGACACTCAGACTCTAGCACAGAGTGAGGAGTAAAGACTCCAGACCAGAGGGGTGACCAGCCTGCAGTGCTCACAGCTTCTAGCACAGAGCATGAAGCTGGGCACACAGAGCCCACAACAGAGTTCAACTGGGACAAAACACACACCACAAACCACCGGAAATCCCTGATCTTCTTGAAGAATACTCCTGACACAAGAGATTGACAGATTCAGACTGAAGTACAGCCTTAAAGCACAAACAGCTCCCTGATTATATATAAACAAATGCCCAGAAATCGGCGAAAGAACTCACCCAACAAAAATCAGGACACCATGGCCCAACAGGAAACACCCGAAAGCAGTGGAGTTTTTAATTCAGTGGAGACACAGGAAAACTATATTAAAGCTTTGATTATGCAGATATTGGAGGAACAGGAGGAGAGACAAAAA
>CM053745.1:2215453-2284823 GCA_028658305.1 Pachyuromys duprasi | reverse complement strand
GAGGGTAAGGGTGGGAGGGAATGAGGGAGGGGGCTACGCTTGGGATGCAAAGTACCTAACCTGTGATTGATACAAAAATAAATTAATTAATTGAAAAAAAAACACCCAATGCTGCAATGGCCTTGACAATGACAATAAATTCAAGTTTATGTCCAAAAAAAATACTGATGGAAAAACAAGGATATTTTAAGACAGGCTATCTTAGTATAGCTTCCATATCTCCTATCCCAACCATTCCTGTCCTGTTTTCTTTCATTGCTTAGCAGCTACTAACCCACTAAAGAGATGTTCTAATAACGGAAGTAAATGAAAAAACTCTTGTTTGTGGGGATGGAGAAATGGTTCAGCCTGTGTGCTCTTGTCAGGTGGGTCCTACCAAAGATCTGACAACTCTGCCCTCTTCTGGTCATGTGCACAAAAACATTCCTTTTAAAAAATTTTTTATTTTATGTATATGAGTGTTCTGCCTGTATGTGTGTGTATGTATGTATGTATGTGTGTGTGTGTGTGTGTGTGTGTGTGTACATGTAACACACGAATGCCTAGTATTCAAAGAAGCCAAAAGAGGGTATCATATCCCTTGGAGCTGAAGTATGGGTGCATGGAAATCAAACTTGAAGAAGAGCAAATACTGCTGAGTTGTGGGGCCAGGTAGCTGTGTGACCTGGAAGAGCAGGCCCTGAGCTAGAATGAGGTCGAGGTGTGTCCAAACCCCAGAAGTCTTCATTTGAGACCAGCAAGTGTAGAACTGCTCCCTCCATGCCTGGGCCTGCATGTCCTGGGCACTTAGCCCTCTGCGGGCCACCTCTGCCACGCTTGAGGTGGCCAAGGACCCTGGCAGCCAGGTTACAGGACACTTCCTCTCTGCTTATCAGGTCATCTCCAGAGAGCACCTTTTATGCAAGTAAAGTATCCCTAGAACCTAGGCTCTGGCCAATAATGTACATTCACCCCAAAAGCCTCTACCCACCTTCCAAAGCCTTTGTTCCCTCCAACTGAATGAGCTGCCTCACTGGAGCTGTCTCCTGAGCGGGCTGTTTCTCACACACTCACCAAGGACGATCCCAGCTAAGTTTCACTCTTCCCAGCCCACACAGATGTACACCAAGCCTATATGCCCAAAAAGTATATAGGAAATAGTATATATAGAAATGAGGAGTGGGGACAGTAAGACAGCTCTATATCCCTATAAATATACATTAAAAAATCTTGTTTATTCAGGTGTCTAAAGCCTAGTGCAGGGCTGTTAGAAAAGAGTCATTTAATAAGGATTCACTGAATGAATACTTGAAGCACAACCTGTCCAGTGAGATACCTGTTGCTCTCATTCCTGAGCTACACCAATAACTTAGCATGAGTATCAAAACCATATAAGAGAAGAATTATTTCATAACCATAAAATAATCAGATAGAAACATATATAAGCTTACAAAAATTTCTTCCAAGTAATTCTTAAACACAAAGATTTTATAGGAAAAATTATTATCATTTGGTTCCTTATAATCTGCAACACAAAGAAAATAAAATTTTTAATGAATGAAAGTAGCTAAATTTAAATCTAAATTTAAATTTAAACTGAAATCTCCCTATGAACAAGAGGCAGCTAGAAAAAAAAATCTTAGGAATTAATGAAGGACCTGGTTTCTATACACACTAACACCAGTCTTTCTTGCTTAACAAATGTACAATGCTAAAGTTGCTTTCCCCTGACTGACAGCAAGGCCGTAGGCTGAAGACATACTTCCACAACTAACTGAACATGGAGATATCAAGCTGGTACCTATAAAGAGCCTTCAACTATGTTTAAGTACAGGAATGTACTTAAAACATCCTGTCTTTGGTACAGGAATGTATCACACATCTTCCTGCAGAATATCAAAAAAGAAACAAAAACACAAGCCAGCCACAAATCCTTCCATCTTCAGTGGTGTCCTACCTGTAACATACACTAGGGCAATGTTGGCACAAAGCTTGTGGCAGCAACCAGCCAATTACTGAATTTGTCTTAAGGCTCACTTCATGAATATAACCCACATGTGATGAAGAACCTGAGACTAGATAGCCCACAGACCTATATAAAAAAACAAATACTACTGTGTTTTGAAAATAATGTAGCAATAAAATGGCTCATAATAACATTCTTCTATACTCATAGATTAGTGACTCGCTCAGCCATTATCAGAGAAGCTTCCTCCTACAGAAGAGGGGAACAAATACAGAGACCCACAGCCAGAGGGTATGCAGACAGGGAGAGACCTTTGAATACCCAGCTCTCAACAGGATGTCTCCATCAATTTCTACCCCCATAGCTCAGGAAAACTAGTTGAAGGGGAGAGAAAAAGAGTGTAAGGGCCAGATAAGATGGAGCACATCAATAATAATAATAATAATAATAATAAGGCCCTCAATAAATCAACATGATCAACCTCATATAACTCATAGAGATTGAAACAGGATGCTGAGAGCCTACAGAGGTTTACACCAAGTCCTCTGCCTAGATATAATACGGCTTCCAATTTAGCATTTTTATGGGACACCTGAGGGTGTGAATGAGTTTGTCTCTCTCTGATTCTTATGCCTTCTCTTTTTTTATATGCTTTTTATTTTTATATTAATTGCAAGTTATTTACTTTTTACCCCAGCTGTAGGTACCTCCCTCATTCCCTCCAAATCCCAAACTCCCTCCTTCATCTCCTCCCTGCCCCTCTCTAAGTACAATGACAGGGGAGGTCCTCCTCCCCTTCCATCTGACCCTTAGTTTATCAAGTCTCATCAGGACTGGCTGCAATGTCCTCCACTGTGGCCTAGGAAGGTCGCTCCTCCCTCGGGCAAAAGGAGAGGTCAAAGAGCCAGCCACTGAGTTCATGTCAAAGACAGTCCCTTTTGCCCTTACTAGGGAACTTATTTGGATGCTGAACTGCATGAGCTACATCTGAGCAGGGGTTCTAGGTTATATGCATGAACGGTCCTTGGTTGGAGAATCAGTCTCAGAAAAGACCCCTCTGCCCAGATACATTTGGTCCTTGTGGAGCTCCTGTCCTCTCCAAGTCTTACTAACTCCCCCTTCTTTCATATGATTCCCTGTACTCTGCCCAAAGTTTGGTTATGAGTCTCAGCATCTGCTTTGATACACTGCTAGGTAGATTCTTTCAGAGGCCGTCTATAGTAGGCACACATCCTGTTTCTTGTTTTCTCCTGTTTCCAATGTCCATCCCATTTGTCTTTCTGAGTGAGAATTGATCATCTTACCGTGGAATCTCTTCTTGTTTAGCTTCTTTGTTAGGAATAGTGCTTCCCCAAGATCCAGTTATACCACTCCTAGGTATATATCCAAAATATGCTCAAGTACACAACAAGGAAATTTGTTCAACCATGTTTGAAGCAGCTTTATTCATAACAGCCAGAACCTGGAAACACCCAGATGCCCCTCATTGGAAGAATGGATACAGAAACTGTGGTCCATTTACACAGTAGAATACTACTCAGCAATTAAAACAAGGAAATCATGAAATTTGCAGGCAAATGGTGGGATCTAGAAAAGATCATCCTGAGTAGGTATCCCAGAAGCAGAAAGACACACGTGGTACAGACTCACTTAAGTGGATACTAGGCCTATAAGATAGTATAAACATATTAAATCTGTACACCTTATGCCTTCGCTTAAGACTCTTTTTCTTCTATTTGTTTATCTTGTCCAACAATAAAATGATAGTTTTTATCTTATATTTGCATTTTTATATATTTAAAAATGAATGAATGAATGAATGAATGAATGAATGAATGAATGAATGAATGAAAACCTAACCACTACTGTAAAATTAGCATCTGAACTGTCACTTAAACCTCCAAGGAGAGGGAAAATCAGCTTTCTCCAAAAGAGTAAACCCGGGTCTATCAACCACTGCAGGACAGGCCTCATGTTCTGCATTAGCTGACAAACATATAATAGGCTCCACAGTTACTTCTGTGTGTGCTTTGATTTGGTTATACTTTTCAGCTTTTCTTTTTGGATTCAGTTTTATTTATTTATTTATTTATTTATTTTGCTTTTTATGGTGGGGAAGGTGGTTGTATTGGGGTTTTTGTTTGTTTTCTGAGAAAGAACTTGAAATTGGGTGGGTAGGAAATAAAACAAGACCTGGTAGGACTTGGGGAAGGAGAAGAATATGATCAACATATATTTAAATTAAAAAAAATTTTTAAGTAATAAAATAGTAAAATAAAAACTAGCATTGAAAAAAATGGAAAAACACTGGTAATGAAGATAACTTTGTACAGTACAAATTTAGCCATCTTCTATCCAAAGAAAGGCAAACAGTAACTGAGTGGGCAATGATCTTATTAAACCATATCAGTTACTGGTACTTTGAAGCAAAGACTGAAATCTCTCAATGATGGTATTTCTAGATAAAAATATAACAGGGGAGAGCCAAGATGGCAGCGCCAGGAGGACACTGTGTCTGAGGAGCAGGACAGCACCATCGATTACAGCAACCAAGAGACTGAACTCTGGGCCGTGAAACATCAGCGATCCTGTTTACCAGGTGAGAGGAAACTCCATGGTGCAGAAATCAGTCGGGTCCACTCTCAGGTCACCCAGCCAGAACCCAGAAGGGATCCTGGGTCGCACAGGCACTCAGTCGCCAGACCATAGCCACACACTTACGTGTTCTGATCAACTTCCCAAGCTGAATGATGGGCACAAAAACATCAGAGACTGGGAGTCCAAGTCGAGAGAAAAACCCACAGGGAAGGAAGGAAATGGGACTGACCTCAGGTTACCCAGCCTTTCCCTGGAAAAGGTCCTACAGACCAATGGGAGCACAATGCCAGCCCTGAGCAGGGTTCCAGCAATGAGCACAGAGACTTGCTGTGTGCCCCACTATGGGGAACAGAGCTAAACAGCAAATCCTCGATAGAGGAATGTAGAATGGCAGAGAAACACTTAAAGAAATGCTCAACATCCTTAGCCATCAGGGAAATACAAATCAAAATGACCCTGAGATTTCACCTTACACCCCTCAGAATGGCTAAGATCAAAAACTCAAGTGACAACACAGGCTGGAGAGACTGTGGAGAAAGGGGAACCCTCCTCCACTGCTGGTGGGAATGTAAACTTGTACAACCACTCTGGAAATCAATCTGATGCTTTCTCAGACAACTAGGAATAATGCTTCCTCTAGATCCAGCTATACCACCCCTAGGCATATATCCAAAAAAGGCTCAAGTACACAATAAGGACATTTGCTCAACCATGTTTGTAGCAGCTTTATTTGTAATTGACAGAAGCTGGAAACAGGCCAGATGCCCCTCAACTGAGGAATGGACACAGAAATTGTGGTACATCTACACAATGGAATATTACTCAGCAATGAAAAACAAGGAAATCATGAGCTTTGCAGGTAAATGGTGGGAACTGGAAGGGATCATTCTGAGTGACATATCCCAGAAGCAGAAAGACACTCACGGTATATATTTACTCATATAAACATATAAAATAGGATAAACCTACTAAACTCTGTACACCTAAAGAAACTAATCAAGAGGTGGACTCTGGCTAAAATGCTCAATCCCTATCTAGAAAGGCAAAGAGGATGGATATCAGAAGGAGAAAACAGTGAACAAGTTAGGAGCCTGCCACAGAGGGCCTCTGAAAGGCTCTGCCCTGCAGAATATCAAAGCAGATGCTGAGACTTATAGCCAACCTTTGGGCAGAGTGCAGGGAATCTTATAAAAGAAGTGGGAAATAGTAAGATCTGGAGGGGACAGGGGCTCCACAAGGAGAGCAACAGAACCAAAAAATCTGAGCATAGGGGTCTTTCCTGAGACTGATACTATACCCAAGTACCATGCATGGAGATAACCTAGAACCCCTGCACAGATGTAGCCCATGGCAGCTCAGTGTCCAAGTGGGTTCCATAGTAATGGGAACACGGACTGTCTCTGACATGAACTGATTGGCCTGCTCTTTGATCACCTTCCCCTGAGGGGGAAGCAGCCTTACCAGGCCACAGAGGAAGACAATACAGCCACTCCTGATGAGACCTAATAGACTAGGATCAGAGGAAAGGAAAAGAAGACCTCCCCTATCAGTAGACTTGGGGAGGGACATGGGTAGAGAAGAGGGAGGAAGGGAGAGATTGGGAGGGGAGGAAGGAGGGAGCTACAGGGGGGATACAAAGTGAATAAAGTGTAATTAATAAAAAAATATTTTTAAAGTAATAAATAAATAAATAGAATAAAACAAAATAAAAAGATAGTAACACGAGGTGCCTTGTTATTTCAATGTTCCACAGTCCCTGACAGTCAATTTTGGTACAAAAATCACCAGGGTGTGTGGAAGAATGTTGCTGTGCTTGGTCTTTTCAATTATGAGGCAACATCTAGAAAAGTAAGATAGGGTCTCTCACTAATCTTAAAAGCAGGCAATAAGCTTTAGCAATGCTCTTATCTCTGACCCCTATTTTCCTTTCATAGGGCTACAGGCACAAATGTAACCAAAACTGGCTTTCTATATGGCTGGGTGCTGGTACCTGCACCCGGCTCCTTTTTCTTTAGGCAGCAAGGACTCTCACCCGTTCAACCATTTCTTCATCACCACAGAGCTTTGCTAGCACATTTACAAGATAAAGGAACAAAGATAGAAGAGCACATTTACAAAAAAATGAATTTCAAATGATTGACAGTTCATGAACATGAAACTAAACAAGATCATGATGTGGCTGGTTAGTATATAAGACATGGCCTCCCACCAGCTTCCTTTGATGCTGAAAGAAGATACTGCCTGGCTTGTCCTTCATCTGAAACACAAAACCTTTACTTAAAGATAGCTATGTTAGGGCTGGAGAGATGGCTCAGAGGTTAAGAGCACTGGCTGCTCTTCCAGAGGTCATGAGTTCAATTCCCAGCAACCACATGGTGGTTCACAACCATCTAAAGTGAAATTTGGTCCCCTCTTCTGTCGTGCAGGTGTACATACAAAACACACATTGTATACATAATAAATAAATCTTTAAAAAAAAAAGATAGCTATGTTATTAGTAGTATCTGTTTCTGAATGTTATCACATCAAGCATTTACAAACTGTTTTCTGTGCAATGGTCTTAAATATGTAACTCAAGGCTACAGAATACACTTGACAAATAAGTTGAGACAACACACAAAGCTTGTAACATGTGATGTTTGAACTCTCAAAAGCCCTTCTTATATTCCTATGAAAAAGGGTTTAAATGATGAATGTTTTGATGACCGAACATTTTGATAACTCTGTCCACCTATAACAAAATTATACATGTCATGATTCTAATGAATCTTTGCATAAATGCTTGGTATATTTAACTTTATATTTCAAATGATAATTTCTGAAGAATAAACCCGAGAACACTTGAGAGTTAGCATGTCTTAATAGGAAATTATATTTAGTCTCTCTATAAATATATCAATCTGATGAATCTTCATTGCAATAAGAAAATTTTTCATTTCTATGACACAGATAAGCTCATCAATAATGTACATATAAGGATTTTCCTTTACATGATCTCACCAAAGACAGTTGTCAGTATTTTAATATCAAAGTTGCTTAATGGGTTACAATTATATCCCAGTAAGACCCATCATACCACCGTCCTTCTCTTTCTTCCTTCCTAACATTTCATTTATGAATTCTTTGTTTGGATAGAGACATATCCGTACTATGGGAAACATGTGGAAGTCGAAAGCCAACTTATTGGAGTGGTTCTCTCTTTTAGGACGTGGGTTCTGGGGCGCAAACCAATGCTGGCAGCAAGCATCTGCACCTTTTGAGCCTTCCTGGAGCCTGATCAATAACTAATCTACCATGGGACTCTGGATTAGTGCTCAGGCTAATTTATTAACTATGGAACACAAGAAAAGAAAAATATCTGCCATCCCATCTCTGGAAAAACAAACTAATATATCACCATAGAAGATAAAGTAATCTTGACAGTCCTTGACACTACTTTTTATGATGCAAGTTTATGAAATCAATTTCTTGTGAAAGAACAGGATATGAAAATTATATTAAACTTAATTTTCTCTCAATATGAGTTAAAAAGTCACTAACAGACATTTAAAACTGTTGCCAGAGATATTCTAGAAGGAAAAAACCAAACTAAATGGAGAGTAAGTAGGCAGTGCTTCTGATGTGAGAGGCTCAAAACGTTCAGCCTGATAAAGCATCAGCTTTTTAAAGTGTACCTTGAATGACTAGAGAATAATGATTCAGTTTTGATTAACTGTTTTTCACTAGTTTTAATCAACTGTAGATGAGATTTGCTGAAGTAGCTGTCCCAACTGATAATTTCTCTTTCTTTTCTTTCCTTTTCTTTCTTTCCTTCCTTCTTTCTTTGTTTTGTATTTGTTTCTTTCTCTTGTTTTGTTGTTTGCTTTTGCTTTTGCAAACATGACTTCTCAGTGTGGCCTTGGCTGTTGTGGGATTCACTCTGTAGACCAGACTGGTCTCAAACTCAAGAGATCCTCCTGCCTCTGCCTCCCAAGAGTGTTGGGATTAAAGGTGTGGCCACCACCACTAGGCTCAGCTTGGTGACATCTTAAGAGTTTGATTTTTGAATAGGCATTATATATATCATGTTATCTTTAAAATTAGATTGCCTATTCTATACTGAGAGCATTTTTTATGTTTTCTGATTTGTATACAAAATTTTTTATAGCTGTTATACAATAAAGCTGAAATAAAATTTGTAGCTTTTGCAAATGTTTTAACAACTGATAAGATTATTATTGGTAAAAAACATTCATGTCTGTGTGTGAGAGGAGGACACATGTGTGTGGAGAGTAGTGTGTGTGTGTATGTATTGTTATCATGGGTCAGTATCTTTCACGGAACCAGGAGCTCAGCCATTTGGCTAGACTGACAGGCCAGGGATCCTCCCTCCTCTGTTCCTGCCTCCAGAAAGCTGGAATTACAGGCCCTGGATGTCACACCCAGTTTCTCATGCGCATGCCAGAGACTTACACAACAAGCATTTGACTACCTTAGCTAGACCCCATACCCCATCAAAACAGTTTTAACTTATATTTTGAAAAGTTACCCTCCCCCAAACAAAGACTATAGGAAAGAATTTAAGTCACAAAAACATAAACAATCACCTTCATGTATTTTAATGTATAAAAACACTTTTTGCCTGGAATATTTTACACCCATTATCTTAGAAGCTTGTGAAAAATCTTACCTAACGGTGTCATTTGGTAAGAAACACATCGATGTCTCCATAAAGAAATGGCAGATCTCTCTCGATTCTGCAGTTCTTGTAGTCTTTCTGCTAGCCCGCCTCTGTTGAATTGTAATATACTATGTTTAAATAAAAGCAAAAGTCTTCAAAACAGCTGCAGCTTTTACATTTTACATCCCCCAACCAGAAACAGATGAAACAAGGGAAATGTTAACATCTCTTATATTACATTCTCTTTCTGTGCATCATTTCCAATTTCTAGTTTTCTTACTAGGTCTACTTCCTGATTCACACAAAAGTTGGACTGCTATTATATTCACAGAATTTGACACTTAAATAAGTTTGATTTCCTTTCTACACTTTCTTAATTTGATCATTCCTTAAATGTGCTGTGCATTTACTACCTGCAGTTATCACTTTGCTAGGGTGAGAAAATGCTCCATCCTATCATGCAAAAAGGGACTCCAAAAATGCAATCTCAGACAAGAATGAATTTGCTAATCTGTTGATGTGCATGATAATCAAACAGGAATATTATCTGGACTCCCTAAGATAATTTAGTATCAGTTACAAACACACTATATGGAACACAAAGTTGAGAAAAATTAGAAATAAAGTTAAGAAAAATTAAAAAAAAAAAAGGACTAGGACAGAAAAGACAAAGGAGTGAAAGAGAGGCAAGAGGAAGAAGGGAGTAGAGGACGGAAAGGAAAATTCTGTAGATTTCTTGAATGACTTTCCTCTATTTCTTCTACCCACCTCATCTACCCACACCACAATCAATTCTAAATTTGAAATTTACGGGTTGGAGAGAGCACTGGCTGCTCTTTCAGAGGACTTGGGTTCATGGTAGTTCACAACTGTGTATAACTCCAGGATCCAACACCTTCACACAGACATACATGCAAGCAAAACACCCACGTACATTAAATAAATAAATAAATAAGTTATTTTTTAATTTGAAATTTACAAGGTGCCCCTTTCCATTAATTCAAGTCTAAGAACCTACCATCTTCTAGTAGCATAACTTCAAATGTGTTTAGTCAATTACTTCCCATCCAAAATGTACTATCTCACATCTAATATTATAAGTACTTGATTTTCTGGCTGACAGTCTTCACCCAGGACAGGCTGAGGTTTCACTGGCTATTTTGTCTCCTGCATATGAAAACGTGCTTGGCACACAAAGGTCCTCAAAAGAGCTGGAAACATGATGCTCTGGAATTGGATGATGTCACTTGTGCCATGAAAATCTTTCTAATGTCAAGCACAACTTCTCCCCCATAGCCTCTTTCCTTCCTGGTAACTGAACCCAGGGCCTTACACATACCAGACAAATATTCTATCACTGAGGTAGATTCATAGATCTTGAATTTTTGAGATGAGATCTAACTACATACCACTCTAGTCAGATTCCAAAGTAACCATGTCACTTGGGCTTGTCGTGAACTACAATCCTACTGCATGTGGTAGGATTACTTGCATGCATTATCATGTCCAATTACCATTCCCTTCTAAAACCACAACGTCATTTGGGGCACTGATGGATTCAAACTGGCATAATTCGGACTATCTTCAGTCATAATGGCCACTGAGTAATACTGAAGTGTTTCACTTGCAGCATTTCCAGTATAATAAAAATAAACTAAGCCATCAGAGTAGTATGCATCGGTTTATTACTGGACCATCAGCATCAGGAATATGTCTGACATCCCTGATATTAGCTTCATATAGGCCATGTCCATTTTGGGCTAGGTGAGGTCACTTTTGTCTTGACCATTTAATAAGCCCTCTTCCTTTGACTCAAATCACAGGAAGCCACTGGTCTTGAAGCTGGATACAACCAAACTTCTATCACTAAGTCACTAATTGTACTCTATGTAATCTTGGATCTTTCTTGTTCTTTGGTCTAATGACACCTTCCAAGGTTTTTGGATACTAGGAAGTGGTTTTTCTATGAGTACACAAACTTGTGCCTTATTTGAGAAAACAAGATGAAATAGGTAATAATTTTCTCAGTATAAAGCACTCATCCCGTTATCTGACTCTGGAAATACTACTCTTTGCAACTGCTTTCAGGATATAAGAGCTCCATCTCTCCATCAGTCTGTCCTATGTCCCATGTACTCTTTGGCCAGTTGCTCTCACTTTGCAGTAGAAATAGTATTAATAAACGACCTACCCCTCCACATATGTTCTTCCTACTATATGATACATTCTCCTAGGCACTCTCAGCTACTTTTGCTTCTAAGGCAGACAGCTTGACACAAGTTCTTTCTCACTTTCATGGTTTTGTTGTGGGGGAAAAAAATTACTTTGTTCCAATTTATAACCAATGTATGACATGATGGTGGAACATGTCTCTAAATGCTCCTTCACACATCTGCTCGGTAACAAAGGCCAGTCTCTGACTGATACAGCAGGAACAAGGATTTTCCTCTACTTGGCTCACCTCAGCCATATGAGGTGTTTTTAACCTTCAATCAAAGTTCTCTTATATTTTTTCATTTTTTTATTAATTAATCCAATTTACATCTTGCTAATAGGCCACTCCCTCCTCTCCTCCTAGTCCCACCCTCCTGCATTTCCTTTCTCCTATTCCTCAGAATAGGGGAGCAAAGCACTACTCGGACACCCGCTCATCTATTCACATGAGGACTACAATCTTCCCCTGTGGCCTGGTAGGGCAGTCCCATCAGAGGGAAGTGATCAAAAAGCAGGCAACATAGTCCATGTCAGAGATATACCCCATTCTCCTAACTAGTGGGCCCACATGAAGCCTAAGATTCCCATTGGCTACTTATAATTAGAGGACTTAGGTCCAGGCCACACATTGTCCTTTGTTGGTGCTTTAGACTCCACAGGCCCTCTAGGCCCTGGCTAATTGGCTCTGGTGGTCTTCTTGTGAAGCTTTTGCATCTCTAGGTCCATTTATCCTTCCCCTTCTTTTCCAGTAGACTCCCTATGCTTTGCCTAATGTTTGGGAGTCTCAGTATCTGTTTCAAGCTATTTCTGGGTGAAGTCTCTAAGAGGACAACTCTGATAGGCTTCTGTCTACAAGCATATCAGAGCAGCATTAATAGTGACAGGGGATGGCATTCTTCCATGGGGTGAGACTTAGGGTTGGGCCTGGCATTGGTAAAGAACTCAAGAAGTTAAACACCAACAAACCAAATAATCCAATTAAAAAATGGGATACAGACCTAACAAGAATTATCATGACAGGAATCCCTAATGATGGAAAAGCACTTAAAGAAATGCTCAACATCCTTAGTCACCAGGAAAATGCAAATCAAAACAACTCTGATATCCATTTTACACCTATCAGGATAGCTAAGATCAAAAACTCAAGTGACAAACCATGCTGGAGAGGCTGTAGACAAAGGAGAACACTCCTTCATTGCTGGTGACAGTGCAAACCTGTACAACCATATTTGAAATCAATCTGGAGCTTTCTCAGAAAACTGGAAATAACCATACCTCAAGACTCAGCTATACCACTCCTGGGCATACACCCGAAAGATGCTCCATCATACAAATAAGACATTTGCTCAAGCTTGTTCATAGCAGCTTTACTCATACTAGCCAGAATCTGCAAACAACCTAGATGCCCCTCAACCAAAGAATGAATAAAGAAACTGTGGCACTTTTACACAATGGAATACCACTCAGCCATTAAAAACAAGGAAATCATGAAATTTGCAGGCAAATGAATGGAACTACAAGAGATCATCCTGAGTGATGTAACACAGACCCAGAAAAACACACATGGTATGTACTCATTTATAAGCATATTTTAGTTAGGATAGATAGACTACAATGCACAGAAGATAGGTAACAAGAAGGACTTAAGGGAGGATGTGTAAATTGCACTGAGAAGGAGAAATAGAATAGGCAGAAGTAGTGGTTGAAGAGAGGAAACAAGGTAGGAGAGGGAGCACAGAGAGAAATAAGGGAGGAGGTCAGACCTGGGGAGAACAGGGGCAAGACGGCAGAAGGCCTTCAGAGAAAAGAGAAATGGTGGGCAGGGGCATCTCTGCGACAAGCTGCAAACAAAAATCAGAATAGACCTCTGGGAGGACACGACTCCTAGGGGCATGGAGATTGAAGAGATCACCAACCCACGCACAAAACCCTCAGTCCAAAATGTAACCTATCCACAAGACCTGCAAAGACAGAACAGATGGAGCTCTATTACATTTTCTTGCACTTGTAAGCCATCAATCTGGCCAATCTCTTACCATGCTCAAGCCATACATGACATAAAGGTAAGCTAAAGAACTTGTGTTTCTTTTTATCTTTCTCTTTATAAAGTATATTTGATGATGAAACAATGATTCATGTGTCTCTTCAGTCTAATGCACCACCTGCAACACTGGCGTAAAATAAAACTTGATAAGCCAAACAACACATTTCTATTAAGGAAAGCAGTCATACAAGCTAGTCATGACTAAATCCACTAATGCTCCATTTGAATGAAGAATTTTATAAACTAGCTTCCTAACAGATTTAATAATTGTTTATGAAAATCAGAATTTTATTTTGTCAATTTTATTTCTCAATTAAACAATTATTTTTAAAGTCTCAGTCAATATTTTAAAGAAAGAGAAGAACAGAGGAAAAAGAAATTTAAAAGATGATTTAACCTTAAAAGCTTCTTCTTTGTTGCTGAATTTTCTGGAGTCTTTGGAAACTTGGCCATACACTTCTTGGGTGTGCTCAATATGGGTTCAGCTGAATTTGGCTCTGAGTGAGTCTGTCTACGCAAAAATTGTCTTGTATCTGATTTAAAATCCACCTGGTATTTGTGAGGGGATTCTGAATCAATGACCAGGGCATTCTCTGGGTCATCTTCTTTTTCACTATCTGATGAATACTCCAAAATTTCTGTAGAAATTAGCTGAAAAATAAAATCAAAAGAGAAATAAGTAAATATTCTTCACTTAAGCCCATATATATGTATATATGTGTGTATATGTGTATATATATATATATATATATAGTTTTGATTTAAAAAAGAAAAAATCTAAGTGTTCAAAAAAAAAAAAAGACAAAAATAGGTTAAACTACTTGTAAGCCAGGGATTATCTTATAGACTACACCAAAATCACCACAATTGTATTTCTCTTCCTTCAGCAAACTAGGCACATGTACCATATATACAGAAATCTCTAGAGTAAACTAATAAACACTACCTAAAAGTCTAAGAGCAGTCAATACCTAACATTCATGGGGATGGAGGGTTATTTCTTAGCTTTTAAATTTTAATGAATAGATAACATTCATTATTTGCCACAAACCAAATATAAAGATATTGTCTCCTTAGGTATAAAGCATTTTAATTCAGCAAAGTAGCCACTATAAATAAATAACAAACAAACTTGCTTTATCTGTCATAATTCCAACATATTTTCTAGAGTCCAGTTAGAAATCTTTAACATAAGTAGGAATTATTTAAGAATGTAACTGTCTAGCATTTCTTAAAATACATTTTTCTTACTCAAATTTGTGAAGTGGGTTAGAAAAAAAAATTTGCATCATAAGGCCTTCCTACAGGAGCTAATTATTGCTTTCTTTTGATGTTTTGTCTTTGCTCTGATACAGGTTAAGTGTGCTGGCTAGTCTTAATGTCAACTTGATCCTGGCCAGAGTTATTTGTGATGAAAGAACATTAGCTAAAAAATGCCCTCATCAGACTGTACTTTGGGGCATTTTCATAATGATTAATATGGAGTGCCCCAACCATCATGGGTGATGCTGCTCCTACTAAGTAGTCCTGGTAGTGTATAAAAAGCAGATCCAACAAACCAGTAAGCAGCATTACTACAAGGCCTCGGTGTTCTGCTCTTCAGGTTTCTGCTTGAGTTCCTGCCTTGACTTCTTTACATGAAGTATTGTGAGATGGGAGTGTAAGTAAAATAAGCCTTTTCTCCCCAGGTGACTTCTGGTCATGATGTCTTATTACAGCAATAGAAATCCTAAATGATGGAATTTTATTTTCATATTACTTGGTTTTACAGGTCAGTTCCTTGTTGTCCTAGTTTTAGTAATAATTTATCCTTCAATATTTGGATTTCGCAGTTTTTAGCAGCCTTCTGTAACTTACTGTGTACACTAAAGCATACATTTCCTAAAAGTGTACTTCATCCTGAGTTAAATGGGACTTTGATAAACAATTATTTCAAACATATGTCTGTGTTCCACCCTTAGGAGTCCATATATATCCCTGGAAATGCAAGAAGCACTGAAAACAGGAAGAGGATTCAAGCAGCAGAGTGTGTGAGCATGTGTGTACGTTGTTACAGAAAGGGCTAAAGTTTGCTAATGTAGACAGAGGCTTACTACACTGGGTCTTTTCTGAAATTATATCATTAAGTACTTGTGAAGAGTCTTTAAAATTACATTATCCATCCCATATCATTTAAGAAACAGTTCTGGTCCATACCTTCACATTTTTCAAAAGACAAAAAGACAAAACCAAACCAAAACAACCTTTGAAAAGAATGAAAAGCATGGTTCTGCTGCCTCTCCATCCTTGTGGTTCTGACTCTAAGTCATGGCAGCTACATACTCAATAAGCACTAGAAGTGCATGTCTTCCTCACATTACTGCTTCTGGACAAATATTGAAAATAAGCCACGAAAGGAACCAGAGCATTTTAAACTGAAAAGGATGATACGCGATACCTTTTGTATTCCTTGAGAATTGCACATCTAAATAATTCCATCTTTCTCTTATGAGACATACCCCCAAGCCCTTTGGGGATTAAATATAGGATTCTTCACCACTTAGCTAACTCTGTGCATTTTTTTAATTAGAAACTCTCCAAAGCCCAGGTATACTATGAACTGGAATGCGCCATCCTCAACTGTGGAGTAGCTGGGATTACAGGCCTGCACTCCCAAGAATGGCTGGGAAATTTTCTTCAGAACAAAGGTTTTCATTTCATCCTAAAGCAACAGCTCTCAACCTCAGTTCTATTGACAGACATAGTTGGGACAATATGCAGGTCATGCACTGTGGAATGTTTAGTAATACCCCAGGCCTATACCCACCAGATAATAGCAGCACACGTTGAACAAGTCAGAACAATGAAAACATTTCCAGACATAGCCTAATGTTTACTGGAAACAAAAGTACCCTTGTTGTAAATAAAAAATAAGTGTTGGACTATATAATATTTTTATTATTAGCCCTAAGATTATCACGGCAGTATTATTTAACCTGCTATCACAAATAATGACACCTGTTAGATTTTATAATTGCCTTATGTATCTTGTGTCGGGCAGATATTTCATCTACACTGTGTCAATAACCTCACCATCCATTTCCCAGCCCCCATCCAATGCTATCTGCCTTAATCATCCTCATCTGATCTACCTTCCATCCATAATCCCACGGTACTTGCTTGTATTTCTCATCTTGGCCTTTTCGCGCCATTATTGGAGTCCTTCCTCTCGGCCCACGAGGTTTTTTTTTTCCCCACACTAATCCATTGTGGGATCCTTCCTCCTCTCTTCCTATCCGTCTGTCTCCCCGTGATTCTCTTGAACCCAAAAGCCTGGGTACCTTAACCATGCCTACCCCATTCTGCTCTGCCCAGGTATAGGCTGTTTAACCGACCAATCAGATATAATTACTTGGTAAGGTTTACACAAGGATAGGTGTATGTCTGAATGAGCTCTTCTGAGCAGCAATAAGATGGGGGCCAGTGATTAACCTTAAAATACACAGCACCAGGCCAACCCCCAACACACCCTCCATTAAGAACCACTGTCCTAGAAAGGGACATAGCTTGTGCTATAGACTCACAGGCAAATGTGAAGAGGATTCAAAGTACACTGGAGGTAGGATTGAGGCTGAATTCAATTCCTTATAAAACACTGCAGTACAAGTATTGCAAAAGAAATTTTATTTGGTTCAAAAAACCATTAAGAGCAAAGCTCGGAGGATAGAGACAAGGAGAAGTAAGAGTTTACTTCCCAAGATCTGTCACATGGAATAGAATGCTAGGCATTCTCACAGAAAACAGGGAGAAAGGGCAGTCCAAGCAGAAAAAATAGTGTGTGATCTAAGGGAATACAAGACAGGCAGGGAAACAGTAGCGAGAGACACTGGGCAGTGGATACAGCTGTGTTCTGAGGCAGCAGAGAACTGCTGGTTTTTTAAGCAGGAGCTTACAATAGCAGATGCTAATGTGGAAGGATTAGCAAGACAACATTCTGAAGAACAGACTGTGACATAGGAAAGTGAGAGGACTTATGGCAGCATACCAATGAGCCTACCAGAAGGCTGCTCAATAATCAGAGCAAGTCATAAGAGAAATTGAGTACGCTGGGAACAGGGACAGGTGGATGTGAAAGAAAGCCAACAACAACAACAAAAAATACAAGTACATGGAGGCCTCTTGTACTGGGAATGAAATGTGGATATGAAGTCAGAAGACCCTATGCGTCATGCGTGAGCAACAACTGAGTGAAGCTGCATTTGCGCAGAAGGGAATTTAGGAACTTAGGTGTGGACGGGCAGTTCTAACAATGAGTTTGGTTTTGATATGTGACACATGGAATACGTAAGACAAAACTGGCCATCATGCAGCTGCGGCTTGAGTAGAAGATACACCTTTGAGAATCCAAAGATTAGGAACAATCTGTAAAAACAGAGAAGACTGCCCATGGAAAGTGCATATCTTTGAGAAGAGAAGGGCCAGTCTGACAACTTGAGAGTGTTAAAAGCGCTTAAACTGACTTGTGGCAAGGAAGTGTGTAAAAAAAAAATGGTTTTCATCTGACAAAAGAGAGATTGCAGAGAGAACAAACCCAGGAGACCTGGTGACAATATGTTCCGAGAACAATTTGGAGATGATGTTTAAAACAGCAGATTTGCTAATCCTCTTAGGAAGCTCATAGCTATTGTATTTGCTTTCAATAGTAGAAAAGGTAACAAAAAGCAGCATTTCTTCAACTTTGCACAACTAGTTAGATACTTTTAAAGTCACATCATAAAATCCACATAAGCTTCCTCAGCAAAGAACAGTAAATGTTAGGAGTGGAGCTAGTATCTTAGAATTTCCAGGCATCAATCATGATCTACTAAATTATGGCTTACATTGCCAACTGTTAAATGAGAAGTAAATTATAAATTAGAATACAACGAATGCCTGCTATCCACACACTATCATAGCTGCTATAATTAATAAAACCCTTAGCTTGTTTTGTATACTTACAGTAAATTGAAGAGGAGAAAATAAACTAAAATCATACAACTTGGGAAAAATCCCAAACATAGTATGTATAGAAAAGAAAAAGGAACAAAAAAGGTCACTGGGGACTGGAATAGCTTAGAGATTCTTTCCATATAGAATTTGACTCTGACAGGGTCTCAAGCCTTGATCTGCTGCCAAGTTACTACTCTAAACGCAAAGTATTTATTTAACTTTCCTTTGCTTCTTCATCTTCAAACTGGAGAGAATAATTCTATACTAAACAATACTATATTAAATAATTAGTAAATGTTAGCCATGCTTACTAGCTCCTGTGGTAGTTTAAATATACATTTTATGTTTATTTTTATAAAGATTTTTCCTCAGTTTTAACACAAATTTCATACAATAAAGGGCAATGAAAACTTTAGGAAGTAATGTATTTGGCGACAATAAAAATAATATTGTCTTAGATGACCAAAGAAAACATGAATTTATCACATTCTATTAACAGAACGAAAGTACAGCAAACATCTGTGGGGAAACAATGGACCTTTCTTTGATGGCATCTGAGACAAGGTGCAACAAGTTACCCTTTATCTTAGAGGGTATATCTTTGCATGTTCCATACCCCTAGAGTCCACGAAGTTTAACTCCTGCTTTAATTTGATTTGATTTACTTCCCATCCGTTGGCATACTTGCTATATGATGCTCACTTGGTCCAATCTGCATTGTGCCATCCATGTATCAGATCATGAGTGAAAGACACCAAGATCACTATGAACTAAATGATGATAGGAATCGAAGTTATGACAGTGAAAGTGTGCTGGCCTTGGCAACTGAAAGCAAATTACTTCTGGTGTGCCTTATAGATAGATATGAGAATGTTACCTATCAGATTACAGAGCATGTTAAGGTGCTCAAGCTAGGAGATCCTTGTGAGTAGGGAAATGCCTGGATTGCCTCCATATCTGGCCACAGCACAGGATACAAGATCACTGGTGAGGGCAGTAGTTGATATATTAACAGCAAGTCTTGCAAATGTCTTCCCTTACTACACTCAATTGGTAGTTAATATCATGGAAATTTCAAAAAGACTATGTGCAAAAGGTGAAGAGCCTTCTGCTTTCTTTACAAGTACCTATTTCTTACTTATTAAAGAAGAAAACAAGGAAGGTCAGGATATAGCGGTTGCAGTTGGAATAACTGTTTAAAATTACACCATAGGCTCTTAACTGAGCCATTGCACCAGACCTGGAGAGGCTGCACTGTTAGAGCCATCATTCTTCAGCTTCCACCCAATTGCTACCAAGGCCATATCTGCATAGTTCTGCATTATAGTCGGAACCGCCCTCTCATGCATCTTTCAAGTCCTTGTTTTAACACTCATCTCTGAAATCTATCCAGGAATGCAATGACTTTTGTCCCAGAAAGAATGAGCCCTAAGCATTAAGAAAAAAGAAAATTATCAGCTCAGGGTACATATAAAAACTCAAAACAAAGGACCTACACTGTGGGCATAACCAAAGAGGTTGCATTCCCAGAAATAAAAAACAAACAAGGGCCCTTCCTCCCTCTCCCTCCCTTCCTGCCTCTCTCTCTCCCTCACCCTCCTTCCCTCCTTCTCTCTCACATACAGACACAGACGCACACCTGCGCAGGGAGATAACAGTACAAAGAGAATCCCTGGCCTTATCTGGTGGCTCATTTGTGTGGACTTATACTGTAATAAACACCCTGTTAGATAGTAAATTATAAAACAAAATTTGCCCTTCCTAAGACTAGCCATTTGGGATGAGACACCAAGAGTCATTAGAGGTTAGAGTATAATTGTATTAGGTATCACGAGTCACTGGGTCAGTCTGTAGTATTTAGGGGCTGATTGATATAGTGTGGGGATATTTTTATTTGTGGTGTTTTGTCTTCACATTTCCCATGATTAATAAGCAAGGTCAAATAAGTGACACAGGATGATTATCTCTTATTTAGAAATTGCTCCAGAGCTCAGATAAAGTCTCAGGGAAAGCTTGTTGCCATTACTGATCTGTCATTGGTCACAGAACCGTAAGTCATAAAAAGCTTAAATATTTTGGAGGGGTTAGCTACTGAAGGAAGTACTGAAGGAAGGTCCTTAGTAGTAAGGGGTGACAGTGTAGATTTTAATAGTTGGTATTTTGGAGATATCATCACTGGGAGTTTAACTGCCAATAATCTAACACCAGAAAGTTAAGTAGGTAGAGGCCAAAGACAGAAGCAGCTCCTTCACCTGTACAAAAAGACTCCCTACTTATACATCTCAGACCCTTAGGATCCCACATGGGAAACATCCAATAGGTCCCAATTACCCAATCCCTAGGGAAGGGAGAAGTAGAGAAGGTAATTAAACACTCCTCTAAGGTCATTACCTCTCTGACATCCCCTCTCCTAAATAATACAAACCTGTCATTTCATCTCCTACTTCAGACTTTGACCTCAGCCTACAAGCTCCTTAATGGGACCCAACCGGGCCATTTTAAAGCTTGCTGGCTGTGAGTCCCACCTGGGACAACTCAGAAGTACCGCTGACAACTTCTCCGGTGACTCTGTCAAGTAACCTTACTTCACCATTCACTAACTGCCCTGACTGTGATGTTGCCACATTCCTCTACCTTTTTCATACCACCTTCTTTGGCGTGGCAAGCTGTTTCAAGGACACACTCTGTAAGAATGCTAAGTTCCTTAGAATGTAATAAAACTATAATCCTTGATACCTCGTCTCAACCCCAATGCCCTACTACTAATAATACCTCAATTCTTTGTGGCACTCAGGTCTACCATTGTCTTCCTGCTGGTTGGTCAGGAGTGTGCATGCTGGTGCTCCTCTTCCCTGAGCTGGGGTGATAAATGAAAAGGAGCCCCTACCAATCCCAGCCATGGACTCAATAGTTGTCCAGCAGGATAAGAGAGCAATTCAAATCTTGTCCCTCTTAGCTCTTGCAGGAATCACAGCAGCTGTCGGGACCGGGACAGCAGGACTAGCCACTTCACTAACTTTATACTATCAGTTTTCTTCCCAGTTCATCAAGGACCTTCAGCAAGTGGCTCAGCCAATACTAAACCTCCAATCATAGATCAACTCACTGGCAGCAGTAGTACTTTAAAACCGATGTGGATTGGATCTCTTCACAGCTAAAGAAGGTGGCCTTTGCATCTTCCTCCAGGAGGAATGCTGTTTTTATTTCAACCAGTCGGGTATAATAAAGACAAAATCCAACAACTCCAGACAGATCTACAAAAACGAAGGGAACAAACAGCTCAAGGGTCTTGGGCCTTCAAAAACCTCATATTAAAATAGATTCTCCTTTCCTCACACCTCTTCTATTTTCTTTCTGTTTTTGCTTTTTGCATCCTGCTTAATTAAGTTACTCTCTACATTCCTCCAACAACAAATGCAAAAATTCTCTAACCAAACCATTAATCAGTTACTCTTACAGGATATCAACCTCTGCCCACAGAACCAGATGACAATGATCCTCCAATCAACCCTGATGGTGGGAACCAGATATACCCTGAGAATGACAATGCATCTAATCAGCAGGAAGTAGCTTGAAGAGCAAAGGTCACTCCTATGCCCTCCCCACCATCACCCCTTCCTAGCTCCTCACTTTTTAATAAAACAAAAAGAGAGGAATGTTGGGATCCATAAGCAGGCACCTCTACCACCAGCCCCATGAGACCTGATGAACTGGTTACTGGGCGTCTGTGATGCCACCTACGGACCACCTGGAACCACCTGTGCACGCTCTGGGTCGCTTTTTAAGAGAACTCAAAGCCCCTCCTCTTTCTCACCTGCCTTGCTCAGAGACAGTCTCTGTGACTCCTCCCCCTTCCCTTAAATAAACTCCCACATGGAACCAGTCATGTGGCATGATTTGTAAACCCGCCATATAACCCTGTTGTACAATCCTAACAGGGATACCCACTGTCTTTCTTTCTAGTGCCAATTCTAAAGAAGATCTGTTCATTAACAAACTAACTTGCTGTCTACAATGGACCAAGAACCAATCTGGGTGCAATGGATATGAGGAATATAATTATAAAGCTTGACTTTTTTAAATGGGATTTACAATTTTCTAATACAGAGTGGTCAGCCTTGAAACCTTATACATATAAACAACAGCAGCAACCACAACGTGGTTTCAGCAGGATATGTGTATGTGTCTATATAAATATAGCTCTTCTACACATATGGATTTGTAATCACCCTACAAATAATTTTCTGGGCAAACTATGAGATATTATATAAATTACATTAACAGAGGTAGAAATACCCACCCTAAATGTTGGCAACACCAATCTATGGGTTGGTGTTCCAGACAGAATAAAAAGGAAGAAACTGGCCAAACACCAGCAATTATCTCTGACCCTTAACTGTGGACACAAGGGGACTAAGGAACACATTGTCCCACCACCTTGCCTTCCATACCATGATAAACTATATCCCCTCCAACTGTGGGCCATCAATTTTTGTTGGGTGTTTTCTCACAGAACAAAGTAAATAACTAGTACAGGAGGGAACACCTTTATAGTTAGAATATCAACACATCGGAGTCATGATTAATATCAAGACGTTCCCTGGCTGTGTGAAAAAACAGCAAAACAAAACAAAAATGCAATTCTATCAAACTCCTAATAGCTAACAGAATTTTATATTCTATTGGGTTTATAATTAACAAATGTGGCACAATGCAAAACAACAGAAAGGAATACACTACTTCTACGAGGTACACTTCCACTGTTTACAGTGTATGCTACTTGAAAGTGACACTGGATGGACACAGACTCACATTAAAGAAAACAAACAAAAATCTTTGCTGGGATGAACAGGTTTCACAAGCTACAGCCAATTACACATCTGTAACCCACTTAACTCGCCTTTCCAAACCAAACATTTCCAACCTCAAGTAGCAGCTTGTTGAGAATGAGAATTCATGTTCAGACAAAGGGTGCATTGAAAAGACATTGTTCATCTCCTATATCCCAAAGTACAAAGTCTGAAAGAGGAAAGAAAATGAGAAACGCGAGGCAAAGGTACACCTAAGGAGAAAGGACGGAGGGAGAAATTGCAGTGTTCTGGGAAGAATCTGCTGAATCAGTTCATTAAGCAGCAGAGGAGAGGGGAAGGGCTGAGCACTGCCAAGGCCGAAAGGACTTCCCAGGTGAACAAGGCAGAGCTCTGCCTGACACAGGCACTCCCTTAACTCCCTCGCCCTCAGCCTCTGTGTGTCTGCACTGACGACAGCTGCACAAAAAGTAAAAGAAATGCTATACTATAGTGAGAATTTTGTAATATATTTCCATTTTAACCCCAGGAGCAGGGAAATGGAGCTGCTTTGCCCTAGTTGGGGCATGATTTTGCCAGAGGCAGATAGTTTCTGCAAGTGTGTGACATTTGGAATTCTGGGGACTTTTCAGAGGATATGTAAGTGCCCCAATGATATGGGTGGCTGGTTGGTGGTTCGATACTATTGGTTGTTGTTTGTCAAGCAGTTGTGTACAAAGAGGGGGAAAGAAATTAAATATCCTGATGGCGCAGATCAAACTTGTCCCAAGAAATTAGACACCCCTAATCAACAGAAAGTAGTCTAACGATAACAACGTTCCCTTTCCCCTCTATCCCTTTTTTGTTCTCATATCTAACATGAGGGTATTGAAAGGAAAGAAGTGAAGGGTGGAGAAAGGATAAAGAAAGGAGAACCCACAAAGTACAGGATACGAACTGGAATTTTGATAAAACTGATGAAAACTATATGGTCATACTGTTTCAAAGCGAATTTAGTGGGACACAGCCCAGAGTCTTTCAAAGGCTGCCCTCCTCTGCCAGCCCCAGGCAGGATCAACAGGCACCCTCAGTCTGGTAAAGGTTGAAGACTATCTGCTTAGACCTTACCAAAAAACAAACACAACTTGATAAAAATAAACCTACTCGTTTACATAAACAAGACAACAGAAAGACACAAGATACTGCTCTGACTTGTTCTTCAAGGGTAGGGATTTGGAACAGAGACCCATTCACCATAGGCATGTTTTTACCATTAAGCTAAACCTCCAGGCCCATATACTATTTCTGGTTACAAGTAAGACTTCTTTTATATTCAAGGCAAAGACTGAGGAGGGGAAGAATTGACAGAGAAGCTGTCTTTAAGAAGGCAGAGAAGCAAGCGCGATGGCACACACCTATGATCCCAGCATTCCAAGAGGCAGAAGCAGGCAGATCGCTGTGAGTTCTAGGCCAGTCTGGTGTATGAAGCAGTCCAGGACAGCCAAAGCTACACAGAGAAACCCTGTCTCAAAAAACAAAAACAAAACAAAAAAAAAGAAAAATTAAAAAAAAAAAGCAAAGAATCTTATGAAAGGAGTGGGAAATAGTAAGAACTGAAGAAGACAGGAACTCCACAAGGAGAACAACAAAACCAAAAAATCTGAGCACAGGGGTCTTTCCTGAGACTGATACTACACCAAGTACAATTCGTGGAGATAACCTAGAACCCCTGCACAAATGTAGCCCATGGCAGCTCAGTGTCCAAGTGGGATCCATAGTAATGGGAACAGGTACTGTCTCTGACATGAACTGATTGGCCTGCTCTTTGATCACCTTCCCCTGAGGGGGGAGCAGCCTTACCAGGCCACAGAGGAAGACAATGCAGCCACTCTTGATGAGACCTAATAGACTAGGATCAGAAGGAAGGAAAAGAAGACCTCCCCTATCAGTGGACTTGGGGAGGGGCATGCATGGAGAATGGGGAGGAAGGGAGGAATGGAGAGGGGAGAGAGGAGGGAGCTACAGGGGGGATACAAAGTGAAAAGTGTTAATTAATAAAAGTATATATATAAATTAAAGAAAAGAAAGCAGTGGAGTAACGGAACCATGTAGGCATCCAAGAAAACAAAGGCAAAAAAACAAACAAACCCAAACATAGTAAAATATATTTCTCTTAGATAGATAGATAGATAGATAGATAGATAGATAGATAGATAGATAGATAGATAATGTGTGTGTGTGTGTGTGTGTGTGTTTCAAGTAGTGATAGTACACACCTAAAATACGAGCACTAGGGAGGCAGAGATAGGTGGAACTCTGCATTCAAGGCTAGCCTGGTCTCAGGACAGCCAGAGTTACATACACAAAGAAACTCTGCCTTGGGAGAAAAAAAGGGGAAAAAAGTATCTTTAATTTTTAAATTTTGGGGAAGGATGTGACCTTCAAGATGGTCTTGGAAACTCAGGACACAAAGTTTATGAATTTTAATATTTTAACACATTTTTCATCATTTCAATAGAACAGAGTAAAAATATAGTTATATAACCTTGGTAATCAGCTAAACCTGAATTTTAGAAATATGTTTAGGACTTAAAATAAGAAAAATTTCAATATATGCGAGCTACTTAAATTTAAGTGAATATGGCTAAAAAATAAATCATCTGAAACAGGGATTAATTAATTTATTTATTTATGGAAATGTGTGCATGAAGGAGTTAGAAGACAACTTGGCAGGAGTTCTTTCTCTGTGTCTCTGTCTCTGTCTGTCTCTCCCTCTCTCTCCCTTCATCCCTACCCCTATGTGGGTCCCAGGGATTGGACTCAGACTGTCAGGCTTGCAGGCAAGCACCTTCACCTTGTGAGCCATCTCACCAGCCCTCAACAAATTTTTCTATGAAGAACCATACATGCGTGTCACACTCAACTTTGCCACTGTAGCATAAGAACAGCCACCTACATCTTATAAACATCACATGAATGAAGGTAGCTGAACTAGTTTTAACTGTATTTGTGAAGACAGGTGGGAGGCTGGATTTGACCTGCAAATTAAAATCTGTCAAGGCTATTGTTAAGTAATTGATTTTCAATAAGAAAAATTTTTAAACTTTTTTTCCTAGGTTGGAATAGAAAAGTGGGAAATTAAACAATAAAAGGGAACAAGATAGATTTTTTTTCTTAATTACTCCACGTAACTTAATATTAGCAACTAAAGTTCAATCACCTAAGTCAGAAGGATGAGTAAATTTTAAATTTTACTTACTATTTATATGACTTGAGTAAGTGCCCTCCAAGAGCCTTGGTCACCAGATTATGGTGGAATCATGAAATCAACCACAAATGGGTTACATAAGAGGTACTGAGTCAGTAGCAGTTAGCTCCCAATAGAAATGTTTCATGACTTTCTATTATTCCTATTAGTCTCTATTCTTCCCTAACCGGAAAAGAGCCAACAGATGCAAGAATGATTCCATCGAATCTGGCTTGCTGAATAAGTAAGTTTATTGAGGTTAGTTGCAAACACATGACTGAAATAACCTGCTTTAAGTTAATATTTAGCCTCATATATAATGCAATATCACCTGTAGTGGAGCAAGGGAAGATTAGAATCTTAGTGGAGAATCCCAGGACACACAAACTTCCACCAGGGGAGTGTCAGTAGCCCTATTAGCAGACACCTAGTTAGCTGCTTTAGGCAAAGTCTCCTATAGGTTATCACAGTCACTCTTCTTCAAAATCAAAGTGGTAAGGTTACATCCAGAGAAAATAACAACGCTGTGGAATCAAAGGAACTTTGTCTCTTCGTCTCTCTCTCTGGTTCCTGACTATCACCAACAGGCTTGCTCCACCATGGACTCCCCATTTACCACAGAAGCAAAAGCAACCAGGCCAATGGAATACAGGCTGAGGTTACTAAAACTGGGATTCAAAATATACCTTTTCCCCTTTCTCTACGTCCTCTCCAGCATGTATTATCACTTGAGTTTTTTACCTTAGCCATTCTGATGGGTGTAGGGTGAAATCTCAGGGTTGTTTCGATTTGCATTTCCCTGATGACTAAGGATGGTGAACATTTCTTTAAGTGTTTCTCTGCCATTCGATATTCCTCTATTGAAAATTCTCCGTTTAGCTCTGTATCACATTTTTAAATTGGATAATTTTTTTTGTTGCTTTTTAACTTCTTAGAGTTCTTTATATATTCTGGATATTAGCCCTCTGTCAGATATAGGGGTGGTGAAGATTCTTTCCCAATCTGTAGGCTGTCGTTTTGTTGTGATGACAGTGTCCTTTGCTGTACAGAAACTTTTCCATTGCATGAGGTCCCATTTATTGATTGTTGATCTTATAGCCTGTGTTGTTGGTGTTCTGTTTAGGAAGTTGTCTCCTGTGTCAATGAGGTCAAAGCTCTTCCTCACTTATCTTCTAACTGATTTAATGTGTCTGGTTTTATGTTGAGGTCTTTGATCCACTTGGACCTGTAGGTGTGTGGGTTTATTTCCAGGTCTGCTATTTGATTCCATTGATCCACCATTCTGTTTCTATGCCAGTACCATGCAGTTTTTATTACTATTGCTCTGTAGTACAGCTTGAGATGTAGAACATAAACTTGTACAACCACTTTGGAAATCAATCTGGAGCTTTCTCAGGCAATTAGGAATAGTGCTACCTCAAGATCCAGCTATACTACTCCAAGGCATATATCCAAAATATGCTCAAGTACACAACAAGGACATTTGCTCAAGCATGTTCATAGTAGCTTTATTTGTAATAGCCAGAATCCAGAAACAACCCAGATGTCCCTCAATTGAGGAATAGACACAAAAATTGTAGTGCATTTACACAATGGAATACTACTCAACTATTAAAAACAAGGAAATCATGAAATTTGTAGGCAAATGGTGGGGACTAGAGAAGATCATCCTGAGTGAGGTATCCCAGAAGCAGAAAGACACACATGGTATATACTCCCTTATAAGTGGATATTAGACATATAATATAGGATAATCATACTAAAATCTGTACACCTAAAGAAGCTAAGCAAGAAGAAGGACCCGGGGTAAGATGTTCCATCTTCATTCAGAAAGGCAAATGGGATGGACATCAGAAGAGGGAGAAAGCAGGGAACAGGACAGGAGCCTATAACAGAGGGCATCTGAAAGACTCTACCCAGCAGGGCATCAAAGCAGATGCTAACACTCATAACCAAACTTTGGTCAGAATGCAGAGAATCTTATGAAAGAAGGAGGAGAGATAAAGACCTGGAGGAGACAGGAGCACCACAAGGAGAACAAAGGAACCAAAAAATATGGGCCCAGGGGTCTTTTCTGAGACTTATATTCCAACCAAGGAACATGCATGGAGATAATCTAGAACCCCTGCTCAGATGTAGCCCATGGCAACTCAGTCTCCAAGTGGGTTCCCTAGCAATGGGAACAGGAGCTGTCTCTGACATGAACTCAGGGGCTGGTTCTTTGACCACCTCCATATGAGCGGGGAGCAGCCTTACCAGGCCATAAAAAAAGATAATGCAACCAGTCCTGATGAGATCTGATAGGCTAGGGTCAGAGGGAAGGGGAGGAGGACCTCCCCTATCAGTGGACTTGAGGAGGGACATGGGAAAAGGGTGGGATTGAGAGGGGATGAGGGAGGGGGCTACAGCTGGGATACAAAGTGAATAAATTATAATTAATAAAAAATAAAGTTAAAAAATACACCTTTTCTCTTCATAAATTAGTTGTGTCAGGTATTTGTTAGAGTAGCAGAAAACTGATAACACAATATCCACTGACAAAATATGAATTAAGTGTAATCCCAAGCAAGGTGGGGGAAAAAAAAGAAAAAACCCTACTGCTTGCTCACTGTACTCTCATATTAAAAAGTGGCTAGTATTTCCTTGTACAGGGTTTCTAATGCTTCATAACAAATTACCATACTTAGTAGCTTTAAAATAGCACATTTTCATTGTCACAGGTTTTATTTAGGCCTTATCTCAGCAAACAAAAAGCCTGACACAACATAGATGGGTTCTCCCAAGTTTATAATCAAGAGTCTAGCTGGGTTCCCTACACTTCTGGAGTTTAACATCCTTTTCTTTCTTTTTATTTAACTATTTGTGTGTATGAATGTTTTGTTTTCTCTGTGTAAGTATCTGTGCATCAACTGTGTAGCTGGTACCCTCAGAGGCCAGAAAAGGATGTAGGAGTCCCTGGGACCAGAGTTACAGATGGTTGTGAACCAACCTAAAGGTGCTGGGAATTAAAACTGGGTTCTGAGAAAAAAGAATCAATCTTCTTTAACTGTTGAGCCATCTTTCCAGTCCTTCCCAAGATGTTTTTCTAAGTTTATGTCAGTCACAATCTTCTGCTCCTTGCTTGTTGGGTTTCTTTGCTAGAAATCAGTCAGCAGCGCTCCATGATCTCCTCCATCTTTAAAGCCATCCAGCAACAGCTAATCTTTGGGCTGCCCTAGCCATCCACAGATCCTTCTACTGGCCATCACAAAGGAAAACTTAACTTACCCAATAGCCTCATATGATATTGCACAGAGGCCAAATTAGCAACACTGAAGCTTTTATGGAGATACAAATAGGAACTCCAAAACTAGATATGTGGAGCAAAATAGTTTGGAAACATGTAAACTATGGAGCTTGTTAGTTTTTCTTACTTTGAGGTAAAAAATTTAATTGCTTGTGAGTATAATATTTATTTTAAAAATTAAAACAGGCAACTAAGGATATATACAAAGTAAACAAACTATTAATAGTACTGGTTTAAATTATGTCATTTTAATGTCTAGAAAAATGTCACACTTACTTATGGATTTCTCCTAAAATCCATTTTGATTGCTTTTCTCAATGTCTAACCCTAATCAATTCCTATTTAAACTTTCTCTGATAAACAAAAAGATAGATGGCTTACTAAAAAACAACAGACAGAGTAAAAGCTAAGTTACAAGAAACAGCTCAACTTTCACTAAAAGAAAAAAAACAAAACTAAATAGTAACAAACACCTGATTAACAGGACTGGTAACAGCAATTTTAAAAGCAGGGCTTAGGTAATTGCCAAAACTAATTTCTCCAAGGCTTTGCCTGGTACATACCTGTATCTGAAGATCAGTCCCTTCCTGATTTACTATATTAGTTTAGAATTCTAAAAGATGGATTTAAGCCAGACTTTCAACACAATCAAATATGACTATATTACTGGAAACATATTAAACAATCATGGTTTGGGCCTACCATTAAAATGAAAACTCCTCTTGATTTGAAAAATCAGTAATGCTGAACTGACTTTGTAACTACAGAAAAAATACTAAGTCCATCTGGCAAAGCAGACAATGAAAGGCTCTGGCGTACCTGTAACGGAACCTCCAGCAAAGCTGCTGACAACTGTTAAACAGCGAGACTGAAAGTGCTTTGAATGCCTGTCACCTCCACCTTGTTGGGAAATGATACTAATTACTACTGTGTGTATCCAATTCTCTTCACACTGTCAGGTAGAACTTGATTTGGATCAAAAATAATCTAATGTACTCTAAGTAAAGCTACACACTCAAGGATTCCACTTCTTTTCAAATGGGGATTAATTAGCAATTTAGGGGATTATTCTGTAAATTTTCATGCAAATGTGATTATTTTTAAAAATGCATAACTTTTTCAAGTAAGGAAAGATGCAACTTATCGTTTAAAGAGAAAGCCAGAAAGCAAGGTGGGCCAACATGGTGGCTTTCTTTACACACAACACACACACACACACACACACACACACACACACATTCCACTGTTCTTCTACCAGAAGTGTTCTTCCTCTTTCTTTCCTACCCTAACTGCTACTCAATACAAATAAGAGGAAAGAGTGTAGTTGACAACAGAGCCCAGCCTGTGCATGCTAAGCAAATACTCTTATCACCAAGCCCCAGCTTCAGCCATGGTGCTGTAGGCATAATTTAAGTGTACTTCACCTATAATTCCTTTTTTCCAACTCAATATTCTGGGTAAATTTAACAGCTAAGCATCCAGACAGTGCACTAAGTTCAATCAATAGGGGAGGCTTCTTATACTTGGTGCAGGAGCATATATTATAAGGGCTTTCTTAACCCACTGAGGATTGATCACTAGCACATATTAGATCGTTTCATTAATACATTTATTTGTATTACAACTATTTTTCAGACTGTGAGCTCCTTGGAAGTCTGACTTATATTTTATGTGTCTGCCTAAGAATATAGTCTACCCTGGAGAAATCTACTGTGAAAAAGTGAGATACATAATCTTTGCCATTATCCTCGCTGAAAACTCATCTGATTTAAACAGTGGCAAGAAAGACTCTTCATTCACAGCACACCTTCTCCTCAGGTTCTAGGAGCCCGGGGGCAACTTCTGAAGAACACTGAGGAGCTACACTTTGAATCATGTCTGAGACTAACAGACAGGGAAACTGAAGAGGTTCCTTCTGCCTTATGAAATGAGCCATTTGTACATGTCACATACAAGAAGAGACCCTCCAAATAGACCAAATGATACAGATACAATTAAGCCATTACTTAACCTGTAAATTACACACCTGTGCTAATCAGAACACCATAGCACCCGAGAAACAGGGGTCTAAAAGGCTATGCTATAAACAATCCACTTGTGATTTCCTGATAGACTTTCTCAATTAAATCATGATAAAATAGCCAGTTAGTGTTGCAATGCACTTACGGCTTTAGATAAAAACATAAAGCGCTCAAGACAGAAATGGCTGGAGAGAAGAGCACACAGCAGGAAGTTGTTCCTCACAAGGAAATTGCAGCTTCTAAGATGAGGAGGTAGTAAGGAGGGAGAATGAGGGTCTTAAGCACGTAAGAAGATAATGAAGAAACTAAGGTCTCAGATGTAACTGAAATACTAAGTAAGTTCAGATTATCCTTAATTATAAATACAAAACCTTGATTAGGTAAAGACAGTCCACAAGTCAAATCATGTCTATGTAAACCTCATTCCATTAAGAAGTAGCTGCCTATATCCAACTGTATTTCTGATACAAATATTTTCTGGAAAGAAAAATATGATAATGATAGCAACTAAATGGGGGGGGGGATATTCTCCCTTATTTGCTCCTATCACTGTGAGAATCTGAGGCCATGTTTATCTTCATTTTACATACACCCGAAAAAAGCATCCTCTTCAACTATAACCACCACCACAGCCTCTCTTCCAGTAAGCTTTCAATCTCTGTATGATGAATAGCTAGCTTCACAGAAAGACTGTTTCCATGTGCCTAGGAAATGTACACTAGTCAGAAAATATAATACCTGCCATTTCTCTGGCAATACAGCTGTCATGTTTCCATCATAAGGTTTGAATAACTAGTAAAAAGTTATTTTTAAGTCTTTTCCTCTGTAGACACTTGAACCTCATAGAAACGTCATTATATATATACAAATATATGTACATATATATGTATATATATATATATATATATATATATATATATATATATATATTCTCTTTCTTTTCCAGGCAAAAAAGGTTTGTTTTGCTTTATTTTGTTTCAGAAGGGAACCAGTACATCACAGAAGGAAAAACATGAGAGTATGCACATGTGAGAAGGCACAATAATGAAAAAGAGACTGCTGACATGACTACATGTAACCTTTTCTGGAACAATGACTAACGGTTTCCATCTAGACCCCAAAGCGAGTATATCACAAATCCATTAGGGCAGCATCTTTGTGAGCTCCTTCTGTGTCTTCCTAACCACTGTTCAGATAGATAAAAGGCATTCAGTAGGGATGAACTGGGTTTTGTTGTTGGGTTTGTTGTCATTGTTTGTTTTTTTGGTTTTGGTTTTGGTTTTTGGGAGACAAGGTCTCATTTAGTTGCCCAGGCTTGCCTTGAAACCCTGAACACAGGTGTTCTGATTCAACTCCCTCAGGGGCTGAACAATACAAACATGATACTATGCCTGACTTGAACTAAATTCTTTAAAAAGCAATAATTTATTCCCTTTTACAAAGCACATTTTTATCTTATTACTTCATGTAAATAACACAGTGCTAAAGGAATCATAATAGTTAATCTTCAATGTGATAACTAGATTTGAATTGCCTAGGGCCTCATCTTTGGATGTACCCATGAGGATATTTCCAGAGGGCTTTAGCAGAAGAGGGAAGATTGCCCTTTATGTTCAAGTCACCATCCCATGTAGGGCTCCAGGCTGAATAAAAAGCACCAAAAAGAAAGTCAACCATGCACCAGGATTTGCATCCTGCTACCACCATGTTTTCCATATCATGATGGATTATATCTCCTCAAACAGCAGGCCATAATCAAACATTCCTTAAGGTTTTTTTTTCCCCCTCAAAGACTTCTCTCAGAAATGAGAAACAAACTAATATAAGTATATACTACTATTGTAGAGATGACAAAACAGAAGTCAAAGGTTATGAGATCACAACACTAGTAATTTAACTACCTATATCATCATGGGCATATAATCTATTTACCAGTTGTACTTTTTAAATACTTTGATCACCATGGCCCATAATTTCAATACTTTAAAGTATAACAATATTTAAAAAATGTGTGAAATATGTAGATTCTCATTATGGAAAAAAGGTTGATATATATAAATATATATAAATATATATGTAAATATATATAATAACAATTAGTGAAAAGAGGCCTAAATTTGAAAGAGAATATGAAAGGGTACATGAGGAGGTTTGAAGAATGGAAATGAAAAAAAGAAAATTATGTGATTATATTATAATCTCAAAATATTTGTTTTTAAATGTTGGTTCAAGGGTTTTATTCTACCATGAATTGAAATGCAGCAAAGTTTATGGGCCAAGAATTTCAAAAAGAAGAATAAGACCTCAGAAAGTACCTTAATGCACTAGAAATACAATAAAAATAGCAGGCATGTTTTTCACTTTTGATTTTAGCTCCACTTGAACTTGGTGTGAACATGGAAAAATTGAGATGTGTCACATACAATCCTGAGTAGTTAGCATTTCTGGAAACAGTATAGTAATTTCTTTATGTTGTTCAATCTTTTTGTTTTACTTCTGTTTTGTTGTTGTTTTCCAAGACAGGATTCCCCCACTAGGTGCAGGCTAGCCAAAAACTAACAGTGTGTCTCCGGTTAGCCTTTAATCTGTGATTCTTCCTTCTGTTTCAGCCTCTTAAATGATAGGATTACAATCATGTGCCACTGCACACAACTAGCCAAAAATGTAAGCTATAAAAAAATGAAAAAGGTATTCTAGACAGTTATATCCTTATTAGGAGAAGAAGGGGGAGGGACAGGGAGAAAGCTAGACAACAAATAAATATAAATTACTATTTTTCTTTCATTTTGTTTTTTTTTACGAACTGAACACCCACAAACCTGCTGTAGTAACTAACATCTCTTATTCAGTTTTCTTTACTATTATCTACTGACTTTCAGGAAGCATTATAATATTACATACTTAACATACATAAAGTCTTTCCTTACCTAATTTTTTTCAAAACTCTAAATTTATTTAGGCTGTTTTTCTTATATGTGAAAAAACAAGCCAAAGTATTTATTTATAGAAATGGCTCATTGTGCACAAGCTAACTTAAGAACAGGAAGGGGCTGACCGCAACCACATCACACATCTTGGGCAGAGGAAGACATTCAGAGGCCACAGCAGGAGCCACAACAGTGTGCAAGTATGTGGCGGTCATATGGGCGAGAAAGAGAGGCATTATGAAGAGAGCTGTAACTGGAGATATGAAGATGGAAGGATAGTCTGTTCTGAGTAACCTGCCCTGCCACCTGAGGCCATGGTGAAATCTCAGTCCATGCTGCCACTGAGGGCCATGCCATGTCCAGGTACATGGCCATTGTAGCAGTCTATGTCAGTGGCTCATTACAGACTATGTGGACACCCCTGGTCTGGGCTGCCACCTGGAACCATATTGCCACATTGATATCCAAGAACTGTGCTGAACTGTCCCTGTCCCTCACTGGCTGTTGCACTCTGAAGAGCTGACCCCACCTCTCACCAGCGGCAGCACTAGGGAAAGTGGACCCTGCACCTTACCTGAACAGCACAGTTGAGCTGGCTCTGGTGGCAGCAGCACGGATGAACTGGCCCAAAGGAGTGGGAGGGCTAGTCCAGCCCCTTGATTCTGAAGCTGTCCCACACCAGTACCTCAGCAGGGCAAGCCCAACACTGCTGTCTCTGGTGGTAGAGGTGCAGGTGAGCTGAGCCAGCTCTGAGGGCAGGAGAGCAGAAGAGGTGAACCTGCCCCTTGCCAACTGTAGCATTGTGTGAACTAGCTAAAACAATACTCAAGGGCTCAGCTTGGTGGTGTAGGTATGGGAGAACTGTCAGGTTGACCAACTCAGCTACCACCCAGGCCCAGATCCATGACTTTGAGTTGGTCCATCCCAACATCTACCCCATCTATGAACTGCTGGAGAATGCAAATAAGCCAGTCCTACAGATCCAAAGCTGAAGTATCTCCATGACACAGCTCAACAACAGAATATCCAAGAGGAATGAAGACAAAGGCCTAGAACCAGAATTCATTGAAATGAACATTTGCAAGAGTGGATAAAAGGGTATACTTTGGGACTCACTATGACACACCACAGCTTTAACAACTAGATGTTTTTAATGCTTTATTTTGTTGTGTTTATATGTTTTATAATTTATTTGTTGGGGGGAGGTTATAAAGGGCAGAGCGCAGATATGAAGGGATGTGGAGATGAGTGGGATTGGGGTACTTGATGTGAAACTCACAAAGAATCAATAAAAGTTTTTTTAAATAGATACATTCTATTTTCCTAATAAAGAAGTTCAATTAAAAGAAGCTAAATATTATGCACCAAGTAAAAGCTACCTCAGCTCATAATAATGTAACCCACTATCACAATAAAATGATAGAAGTAAAAAATGTAAGACAAGTGAGAAATTTGATTTAAGCAAAACTGTTCTTTCCCCTGATCATCCTGCACCCATCATTCTGTTCTCCATACGCAGACTCTGGCAGGCCTCTCAAGTAAACCAGAAGAAAGACATCCACCAGGGCAAACTGCTATGGTCTCCCACACAGGCCAGGGAAGTAGAGCAAGTTCTAACTGATCTCTTGAGAGCAGGGAATGGAACAAGGTGGAATGATTTTCCTTCCCTCAGATCCAAATATCAAAGGGTGCCAAAGCCCAAATGCAGGATTTCCCTGCACAAGTAACGACAAGAGGCAAGCTAGCATGGCCAGTTTACTCTTCCCTAACGGCTTAAATGGTAAATTCATACTTCCCTTTATTAATTTCTTTTAAATACTACTCCTTAAAAAAATTTTCAGTGAGTGTCCAAGTTAAACTGTCAACACCAAAGATAACTGACCTCATTATGCCCCTTACCTGCAAAGTAAATCAGCGCCTATTTGTATTACTTGAGATACAGCCAAGTAATCTCACATGCAAAATAAACTTCGTAACACTCATTTCAACAGAGACACTATGGAAACTGAATGAGAGAACACTGTGTGAAAGATTATGTAGTACCCAACATATTATGCAACATATTAGAAAGATTCCTACAAATGAAAGCAGTCACTACTCTGTAGTTGTAGGACTAAAGTTCAGTATCCACATTTTCCTAACACTTTCATTCCCATTGGTCTTCATTTACAATAATAAGAACAAAGTCTCCTTCCTACCCACAGGACTACCTAGTCAATAGTGAATATATTAAAATTCCATCTGGAAATGTAAGTGCTGCAAATCACAGCCACTTACTCAGCTCATGGAACATGAGTTAAAGTACATTACTACAGAAAATGACTGGAAGAAATTTTCAAATGTTGAAGCTTTGAAATAATACATTTATTATGCAATAATTTTTTTCTATTGGAGTATAAAATTATTATTCATCTACTTTTGCTCATAGTTATATATTCTCATTATATCAGAATACCTGTTTGGCCGAATACTCTTGACTATAACAAAGCCTCAGTATTATACAGTCCTCTGAGGGTGTGTTAGTTGCATAAAAAGTATGCTCCTATGACAACTCAAATGCACTAATCTGATCATATACACTCACTTCATGAAGATTGCCTGATAATGAGACAGAATTTTTAAAGAGTTTTCTTTTTCATATATATGAACATTTTAATTACGTGTGTCTATTGTGTGTATACCACATATATGTAGGTACCTGTGGAGGCCAGAGGAGGATACTATATTTCCTGGAGCTAGAGTTACAGGTGGTTATCTCCCTTTTCATTAATAACTCTATGTATGTATCCCTATCTAATTCCTTGTCCCAAGACTCAAGAATCTGGAAATCCCAACAGGTATCCACCAGCTCATGACCCATACCTTTGGAAGGACGTAAGTGAGTATTTTTGCCGAAAGAGGTTTAATGTCACGGATCTCTTGAAGGCCAGCAAATGGAACCCATGTAGAAAAGACCAAGGGGGTGGGGGGGATCCAAGATGGCAGCGACTAGTGTGTACCTTATCTGAGGGGCAAAGGACCTGAAACACCGAAATTGGTGAGTGAAGTAGCTACTGAACCCAGAACAGAGTTATCTAGGCTTCCAGAGAAAAAGACACTAACCATGAACTGAGTCCATCTAGAATCAGGTCACCTGCAGACTCCTCCAGGGACTCGATCCCTAAGCACTTCCCCATATCCAACTCCTGATTCCCTCTTTGGAGGAGGCAAAGGAGGCGGCCAGCAGAACCTGCCACAGACCACACCGCCCACGCCCCAGCCCCAGCAACAGTGGCAGCTCCTACCAAAGAAACCCTGGCTCAGGATCTGGGTCTGAGAATACCCAACCCCTTCGGGCACTCCCTTGAGAACACCACCAAAAGTTTGCCCTGGCTCCGGGTTCTGCCACAGACCACAGCGCCTGAGCCCCAGCGCTACTAGCTGCTCCTAGCAAACAAACCCCAGCTCGGCATCTGGGACTGAGGTCACTCAACCCTTCCTGACACCCTCCCAGGACCAGTCGCAATAAGGTCTAGCACCAAGCTCTAGCACCAGCGGCCCCAGGCAGAGAAACCCTAGCTCAGGATCTGGGAAGACTGAGAATACCCAACCCTTCCTGGCACTCCCCTGAGACCACCACCATAAGCTTGCCCTGGTGGAGGGAAGGACAGAGAGATGGCAACGCCGCCTGGGCTCCAGCGCAGCCAGCGGCCCCTAGGAAAGAAACCCTGACATAGCACGTGGGACTGAGGTCACTCAACCCTTCCTGGCACTCCCCCGTACCAACAGCAATAAGTTCTAGCACCAGCGGCTCCTGGCAGAGAAACCCCAGTTCCTGATCTGAGACTGAGGACACTCAACCCTACCTGGTACTACCCCCGGACCAGCCACCTTAAGTTCTAGCGCCAGGAGGCCTCTGGCAGAGATACCTGGGCCCCGGATCTGAGACTGAGAACACTCAACTCAACCCTTCCCTGTACTCCCCCGGGACCAGCAGCCATAAGCCTTCACTGGCGAAGGGGAAGGACAGAGAGGCAGCCTGCGGATTCCACCACAGTGCCTGGGCCCTGGACTCGGGATCTGGGACAGAGGATATTCAGTCCCCACTCCCCCCACCAATCCCCACCCCAGCACGTCCCCGGGACCAGCCACCAAAATCATTCCCTGGTGGAAGTGAAGGATACAGAAGGGGCCTGCAGAGTCCGACACAGACCACACTGCCCAGGCCCCAGCACAGGCTGCACCCAGCACAGCACACAGTGCAGGTGGACACCAAGACCTGCTCCTACTGCACCACTGAGCTGACTGTTAGCCTACACCCACATTTTCCCCAGCAGGATCAAATCGGAGAGTAGAGAACAAGGGGAACCCCTGTGTTTTCCAACTGGTCCTGCAAGGGAGCGAGTGTGCCTTCAAGGAAGTGTTTGCAGAGCACCATATCCAAGGCCACCAGACAACAGATCCCTACCACCCACACCCCTAGTATGGGCATCATAGGGATTCTTGGGATAGTGATCCCAACACTGAAGCCTCTGCTCTACGCGGCTACCAGTGAATTCCAGGCAAACAATTCCTGGATCCCAGACAGAGCTGCATACCAGTGGCCTGCAGGCCACTGCGATAGTCAGGGAAGCCGCGCATGGACACTGCGCCTGCTAACAGCGCCTGCGAATAGCGCCAGCGTCACATTCCTCACTTAGGTAAAGCTGAAACCACAACGCACATCCCAAACCAGTGAACCCCTCATCTTCCTGAAAAACAGTCCAGAAACCAGAAAAAGACAGTCCTAGCGTGAAGTACATACTCCAGGAACAAACACTGAGGGGTACAGATAAGCAAATGGGCAGAGGCCACATAAGAACACACCCAACAAAAATCAGGACATCATGGCTTCACCAACAACCACCCAAATCAATGAACACTTCAATTCACTAGATACACAAGAAAACAACTTTAAAACTATGCTTTTCCAGCTATTAGAGGCAAGGAACAAATCTCTCAGAGAAATGTACAAATTGAGGCAAACAAAGAGGAAATGAACAAAGTTCTCAAAGAAATAACCATACAAATGGAGGCAAATAAAGAAGAAATGAACAAAGCTCTGAAGGAAATACAGGCAAATACTGCCAAACAAGTAGAGATACAATTAGCAACATATAGACAGGAAACGAACAAAAAAATAAAAGCCATCATTGAAAAGCAGAACTCCATTTTCAAACAGGTGAAGGAAATGGTGCAAGACATGAAAACAGAATTAGAATCAATAAAGAACACAAACAGAGAAAAACCTGGAGCTGGAGAACATAGAGAAAAGATCAGGAACTACAGAGGTAAGCATCACCAACAGAATACAAGAGATGGAAGAGAGAATCTCAGTGCCAAAGATATACTTGCAGAAATTGATATGTCTCTCAAAGAAAAAATAAAATCAGAAAAGTTCCAAACACAAAACATCCAACAAATCAAGGACACCATGAAAAGACAAAATCTAAGAATAATAGGAGGAGATGAAAAAAAAGACATCAGGCTGCAAGATCCTGAAAATATTTTCAGAAAATCATAGAAGAAAATTTTCCCAAATTAAAGAAAGGGATGTCCGTAAACATACAAGAGGCCTATAGAACACCAAATAGACTAGACCAGAAAAGAAATTCTGCACATCACATCATAGTCAAAACACTGAACCTACAGAACAAAGAAAAGATATTAAAAGCAGCAAGGGAAAAAGGCCAACTAACATATGAAGGCAGACCTATCAGAATCACATCAGATTTCTCAACAGAAACTATGAAAGCAAGAAGGGCCTGGGCAGAAGTCATGCAGTCCTTAAGGGACCACAGATGCCAATCCAGTCTATTATACCCAGCAAAACTTTCAATCAGCATAGACGAAGAATTCAAAATATTCTATGACAAAACCAAATTTAAACAATATCTACACAGTTACCCAGCCCTACAGAAGTTACTAGAAGGGAAATACCAAGCTGCAAATAAATGGAATTGACACTTCTGTGTGCTGTGTAAGGGACTGGTAACCAACATACCATGTACTTGCTTACTACCTTTTTCTTTTTTAATTTTTTTAATATTAATCACAGGTTATTTACTTTGTATCCCGCTTCCTTCCTTTTATTTCAACAACAATTCATCAATTTAATAGACATTCGTGTTACAGGCTGCCCTGGCTCGGGTGTGTGTGTGAGTGCATGAGTGTGTGTGTGTTAACTTGACACAGCTAGAGTTATAAGAAAGAAAGGTACCTCAGTTTGAGGAAATGCCTCCATAAGATCCAGCTGTAGCACATTTCTCAATTAGTGAGCAATGGGGGAGGGCCCAGTCCATTGTGGGTGGTGCCATCCCTGGGCTGGTGGTCTTGGGTTCTGTAAGAGGGCAGGCTGAGCAAGGCAGGGAAACAAAGCCAGTAAGCAGCACCCCTCCATGGCTTCTGCATCAGCTCCTGCCTCTGGGATCCTACCCTGTTTAAGTTCCTGTCCTGATTTCCTTTGGTAATAAACAGCAATATGTAACTGAACACTGAATAAACCTTTTCCTCTCCAACTTGCTTTTTGGTCACGGTGTTTCATGGCAGTAATAGAAACTCCAACTAAGACAGAGACAAAGAATGAGAACATAGAAAGAACTCAAAGTCTCTACATGAATATAAGAACATACTCAGATACACAAAAATGGTAGTAACAATACAATGACCTTTGTTTCATATTTTGCTTCTTAATTTTAATAATGAGATTGGCACATTCCAAATAAAGACCTGGAGGGGTCAGGAGCTCCACAAGGAGAACAACAGCACCAAAACATCTGGGCCCAGGTGTCTTTTTTGAGACTGATTCTCCAACCAAGGACCATGCATGGAGATAACCTAGAACCCCTGCACAGATGTATTCTATGGCAGCTCAGCCTCCAAGTGGGTACCCTGTATGGGGAGTAGGAGCTGTCTCTGAAATGAACTCAGTGGCTGGCTCTTTGATCACCTCCTCCTGGGAGGAATGCAGCTATGCCAGGCCACAGAAGAAGACAATCCTGATGAGACCTGATAGGCTAGGCTCAGATGGAAGGGGAGGAGTATTTCCCCTATCAGTGTACTGAGGGAGAGGTATGGGAAAAGAGGGAGGGAGGGTAGGATTTGGAGGGGATGAGGGAGGGGCTACAGCTGGGATACAAAGTGAATAAATAGTAATAATCAAAAAGAAAGAAAGAAAGAAAAAAGGAACATGCTGGGAAAATGAAGGAGTATTTGCACTAAAGATAAATATTTAAATACCAGTGTGCAAAATAAACAGCAATTACAATGCATTCTAAAACTACTTCAAATATTACAATTAGATACTAGTTTAAAAGTTCAAAGCCAAATAGATTGAATAAAAAATCCATCTATCCAGCTCATCAAGTTGCACCAGGACTGAGGAGCTGGGCTGGATGGGCAAGGGAGCAGGAAGTAGCTAAACAGAACTCTGGCCTTTCTCTCCACTAAACTTCTTTCTTTCCTCTTTAGTACTGAGGGTTAGTGGAAGGGAGACAAAGGCACTAAGAAATGCAAATAAAATGGTTTTAAAAGGGCATAACACTCCAGGAGAAATTCTATAATAGGCTACAAAACACAACTAAATAAAAAAGAGTCAAATCTAAGTATGCTACTCTACAAGATTAAAATAAAACACAACACAAAACAGACAAAAATTGGGAATGTCAAAGCATGTTAACAACACAGTCAAGAGCAGCCAGTGGATCAAGAAAGAGAGAAAACCCAAGACATTGCAAATACTTTGAAATGATACTGCTTCTGGGGACTAATCTCACCCTACACTAAGGATGGGGAGAGGAGAACTAAATCAGCCAGGCAGTTTTGCACATGACTCCAAAAGCCAGCAATTCTGCTTCTTGGTCTGGACAACAAGTTCCTTCTTGGTTAGAAGCCACAATGACCCTGCTTTTACCTGAATTCTATCCTGGCCAGAGTCCAGAAACACCAAAGATGTTTAGAGGAACTGGTTCCTGAGTTTTCTTCTTTTTAATCTTTCCTTTGTCACTTAGGAACTTTAATGACAGCTGTACATGATTAGATATACCAGAAGGTGTGTCCAAATTGAGCGTAGACGCTGGGACACAGAATCACATAGATACAATATGGGTGGGAAACTGACCCAGTTCATCCTCCAAGCTACAACCCAGTCACTTTATATTAAGGGCTTTAATTAAGCCCTTACAGCAGGAGGACCCTTAGGAGCAACCCTTTCTTGGGACCTGCCCAGAAATACTTGACCAACACAAAGCAGACTCAATTTTTATGTATATGTGTGAAAGAATTTTATATTTTTTGTTACTGTTTGTCTTACTGGTTTTGCTTATGTTTTTTTTTTTTTTTAGAAAGAGAGAACATGAAGTTGGGTGGTCAGGAGTGTGAGGAGGGTCTGGAATGAATGGAGAGAGGAAAAGAGTATGATCAAAATATATTGTATAGAAACAATTTTTTAAAATAAAAACAATGGGGGAAAAGAGAGAGAAGGAAGACTAAGAACTGGAGAAAAACCCAAAGGAAAGACGTCAGTGATGCCAGCTTTGCTGCACACCGAGGAGTGATTAAATGACCAGGTCAAGAGACTCGTGAAGCAGAGCCACTGCAGTGACCCATAGAAAGCATGGAATCCTTGAATAAAAATGTCAAACTACAACATAAGCGTCTATTCAATTGGTTCTCAACCTTCCTAGTGCTGTTACCCTTTAATACAGTTTCTCATATTATGGTGACCCCCCAACCATAAAATTATTTTCATTGCTACTTCATATAATTGTAATATTGCTACTGTTATGAATCACAATGTAAATATTTAACATGCAGAATATCTGATTTATAACCTTACAGAGGACATGACTCAAAGGTTGAGAACCACTGCTCTATACTTTTATGTAAGATTAAAAGTGTAGCAAAAAAACAAAGAAAAGAAAGTATACCAAGCTATCTTTTTGGAATATAAAATTGAGCTAGAAATAAAAGAAGACTGAAAATTTTACAAACATTAAATAACAAACTTTTAAACAAGAGTTAAGTAGAAACTTAAAATCTTTGAAATAAATGAAAGTAGCAAAACACAGTAAAAGTTATGATATTCAATCACCATTCTATTCAGATAGGAATCAGTACTGTAATAGCTGTATAAAAAAAAGAATTAAAAATCTCTCATCATAACCTTTTACACCTCATAGCCTTCTAACAGAAGAGTCCAATTGTCCTTCCTGCCCCTGAAGCTCTACCCTGCCCAGAGCATGCTCAGCTGTACACAGAGTCACTGTAATCCTGGGCTGCAGCTCGTCCAGGGTCCTGAGCTTCCTGCCCATATCTGTGGGCCAAAGCTGCTCCGCCAGTATAGTTATATCATGAAGCCTCTGTTCCTTTTCACCGGTGCTGGCAAGAAGATCCAGTGTTCACACATCCAGGAGTACAGCTGCACCCACCTTTCCACAGGCCAGTGTCTTCCTGATGAATGATGAACTCTCAGATTTGCAGCATGGTTAAAGGAAGGAAAGGTTGTGCCAAATAAGAGGGCCATCAGTTTATTAAGGCAAATGTATTGAAGATGTCTGCCAATCCTCAGCAAAATAAACTCTGATTGATGAGTTTCCAGGAAATCAACACAACTTGTCTCAAACAAGACTGGATGGGAAAGGAGTTGTCTTTTGCCCCTTTTCTGACTGTTGTATTGAGACCTATAGTCAATGATGTCTTGAGAAGAATCAATTAGTGGCAGGAGTTATGTGAACAGAGTGTACTTGGAAAAAGAGATTGTTCAGGAAACAGAATCATTGGTTTATATGAAGAAACTAGGGCAGAAGAAAGAAAGAAAAAAGAAGGAGCATCTCAGTGTCAATGAGATTTCTGTTGAAGTTGTATAAATTTTTGACAAAGAAGGCTAATGAACCCTAAAAGCACTCTTGAACTCATGATCAGATGTTGCTTTGATAGCTGCTATAACAGCCTACCTTTAAAGCAAGTTAATCTTTCAAAATCCTTCTCAATTAATGACTTAAAAAAATATGGCAAAAATAATATTGCCTTTTAAAAACTTTGGGACACACAAGAGACAGTGAATTCAATGTTAGTTACTACACTATAGAACAAAGAAAGGTGCTGGTTAGTTTTATTTCTATTGAAAGACTATTCCTTTTATTGTTTGTGCCTTTGTGAGCAAAAATTTTAGTGTCCATTGTTGGGGATTGCTCTGGTGCTATGTATTCAAATGATGATTTCAGTGCCTTGAGATCTGGTTACCACCCTGCCATGGATATTGTTATAATGTTGAGCTATCTCCTATAACCATGTGATGGGAAGGAATGTTCCCTAATTATCCATGACTAGTTGATTAAAAGTTCCATATCTGGGCAGAGCAGAAGGAGGTAAGCATGACTAAGGTTTGAGGGCTTTGGGGACAGGAGAGGCTCACAGAAGAGAGAAACAGGAGGAGGAAGGAAAGAGAGAGCTGCCAAGGGTGAGCCTGGAAAGAAGCACATGACAGGCATAGATGGAGGAAGTGGCCCAGATGGAGAATAAGCAAGTATTTATGGACGAGGGGGAGGAGGAATAGCCTGAGATGGTGCAGGGAGAAAAAGGTAATTTAAAGGGTTAATATCTGCCCTCTCCTAGGTGATATAAGGCTATTCTAAAATACAACAGCTGTCTGTGTCTTTATTGCTTATGCTAGCAGGCCACAGGGGAACAGGATGTGCTCAGTCCTGATGTGACTTGATATGCTAGGGTGGGCTGGAAGGGAAAGCTCCCCTTTTCTGAGAGGTAGGGAGGCAGGGTTAGGGAAGGAGGATGAGACCACAAGGAGAAGAGGGATGGGGCTACGATCGGGATGTAAAATGAATAAATAAAGTAACAACAACAAAAATATCAGTATGTTTTAAGTAGTCACAAAGCATATGATTTACAACCTAAAAATACCTATAATACACATAAGTATGTATATGTATGTATATGTATACAATATATGTACATATATATATACATACACAATATAAATAAAATTTTCCTATCTTAGTTGATAATGCTTCCCACAGGAGCCATCGAGTATATAACAAAAACTCCAACACCAATCATGAAGAGCCCTCTTTTGAGTTTTAGGTCAGGGTTGTCCAAGAGACTCCCAAACATTACAGGCTATTGTTTTTGTTCTTGGTTTTCCAAAGAGGTGCAAGGTAAGGTATGTCACTATTGCTAGAGACCCCATGTCCTTCAGACTGAATCTGGAGGACTCAAGCTGGATCTGACCTCCTTCCTAGCTTTCATGATACCAGGTGCTTGCATGCTTCCCAAAAGAGACGCACCAATAGCCCTAACCATCTACACCACCTAAGAACCACAACAACCAGTATAACATGATAACTGTAAGGGGTCAATAGTGGTATGCACACTTCAGTGAAAATCAGTAGCTTGCTACTTGGACTTCAGGCCAACTCAACAAGAGGAAAATATTGCCTGGTACTAGAAACCTAGGCAACTACACAAAGCTCTGTGATGCCATGGATCTCAGAAGAGAACCTACCACCACTACTTTACTAAACCAGAATAATCTTTTAACTACATTCAAAACATCCATTTTATATACAAAGTTAAGTTTTATTTCTCACCCCAGGAAACTTCTATTTACAACAGATGGAGACAATTACAGAAAACTAAAACTAATCAAAGTGCAGTTCTAAACACAACTTCCTTACCTTCTGTCCTTCTGTACCTAAGACAGAAAGGGGATGGAAAAAGTATAAGGGCCAGAGGATCAGGGAGTTGCTGTGAGGTTGTGAGCAGCTTAACCCATGAAGTCTCGCCAACACAGCTACCAACACTGACCTGAACAAGGATGACACCAATGAACAAGGATGACACTGATGTGGAAGGAGAAAAGCTCAGGAGACCTCAACCCTAGACAAGGAACTACAGGAAATTTAGGAATGCTGAGAAACAGAACAATACTTTACAGAATAGACCTCGCTCTATGAAGTACATACATTAGTCTCCCCCAATAACGTCTTAAACACAAGAAGACAAATAATATCAAGTATGTTTTTATTATTTTTAACTATAATCAGATGAAAGTATAAATCAGTAACAGGAAGAACCAGAGAAAAGTCATAAACATATGAAAATTAAACAACAGAGTACTGAACAGGCCAAAGGAAACTTGGAACTAAAATCTCTTAGGACAAAAATGGAAACAACAAAAATTATGAGATGCAGAAACAAACAAATAAAACCCTACTTCCAATAATAGGAAACTTTATAGCAGTAAATACAAAGATCCAAAACAAAAAAGTCGTGAGATGGCTCATAGAGTCAAGTGCTTGCTGACAAACCTGTCCATCTAAAGCCAATCCCAGAGCCCCATGTTGCCAGAAAAAGACAACTCCCATAGCTTATCCTCTGACCTCCATGCAAGCACCACAGCATGCAGACACCTACCACCCAACACATTACATAAGTAAATTCTATAGAAACAAAAGAAAAAATTTTTAAAGGGAAAAAGAGAAAAAAGGAAGGAAGGAAAAGAAAGCAGGCAGCCAAGCTGGCAAGACAAAGAGCTGGTTTGTGGCTATAACCCCAGCACTAAACAGATGAGATTTTGAGACCAGCCTGGGATACAATGGAATTTGTGATAATGACGAAAAGGCGAAGGAAGAAAGCATAATGATAAGAAGAGCATGAGGAAAGGAAAAGGAAGGAGGCATACAGGGAAAGGAAAGAGGGATGGCAGCCACTGACAAGTGTCAGGCGATAGTAATGCCTGTAATCCTATGCCACAGTGAATGCAGACACAAGAAAATTGCAAGTTTAAAGTCAAAATCTAAGAGCATTGAGATCCTGCCTCAACAAAAGAAAACAAACAAACTTTAACAAAAGAAGAAGAAAGAAAAATAAAAGCAAAATTAAGATCAGGCTGGAAGGAAGTTCAGTATAAGAGTACTTACCTAGCACATATGTGGCCCTGGGTTTGATCCTATACAACAAAGGAAAGAACAAAGGAAAGATTCGGATAGGCAACCTAATACATATCTGAAGGAACTAAAATAAGAGAGGTTTTTTTTCATTATCATTGATTGATTGATTGGTTTACTTTGTATCCCGGCTGTAGTCCCGTCCTCATCTCCTCCTGGCACCACCCTCCCTCTTCCCTTCTTCCCTCTCTATATCCCTCCCCTAGTCCACAGATAGGGGCAGTCCACCTCACCTACTATCTGATCCTAGCTTATCATGTCTCATCAGGACTGTCTGGATCCGCCTCTTTCTCTGTGGCCTGGTAAGGCCTCCTCACCAGGGAGAAGTGATCAAGGAGCAGGCAACCAAGTTCATGTCAGACACTGCTTACTAGGAACTTACATGGAGACTGAGCTGTCCATGGCCTACATCTGAGCAGAGGGCCTAGGTCATCTCCATACATGGTCCTTGGTGGATTCATCAGTGTCTGCAGGACCTCCTGAGCCCAGATTTTATGGCTCTGTTGGTCTCCTTGTGGCGCGCCTGTCCCATCCAGGTCTTTCTATCTCCCCCTTCTTTCATAAGATTCTCGGCACTCTGACAAAATTTGGCTATGAGTCTCAGCATCTGCTTCGATACCCTACTCGGTAGTCTTTCAAAGGCCCTCTGTGGAAGGCTCCTGTCTTGTTCCCTGTGTTTTCCTACTTCTGATAACTATCCTGTTTGCCTTTCTGAATATAATCCTGTACAATCACTTTGGAAATCAATCTGGTACTTTTTCAGAAAATTCGTTATAGCGCTACCTCAAGACCCAGCTACACCACTCCTGAACATACATCCAAAAGATGCTCAATCATAAAACAAGAACATTTGCTCAACAATGTTCATGGCAGCTTTATTCATAATAGCCAGAATCTGGAAACAACCAAAGAATGGATAGAGAAATTGTGGTACATTTACATAATGGAATACTACACAGCTATTAAAAACAAAAACATCATGAGATTTGCAGGCAAATGGATAGAACTAGAAAAGATCATCCTGAGTGAGGTAATCCAGAAGCAGAAAGACACACATGGTATATACTAACTTATAAATGGATATTAGCTATATAATATAGGATAACTATACTAAAATCTATAGTCCTAAAGAAGCTAAACAACAAAGAGGACCCTGCAGAAGAAAAGAGTTTTAAAAGGGGGAGGGGAGGCGAAAGGATATAATAAGGATTAGGAAAAAGGAAAAAAAATAGACTAGAAAAACAGAAAAAAACAAGCAGCCAAACCAGACTGCTGCTGCTTCCTCTCTCTCTGCCCTCCAGGAGAGGGGGAGAGTAACTATGGAAACGGAAATACTAAGGAAAAAGAATGAAAGAGGAACCATTACAATAGATACCACATAAATAAAAAACAAAAGAACAGCCCACTAGTTATCCAGGATGAATTAATAAAATTCCTAGAAGTTCACTACCTACCAACACTGAATCATGAAAAAATAGAAGAAAGTCTATATAGCTCAGCAAAGAAAGTGATTCAGCAATTAAAACAAACACCATCAGAGAAAAGACTAGAACTTATGGCTTCCATGAGGAACTCTACCAAACATTCTGAGAATTAGTATCAGCCCACGTTTGGTGGCACATGCCTTTAATCCCAGCACATGGGAGGCAGAGGCAAGTGGACCTCTGTGAATCTGACGCCAACTGGTCCTCATAATAAGTTCCAGAACTACATAGGGAGATCTTGTCTCAAAAAAAAAAAAAAATCTAAAATTTTCTGAGTTGCTGACAGGATACACCAAATGGAAAATTGCACCCTTGATCTCATGTGTTCAATTATAGTTAAAAGCCAGGCACATTAAAAGCAATGGATAAATTTCCTTCAGTCTTTGTGTACATGGTTATAAACCAAGTGTAACTGAATGAAGTATTTAGACTTATTATCCAGGATAATTCATTATATATATGCAAATAGTCCAAAAACTCTAAAATCTAAAACATATTTTATCTAAAGCAACCTCAGCTATAAGATAGCAAACCTATTTTGTCTTTATATGTATCTGATTTTTTTTCAGTTAGCAGATGTCCTCTAAGCTCACCAGCATTGGTGGAAATGTCAGAATTCCCTTCTGTTTAAAGGATGAATAGAATTAATCACATATTTATAACACATTTTATCTACCCATTTGCATTTGTTCATGTCTCAACATCTCAGTTGCTTCTAGATCTTGCTATATTGAGTAATTCTACAGAAACATGGTTGTCAATTTTTGTCAACTTGACATAAAACTAGACATGCCTGGGAAGAGGAATTTCAATTAAGAACTGAATTCATCAGACTGCATTCTGGGAATATCTGTGGAACATTTTCTTAACTCCAGGAGATACCATTCCTGAGCACATAAACCTGGGTTGTATTAGAAAGGTAGCCTGCTGGGAAGTCCTGGGGAGTCTCAATGGAGTATTATTACTCAGCAATTAAAAACAAGGAAATCCAAATGGTGGGATCTAGAAAAGATCATCCTGAGTGAGGTATCCCCGAAGCAAAAAGAGACATATGGTATATACTCACTTATAAGTGGATACTAGACCTAAAAGATGGGATGAACATACTAAAATCTGTACACCTAAAGAAGATAAAAAAGAAGGAGGACCTGGGTAAGATGATCAATCCTCACTTAGAAAAGCAAATGGGATGGACATTGGAAGTAGGAGAAAACAAGAAACAGGACAGGAGCCTACCACAGAGAGCCTCTGGGAGACTCTACTTAGCAGAATATCAAAGCAGATACTGAGACTTATAACCAAACCTTGGGCAGAGTGCAGGGAATCATATAAAAGAAGGGGGAGTTAGTATGACCTGGAGAGGACAGGGGCTCTACAAGGACCAAATATATCTGGGCCCAGGGGTCTTTTATGAGACTGTTTCTTCAACCAAGGACCATACATGGATATAACCTAGAACCCCTCCCTGCTCAGACGTATCCCATGACAGCTCAGTATCCAAGTGGGTACCCTAGCAAGGGGAACGGGGACTGTCTCTGAAATGAACTCAGTGGCTGGCTCTTTAACTTCCCCCCCACCTCCAAACCCCCAAGGGAGGAGCAGCTTTGTTAGGCCACAGAGGAGGACATTGCAGCCAGTCCTGATGAGACCTGATAAGCTAGGGTCAGATGGAAAGGGAGGAGGACCTCCCATATCAGTGGACTTAGGGGCAGGGAGGAGATGAGGGAGAGAGGGTGGGATTGGGAGGGAATAAGGGAGGAAGCTACAGCTGGGATATAAAGTAAATAAATGTAATGAATACAAAAAAATTAAAATTTAATTTCAAAAAAATTTTAAAAAATAAAGAAAAAGAGAAAAGAAAGGCAGCCGAGAAAGCCAGGGAGCAACCCATTAAGCAGCACTCATCAGCGGTTTCTGCTTCAAGCTCCTTTAATTCCTGCCTTGACTCCTCATCCTCCCTCAAGTTGCTTTTGGTCAGTTTTTTCACAACAGAAAGAAAAGGAAACAAGGATAGCGGGAGTACAGATAAATCTTCATCATACTGATTCAATTCCTTTGCATATACATCCAAATGTATGTTTACTGGGTTATAGGGTAGTTCTAATTTTTAGAGGGATTTTTGTTGTTGCCACTTATGAGAAACTTTAATAATGTAAAAAGACACACAAATGACCAAATATGCACACCCTTAGCAGTCTTCAAAGAAATGCAAAGTAAAGTCTCAATGAGGAGCTAGAGAAATGGTTCCATGATTAAAAGCACTTGTTGCTCTTTCAGAGGAGCAGGGTTGGCTTCTAGCACCCATGTTGTGTGGCTCACCATCTACTGTAATTCCAACTCCAGGAGACCTGATGACCTCTCTGGCCTCTGTAGCACACACAAGCATGTACAGACATGTACATGTGCACACACATACATATACACACAAAGAATGAAATAAATCTTTAACAAAAACAATGAGATATCACCCAGTACTTGTTAAAATAGCTATTATAAAAACATACTAAGGTCATATACTTCAGTGGCATACTACTAACCTGGTATGCACAAGGTTACCAGCATATATGTCCCCCTCACCAGCAAAATAAAAGAAAGTCTTGAGGACTTCCCAAAACACAATCATGGATTCACTAGAATCCTAACAAATATCAAACAAAACACCATACCAAGGCACAACACAATCAAACCAACTGTTTAAAACCAGTAAAAGCCAGCAAAAAAAAAAAAAAAAAATTCTTACAATATCAAGATTGTAACTACTTCAGGCTTATTGACAATGACTCAAGACAAAGGATGATAAAGGCACGTTTTCAAAGCGTTAAAAAAAAAAATCCAGCCTAAAAGTCTATACAAGTTTTCGGCCACATTAATGAACTATAACAGCATCTCCTTCCTTCCCGCCCCCTTGTCCCTCCTCTTTTCCCCCCTCTATCAAACTAGGCAACCTAAACTGGCTTCAAACTCAATGTTCCTGCCTCAACTTCCTCAATTCTGGGATTACAGACATAAATTACCACACTGCTGATAACATTTTCAGACATGTCAAATATCAAGCAATTACTTTCTATGAATCTTTTCTCTGAGGCTACTAAAAAATTTATCTAACCAAAATGAGGATGAAAACTAAGAAAATATTTAAGTACAGACTACCATAGAGCTTCATGCAGGATTAAAGTTCATAAGTAAATTCCTGGGAAGACGGTGGTAGCATCTGGGTAGGAAAATCCTCTGCAGACTCTTGTGGTGTACACTCGTCCCTTCTGCAAACATTATTTGTGAAATTCTGAAACACCTAGTGTTAAGCTGAAGGAAGCTGATGACAAGGACTATGCTTCTTCAGATTACAAGAGATAGCTCACCCTGTCACTACATGGCATCCACCAAATCCATGACCATTATGCTCTGCTCAAGCACATGACACCACACAGCCACTGAGATGGCAAATTAAAACAAATGCTTTCACCCTTCAGTTGTTACCTTAGAATTTTTGGTCACAGCTATTAAAAAGTAACTAATACTGACCCATGGTGACAACATCTATAACTAGGGAGAAAATACTATTCAAATCTGAACAGCTAGAAGGTTGTAGACTGGAGTTCTCTAAGGAAACAGAAGGGATAAAAACCCTGCTATGTCTAAATAGCTAAACAACAGTGACAAATTAGTTATTAGTGCTAAACTAGATAAGTAAAAAATAGTAATTACTATGTCCAAGGAAAACAAAAAACTTCGCAAGAAGTAATAGTAGCCTTGTTCATCAACATGATTGATTCTAACTGTGAAAAATGTCAAATACTAGTCACAAACCTTGATATATCTGTACTACAAGGGAGACTACAAGGACAACACACAGAAGAGGGAAGGACCGCTGTGAGCTCAGGCCAGGAGGTCTCTGTTACTTTAGAGATAAGAGTGAAGAAGAAAATGATTTAGCAAGAGTTAAAAGTAACTGCCCTTGAAGAGATGGGGTTACAGTTGGATAGCAAAAAGCTACAATTACCAAATGTTATAAGGAGAATAAGAGATTTTTAAACAATTTGTTCTTACCTCAGGGGGCTCCGAGAGCCTGTCATCATTTGTCAAAGAATGACCACTTGCACAAGAAGCAGAATCCGAGATGTCCACGGCCCCATCTTCACACTCACTAGGCTCCTGAGCATCTTCCAGGTCACTGTTAATCTCCCAGTCAATAAACTGTAATTCATCTAAAACAAAATATATTTTTAACTTTATTAATATTATATTCCCTTAACATTTATTTTACAAAGCTTATTCTCGGTGACGGGCATACCGTAGCACTGAATGCACTTTACAAGAGCACCAACAGCGAGAACCGTAACCCTCCTCCCATCTCTGGCCGCTGCTCCTCCCAACTCCTCCCAAACCTAAGGTGCAAGTGACCTACTTTTATCCAATCAGTTTTGAATCCTTGCAGTTTCTCCATCACGCTCAAAAAAAGTACATCTTATTTCTCCTGTCTTATAGACCTTGTTTTTTTAATATCTTAATCCCTCCTTATCAATTACAGAAAACTGCCTCATTTTTCTACATAATTCAATACTCTAGGCTATCAATGAACCATGGTTTACTTATATAGTTCACTGTTAAAAAATAACTTTTTCAGAGCTAGAAAGATGGCTGAGTAGTTAGGAGTATTGACTGCTCTTGCAAAGTACCCAGGTTCAATTCCTGGCTGCCTCGTGGTTCTAGAAAATGTTTGTAATTCCTGCTCCAAGAAAATCCAGTGCCCTCCTCTGGCCTCCATGAGTACTGCATGTATGTGGTGTAAAAACATGCAGACAGGCAAAACACCCACATACATTAAATAAATAAATAAATAAATAAATAAATAAATAAATAAATAAATAAATAAATAAATAAAGGAAATCATTTCACCCAAGATTTTTTCAAAAAATTTCTTTTAGCAATATAGAAAAAAAAACAAATTTATTTTCATTCTACCTCATAAACACAATCTCATAAAACCTTAGAAAAATTTTAAGACAGGCTAAATTATGCATATATATTATATGACTAAACATACTAAATCTAATCTGAGATACCTAAATAACTGAAAGTAGTTATCACAGATAAATTAAACTGTGAAGCATTATACATGACATAAATATTCCCTATACTTTAAAGTACAAGTCCTGAGGACTGGAGAGAGGGCTCAAAGCTTAAGAGCACTGGCTGCTCTTCCAAAGGTCCTGAGTTCAATTCCCAGCACCCACATGGTGGCTCACAACCATCTACAGTGTGATCTAATGCCCTCTTCTGGCATCAGGCACAAATGCAGACAAAATACTGTATAAATAATAAATAAATACATCTTTTTTTTTTTTAATGCCAGCATTATTGCTGGGCAGGAGAGTGCACACTTTTCACCCAGTGCTTAGGGAGGCAGAAGCAGGCGGACTCTGACTTCGAGGCCAGCCTGGTCTATAGAGTAAGTTCTATGATAGCCAGGGCTGTTATACAGAGAAATCCTGTCTTGAAAAGACAAACAAAAATAGATAGATAGATAGATAGATAGATAGATAGATAGATAGATAGATAGATAGATAGATAGATAGACAGACAGACAGACAGACAGACAGACAGACAGACAGACAGACAGACAGACAGACATAACATTTTTAATGTCTGGTAAGATTTGAGAAGATACAATAAAAGTACACTACACTAATGACAGAAAACTAGAGATTAAACCACCACAGAAGAAAGCAGATGCATAGGCCTTTATTTCTCACATCTCAGTGAGAATCCAGGCAAGGAAGTACACGATAAATTCTCTAGCCACTGCATTATCACAGCAGAAAGTCATGTGAGCTGAAGGAGCACACACTCAGAGCTGCCACCAGCACTATACATCTGTGGAACAACCATTATAAACTCTGTTTTCATTCAAAACACAGAGTATCTTAGAAGGGTCTGTCATACCAATCTAGACATGGACATTGAAAATATAGAAGTGAAAGAAAACACGGTACTGACTTTAAGTAGTCCAAAGAAAAGTAACATACATATTACAATGTGTATATTAAATGATATTCCAGAAACAAAACAGGGATTTTATGACTAGTAATGCCATGCACTTTACAAATGAAGACTGGGCATGAACTTGATGGCTGACTCTTTGACCCTCCCCCATACAAGCCAGGGAGTGACAGACTGGCTAGATCCCAGGGGAGGACATTGCAGCCAGCCCTGAGGAGACAGGATGAGCTGGGGTTGGATGGAAGGGAAGGAGGTCCTCCCCTGTTGGTGGACTTGGAGGGGGCGGGGAGGAGGGAGATGAGGGAGGGAGTGGGAGGGCGGGAGGGAATGAGGGAGGAGGCTACGCCTGGGATTCAAAGTACCTAACCTGTGATTGATATAAAAATAAATAAAAAATAATAATAATTAAAAAAACAACAACGAATGAAGACTGGGTTTCTAATAAGCTAAGTGTGGGTTTCAGACCTGGGACAAGCAGCTAAGGTGAATATTTAACATATCAAAGCGGACCTGGCCTCCAGGTTCTCCCAGCATTCTACCTGTTACAGGACACTGCTGCATCCCTGCCCTCTACCCTAAACTTTCCAGCCTAGGGGCAGGGTTGCCCTATATAAGCCAGACATTTTGGTTCCTCCCTCTCTCTGCATTTTCTCTCTTCCTCTCCCTCTTCCTGTCTGTCTCCCCATAGAGACTTCACTGGCCTCATTCCTTGGGACCAGTGAACCTGCCTAAGTTCTGCATCCAATAAATCTGTCTATGCTTTAATCTTTAACTGGCTCATTTCACCAGTGGAGAAAACCTATTACTGAGGAGCTTTGCAAAAGCTCTAAAAGACAGAACTATCTGGATTTATGTCGGGGGGTGGGGGGGAGGTGCATGTATGCATGTGTATATATATGTGATCCTCATGTACTGCCCTATGTGTTTTTTGAGACAGAGTCTCTCACTGGCCTGTAACTTACCAAGAAAACAAGGCCCTCCAGCCACCAAGACCCTGGGATCTGCCTATCTCCGTCCCTAATGCTCAGATTCCTACACCACTGATTTTTGTTTTGTTTTGCTTTGTTTATAGGGTTTTATAGTTTAGTTCTGGCTGAACTGGAACCTGGTGTGTAGATCAGGTGGCCCTGAACTCTCAGAGATCCTCCCAAGTGTTGGGATGAAAGGCGTGTCACTAAACCCTACCTTGTGACTTTAAAGCCATAGGTTCTGGTATTGAATTCAACTTGTGTTCACCAACTGAACTACTTCCTTAGGCCCAAGAAGAGAAATTTTTAAGAAAATAATATTTTGACAATTTTAACTTAAGGGTTCTTCCTTCTTAAACCCAATTCTGGACCCTGTAATCAAGTCTTTCTAATCCTAGGACTGGGATATTATTTGTAAAGAAAATGAAGAAAGATTTGGCAAGCAGTATATTATTAAACATAGGCATGCCTAGGTCTGAGTCATCAAATGGAGCACTAATTAATATGCCTCTCTTCACCTGACCTTTTATAAGTCCCAATCTTTTAATAAAATGAAGATATTTTAGTTCATTAAATAGAGTATGTATAAAAGGAAATAACATATTTAATACCCAGCTTTGTGTCTTAGACAAAATAAAGTCTTGATAACTATGGTATTTGTCATCCATTAAAGACTTAAACAATATTAAAGGAAGGAATAGGGAGACAGGAGAACAATATAGAACAAGATAGAGACAGTCCAGCAACTACATGCATGCCTACAAATACTACAAAGGATCACCTTTGTAAGAAAAGTCAACATACGTTAAATAATATCATTTTTAAGTATTCTAATTTTTAATTTATTGGCTAGTGTGTGAGGATACACACATACATGTGTGTGCGTGTATGTAGAGGCCAGAAGTCAGTGTCAGGAATCTTTTTACATCACTTTCAACCTTCTATTTGCAGACAGGGTCTCTTCCTAAGCAGGACGAGCTGACTAGCCAGCTGGTTGTAAACACTAGCAATTTTCCCATGTCTTCCATTCCGGTGCTGACGCATGCTGTGCCCAGCCTTTGTTAACATGGCTGCTTGGGATTGAGATCAGGTTCTCACACTTGCGCAGCTAACACTTTATGGGTGTAGTCATTTCCTCAGCCCCTAATTTTTTGTTTCCTGGAACAAGATCTCAATATGGAACCATCCTTGGTTGAAACGCCATAGGTAAGCCAAGCTGGCTTTGAACTCACAACCATCTCACTTCTCAGTCCCTTAAGTGCTGAAAGGTTTTTAAATAATTACATTTATACATTATATTTATATATTAAATAATTAATAATAATTTTAAATAATTAACCCAGAGTATGTTTCTATTTACAAACAGAATTTTATAACCTACCAAATATATCTTTTAGTAGAAGAGGACAACAGTGTTTTTAAGTATCAACTTTATTAAGATACAATTAATACGAATCACCTAGTTTTTAATACTAAAACTATGTTCTAAATCATGTAAAACAGGCCAAGAGTCATATCACAATGAGTTTCAATTAACATAAGTTATTACTAACATAACAATTATCAGCTTCATATAACATAAAATACTCTATTGTCAGATAACTACTAACATGTCATTGGTGGTTGCCAGAATGGCATTCACAGTGGGGAGCAGATTTGAAGCACCTTCCAGAGATGTCTGAGCATACTAACATGAACAATCTGAGTAAAGGCAACAGGCTTATTTTGAAAACAAAAGTGCTAATTTTGAGAAGACTTGTTTTAAAATAAACAAAATACACTATAAACTATCATTAGAGCAGAAACCTATTACTAAGTTAAATTTCTACCACATACTGATTCTTATAATATTTACTCATTTTAATAAAGTTAGCCTGGAGGAAGCACAGTTGTGGCATTTCTTAGGAATTGGAAGAGCTGGCTTGGCATTAAAGAATGAAAATAGAATTCTAATTAAATCTAAGCAAATAAAACCTAACTTATTAACTTCAGCAAGACAAAAAACACAGTAAGGACAAGTACAGTGGTGCAGGTTTATAAGACAGAAAACACACTAAGGACAGGCACACAGGTGCAGGTCTGTAAAACACCAAACACAGTAAGGACAGGCAGAGTGGTGTAGGTTTGTAAGACACACAGTAAGGACAGTACAGTAGCACAGGTTTTCATGAGAGGTGGACACAAGAGGATTTCAGGCTCAGGGCTAGCCTGGGCTACAACATACTCTATCTCAAAAAGTAAAATGCAAAAACAAGACCATGCTGGTCTATAGGCCAGCATGGTGCCAGAGAGTTAGACATCTTCATTTACTTATTTTACTTTTTATTTTTTGAGACACGGTTTAGCCTGTCTGTGTAGCCCTGCCTGTCCTGGACTCGATTTGTAGACCAGGCTGGCTTCAAACTCACAGAGATCCACCCTGCCTCTGCCTCCCAGTGCTGGGATTAAAGGTGTACACCACACACCCAGTGAGAGTTCAACATCTTGATCCACAGGCATCAGAAGGAGACTGTGTATCACACTGAGTATAGCTTGAGCAGAGACCTCAAAGCCCACTCCCACAGTGACACACTTCCTCCAACAAACTAGACCTCCTACAGTGCCACTCCCTGTGGCCAGGTATTCAAACACGAGCCTGTGGGGTATTCAAACTACCACATACACCAACTCCAGAAAGTTACAGTCTCACTTCCACCTGCAAGCTGTGACAGACACACATGCTTGTAGGGACACACACAGACACACAGACACTTCAAATAAATAAATTTTTAAAATGCTAAAGATACATAAATCAATGTAATTAATAGAGGGCCCACATGTAAAACAATAGAACCACAGCCAAAACTACACATACATCGGAGAAATGACAGCCTCAAGAAATCATGTATGAAAACTGGATGTCCACTTGCAGAACAAAACTAGGTCTCCTCCTCTCACACTGAATGAAAGCTCACTTCAAACAAGTCGCCAGCCTTAATATAAGACATGAAACTCTGAAATTATTAGAGGGAAAATAAGGAAAAGAGTATGTAGGCATAAGCAAGAATTTTCTGAAAAGGACCCCTATCATCATCAAATAGGACATCATGTAATTAAAAGGCTCTGCACCTCACCTGGGCAGCACAGCAGAGCTGGCTCTGAACAGCTGGTGGGTATGAACATAGGAGAGCTGACCCTGACTCTTGCCTGCTGTGTGGTGGTGCAGATCAGGGAAAGATGCCCTTCTTCCCTCCCTCGTCCCTCATCACGAATGGTGGGTGAGCTGGCCCCAGGTCAGGAGAGCGGGAGAACTGGCCCTGTCCCTCACCTGCTGCAGCACTCAGGAGAGCAGTCCCTCCACCACGTCTGGGCAGCACAGTAGAGCTGGCCCTGATGGCATGGGCACAGATGAGCCGGGCCCAAGGGCATGAGATTGGGAAAGTTGGCTCTGCCCTTGATGGCAGAGGCACTGGATGGTTATCTGAGACAGGGCAGGAGAGCTTACACTGATGGTGTGGGTGTGAGAGAGCTGGTGGAATGACGAGCTCAAATACTTCTCAGTCTCAGATCCAGGGCCTTAAACTGGCCCACCCCAATATTTAGCCCATTGATGAACTGCTGGCATGCATGAAGTAGCCAGTCCTATATACCCAAAACTACAGGATCTCCATGACACAAGGCAACATCAGGATATCTGAAAGGAGTCCCAGTGAGGCTCCGGTATTGGCGGTGCAGCAGAAGACCAATGACTCATTGCCAAGAACATTCACAAGCAAAGAATTGTGGACAAAAGAGTATACCAGCGAATGAACTGCGACACACTACAGCTTCCACAGTAAGAATTTTTTTTCCTTTTGGACAGATTGGGTGGAGGGCAGGTATGAGGAGAAGGGTAGATGAGTGGGATTGGAGTGTATGATATAAAATTCACAAAAAAAATTCAAAAATAAAGCAAAAACAAAATTATGAAGGCACTATAATATTTATTTCTTAAAATTGTCATGAAAAATATTATGTAAAAATGTTTCTATAGAGAATATAAATCAGCAAAGTCATAATTCATAATAAATATATAAAACAAAAATGATTCCACTACTACTATACCCGGTATTAAAAAAAAAATACACTGGACTTTACAAAATCAGCATTTTACCTTCAGTGGCTCCATCTTCTGGACATAACAGAGTCCTGTCTGCTCTACAGCCATGTGCACCGTCTCTCTGTGACTCAGGGGCTATTTTTTCTTCATCTGAGAAATCACTTTCACTCGAACTCCACGTTATATCTACAAGCTCACTAGCACTCTTACTTGTTTCTGTTACAGAAAAAGAAAACACAAATATTAGCTGATAAGTATTATCAGGGAGGAAGGCTTGTAGGAGCCAGAGAGGTCAAGGACATCACTAGAAAACCCATTGCATCAACTAACCTGGGCTCATAGGGGCTCACAGAGACTGAATTGACAATCAGGGAGCCTACATGGGTTTGACCTACGCTCTCTGCAAACGTTATGGTTGTGTAACTTGGTCTTCTTCTGAACACCTAATATTGGGTGCAGGAGCTTTTTTCTAACATTTCTGCCTGCTTTGAGGACCCTTTTTCTCCTACTGGGTTGCCTCAACCACCCTTAATATGAGGGGAGGTGCTTAGTTTTATTGCAACTTAACATGCCATGTTTGGCAGATATTCCTGGGAAGCCTATAGTTATAAATTAAATTTACTATTGTTATATCTTTCAGTTAAGCGGCAGTTATTCCTAAACAGCTGTATAACCAAATCACCACACAGAGACTAGGATTTATTTAATTAACCTACAGCACAATGCTGGGCAATAGTTACTCCATCCTAAACCTCCAAGCCCGCATAGTTTCCTACCATTCAGATTTCACCCATTATACTTGCTTTAAGTCATATCTGGGGTCCAGTTCATTTCTAGACTTGGTTTCCGGACCTCACCAGCAGATTCTCCTCCTCTTCCTCTCCTCTCTTCCTGCTTCCTTCCTTTCCTCCCACTCCTGACCAGGATGTCCCAACCTATCCTCTCCATTGCTCACCATTGTGGCTGGTTGTTTTAATTGACAATTTAGAGAACAAATGGTGGCATGTTTACACAAACTTGAGACAGGTGATGCTTAGTGTAAGCATCACAATGCAATGTCCGGATTGAAACCAGATAGTGGGGGAGAAAAAGCAGCATTTGAATGAACAAGGTAAATTGTACACATTCCAAAAGACTGGTAGACGAACAGAGGCCCAGCCTTTTCTGAAGGGAAACTGGGGGAAAGGAGGGGTCTGAAGAAAGAGGAGGGAGGAGACTTGGGATTTCATGCAGTTGGAATGTAATATATGAAAGAATAAATTAAAAATTTTTTAAAGTAAACTCAGTAAGGACAACCAACATGTTTAATGGTCACCAGCAGGAACAAATGGGTAGTGATAGAGATGAAAGATGAATTCTCAAAAAATACCTTTTACCTTCCTTTTAACCCTGAATATACAAACTATCCAAACTGTGTAAGTGACATTTTAAAAGGATGAAAATAAAATCACAGAAAAAATAGCTTTAAGCTCATCTGTAAATAAATCAACACGTAGGAGTTGGGAATTTAGTTAGGTGGTAGGCTTACTTATAAATCTAAGGGCTCCAAAGTTTGGGTCTCCAAAACCAGAGATTAAAAACTTAAAAAATAAATCAACAAAGCATTATTACCTTTCTTTGGTCTTGGAGATAATTCCACATGTTTTTCGGTAACAGCTGTCTTTTCACTTGTTAATGGCTGCATCCAAAATAATAATAAAAATAATTCACTTATATGACTTGTGTGAATAAAGGCTAACTACCAATACTATTTTATAAAATGTATTATATTATACCCTCCCTGACATATTCCTCTGCTTTTTTAAAAATATTCACCAATTGAATTCCCAAAACATGTAGTCCTTGCAGACACAAAAATTTATTCTCATATTTTTCTGGACTCTAAATTGGCTGTTGAAACATTTCACATAGTAGTCAATGTTAATGTCTTCTCATATATATGACTACACTCCTTACTACATATAGCTATATTATCGTTAGTTTATAACAGTATTCCTCTATAATTTACGCCATACATAAAAATTAATTGCAATCAGACCGACAAGATTCTGAATATACAAATATTTTATAAGTGTATTCCTTACAAAGTGTAGTACATTCGTACCTGACAGCATTCTCAGAGTGCATTCTTCAAGAAAAGTAGTGCTTCGAAAAGTAAGAGAATTCCAAAGAGACTAGCTACAACAGGCTAGATACCCAGGACCTTCTACATTCAGGAAAAACAATTTTATAGCTCTATTACCAGGGTCTCAGAAGCGTTCTGAAATCCTTCTCCACACTTGAGCCATGCTTTAGAGAGAGAGAGAGCTGCTTCCACTGTTTTGAAATGTGCTCTTCTCAACTGTTGTGACCTCTCTTCTAGAAAGGATGGCTGCTCCATACACCAATTCCTTTTCCTCTGCAGAAGTGAATGAAAAAAAGAAAAAACAAAAATCAAACAGGAAAACCAACTTTGTTATAATATAATTAGCAATTTAGAAGCCAGGAGGGTGACAGGAAAAGGATAGCATTTAAACGCCTCCGGATCTTCACTTCTTATCTAGCAACTAGATAACAAGATCGAAACCTCACTGAAAACTAATCAACAAACTTCAAAGAGTGAGGACAAACCACCACCAACATAAACTTTTATAGTGCCCCTATCTGAGGGGAAGAAGCCAAGAAAGCTGAAGGCAATAACCCTTCCCTTCTCTACACCATTGGTTCCTGAGGAAGTAGCACTGAAAACTACGCCAAACTAAGCAAAGACTCTACACCTAAAAGTACCAGGAGTAGAACCCACTTAACAACAGAGGGGTGACAGAGACAAAAAAAAGAAAAGCCAACAGGGCAAAGCACAAAGCAGTACCAGGAGGCAGCTACATAACAGAAAATGAGTGTCTTTATTTCTATATCCATAAGGAGACTACATAAGGTAAAGAAATTATCCTGAAACTTCTAAATGTTCATAAAAACTATTCTATAAAAATAAACAACAAAGACATATCAAAGCCAGATGCCACACATATTGTTAAAGGGAAAGAATAAAAAAGAGAGAGAATAATATTCCCATACATAATGAAAATAGATCAAGGACGTACCACACAAATTAAATAGAAAGCCAAACTTGAAGTTTCTGTCATACAGCCTTTTTCACTGCTTGGTGAGAGTTACCCCATGATATTTTAGATTATTTGAGGTTATTGTGAAAGCTGTTGTTTCTCTGATTTCTTTCTCAGGCAATTTGTTATTTGTGCATAGGTGGGCTATTGATTTGGTACTGTTGTTAAGCTTGTATCCAGCCACTTTGCTAAATGTGTTAATCAGATGTGGGTGGTCCCTAAAGGAATTTTGACGGTCACTTTGTATAATATTGTATCATCTGCAAATAACAATACTTTGACTTCTTCCTTTTTAATTTGTATCCACTTCATCTCCTTCCGTTGTCTTATCGCTCTAGCTAGGACTTGAACTACTGTATTAAATAGATAAAGAGAAAATGGACAACCTTGTCTTGTTCTGATTTTAGTGAAATTGCCGTGAGTTTCTCTCCATTAAATTTGATGTTAGTAATAAAATTTGGTGTGGTAATAAAAAACTGCATGGTACTGGTGTAAAAACCAAACAAGTTATTCAACAAAATCAAACTGAAGACCTTGACATAAATTCACACACCTATGTACACCTGATTTTTTATAAAGAAGCCAGAAATACACACTAGAAAAAAGAAAGCATCTTCAATAAATGTTGCTGCCAAACTGCATGTCTGGACATAGCAGGATGCAAATAGATCCAAATTTATCACCCTGCACAAAACTCAAGTCCAAGTGGATCAAGGACCTCAACATAAAACCACATATATTAAATCTAATAAAAGACAAATCAACAAGATAGACAAACCCTTAGCCAAACTAACTAAAAGGCAGAGAGAGACTATCCAAATTAACAAAATCAGAAATGAAAAGGGGGACATAACAACAGACACTGAGGAAATCCAAATAATCATTAGGTCTTACTTCAAAAGTCTATATACCACAAAATTTGAAAATCTAAATGAAATGGACAATGTTCTTGATCAATTCAACTTACCAAAGCTGAATCAAGACCAGGTAAATCAACTAAATAGTCCTATATCCCCTAAGGAAATAGAAGACGGAATCAAAAGTCTCAACCCAAAAAAAGCCCAGGACCAGATGGTTACAGTGAGAATTCTACCAGACCATCAAAGGAGAGCTAACTCCAGTTCTCTTCAAACTGTTTCACAAAATAGAAACAGAAGAGACACTACTAAACTCATTCTATGAAGCCACAGTCACCTTGGTACCTAAACCTCACAAAGACCCAACAAAGAAAGAGAATTTCAGACCAATCTCCCTTATGAACACTGATGTAAAAATACTCAACAAAATACTTGCAAACTGAATACAAGAACACATCAAAGATATCATCCACTATGACCAAGTGGGCTTCATCCCAGGTATGCAGGGGTGGTTCAATATACAGAAATCCATCAATGTGATCCACCATATTAACAAACTGAAAGAAAAAAAAACACGTGATAATCTCCTTAGATGCTGAAAAAGCATTTGACAAAATCCAACATCCATTCATGTTTAAAGTATTAGAAAGATCAGAGCTACAAGGCACGTACCTAAACATAGTAAAGGTAATACGCAGCAAACCTATAGCCAACATGAAACTAAATGGAGAAAAACTTAAAGCAATCCCACTGAGATCAGAGACAAAGCAAGGCTGCCCACTCTCTCCATATCTCTTCAATATAGTTCTGGAAGTCCTTGCTAGAACAATAAAACAATTGAAGGAGGTCAAGGGGATACAAATTGGAAAGGAAGAAGTCAAAGTATCACTATTTGCAGATGATATGATAGTATACCTGAGTGACCCCAAAAATTCTACTAGGGAACTCCTACAGCTGATTAACACCTTCAGCAGAGTGGCTGGATACAAAATTAACTAAAAAAAAATAAATAAATAAATCAGTAGCCCTCCTGTATACAAAAGACAAAAGGGCTGAGAAAGAAATTAGGGAAACAAAACCCTTCACAATAGCCATATATAAAGGATATAAAGGATATATCCTTTATAAAGGATATAAAGTACCTTAGTGTGACCCTAACCAAGCAAGTCAAAGACTTGAATGAAAAAAATTTCCAGTCTCTAAAGAAAGAATTAGAAGAAGATATCAGAAGATGGAAAGATCTCCCATGCTTATGGCTTGGCAGGATTAACACAGTAAAAATGGCCATTTTACCAAAAGCAATCTACAGATTCAATACAATTCCCATCAAATTACTAACACCATTCTTTACAGACCTTGAATGAAAAATTCTTAACTTCATATGGAATAACAAGAAACCCAGAATTGCTAAAACAATCCTCTACAATAAAAGATCTTCTGGAGGTATCTCTATCCCTGATCTAAGGATGTACTATAGAGCAACCATACTAAAAACTGCATGGTACTGGCATAGAAACAGAATGATGGATCAATGGAATTGGATAGAAGACCCTGATATAAGCCCACACACTTATGGACACCTGATTTTTGACAAAGATGCCAAAACCATACAATGGAAAAAAGACAGCATCTTCAACAAATGGTGCTGTTCTAACTGGATGTCTATATGGAGAAAAATGTAAATAGATCCATACTTATCACCCTGCACAAAACTAAAGTCCAAGTGGATCAAAGACCTCAACATAAAACCAGACACACTAAACCTGTTAGAAGAAAAAGTGGGGAAGAGCCTTGGACCCATTGGCACAGGAGACAACTTCCTGAACAGAACACCAACAGCACAGGCTCTAACAACAACAATCAATAAATGGAACCTCATGAAATTGAAAAGCTTCTGTAAAGCAAAGGACACTGTCATCATAACGAAACACCTGCCTACAGATTGGGAAAGGATCTTCACCAACCCTATATCTGACAGAGGGCTAATATCCAGTATATATAAAGAACTCAAGAAGTTACACAGCAACAAATCAAATAATCCAATTAAAAAATGGGGTACAGAGCTAAACAGAGAATTCTCAACAGAGGAATATCAAATGGCAGAGAAACACTTAAAGAAATGTTCATCATCCTTAGTCATCAGGGAAATGCAAATCAAAACAACCCTAAGATTTCACCTAATAACCCATCAGAATGACTAAGATCAAAAACTCAAGTGACAACACATCCTGGACAGGATGTGGAGAAAGGGGAACCCTCCTCCACTGCTGGTGGGAATGTAAACTTGTACAACCACTCTGGAAATCAATTTGGCACTTTCTCAGACAATTAGGAATAACGCTTCCTCAAGATCCAGCTATACCACTCCTAGGCACATATCCAAAAGAGGCTCAAGTATACAACAAGGACATCTGCTCAACCATGTTTGTAGCAGCTTTATTTGTAATAGACAGAAGCTGGAAACAGGCCAGATGCCCCTCAGTTGAGGAATGGATTCAGAAATTGTGGTACATCTACACAATGGAATGTTAACCAGCAATGAAAAACAAGGATATCTTGAAATTTGCAGGCAAATGGTGGAAACTTGAAAAGATCATCCTGAGTGAGCTATCCCAGAAGCAGAAAGACACACAGGGTATATACTCACTCTAAGTGGATATTAGACATATAATATAGGATAAACATACTAAAATCTGTACACCTAAGGAAGCTAATCAAGAAGGAGGACTATGGCTAAGATGCTCAATTCCCATTCAGAAAGGCAAAGAGGATGGACATTGGAGGACAGAGAAAACAGGGAACAGGACAGGCGCCGCCCACAGAGGGCCTCTGAAAGGCTCTACCCTGTAGGGTATCAAAGCAGATGCTGAGACTCATAGCCAAACTTCGGGCAGAGTGTAGGCAATCTTATGAAAGAAGTAGGAGATAATAAGACTTGGAGAGGATAAGAGCTCCACAAGGAGAGCAACAGACCCAAAAAGTCTGGGCACAGGGGTCTTTTCTAGCCAAGGACCACTCATGGAGATAGCTTGGAACCCCTGCACAGATGTAGCCCATGGCAGTTCAGTGTACAAGTAGGTTCATAGTAATGGGAACAGGGACTGTCTCTGACATGAACTGATTGGCCTGCTCTTTGATCACCTCCCCCTGAGGGGGGAGCAGCCTTACCAGGCCATAAAGGAAGAAAATGCAGCCACTCCTGATGAGACCTAATAGACTTGGATCAGAGGAAAGGGGACCCCGGGAGGGGCACGGGTAGGGAAGAGGGAGGGAGTTTGGGGAAGAAGGAGGGAGGATGGGATTGGGTGGTGAGGAGGGCTACAGGGGGGATACAAACTGAATAAACTGTAATTAATAAAAATAATTTTTAGAAAAAGAAACAACAACTAAACAAAAATAAAGAAAAATCTAATAGAAGAGAAAGTGAGGAATAGCCTTGAATGCACTGGTACAGTAGATGACTTCCTGAACACAACATCAACAGCACAGGCACTAAGATTAACAATTAATAAATGGTACCTCATGAAACTGAAAGTTTCTGTAATGCAAAGAACACCATGAATTAGACAGAGGCGGCCTACAGAATGGGAAAATAATTTTACAAACGCCACATCTGATAGTGGGCTAATATCCAAAATATATAAAGAACTCAAACAGATACCAAATAAAACAAAATAATCTAATTTTAAAAAGGGTACAGATCTAAACAGAGAATCCTCAATAGAGGAATCTCAAATTTCTTTAAGTGAGAAACACTTAAATGTTCAACATCCTTAGCCATCAGGGAAATGCAAATCAAAACTATGGTGATTCCTCAGAAATCTGGGAATCAATCTACCTCAAGACCTAGCTATGCCTTTCTTGGGCATCTACTGAAAGGATACTCTATCCTATCACGAGGACACTTGTTCAGTGTGTTCATTATGGCTTTATCCATAATAGCCAGAAGCTGGAAATAACCCAATGTTCCTCAACCAAAGAATGGATAAACAACATGTGGTACATTTACAGAGTGGAGTACTACTCAGTTGTTTTAAATATATATCATGAAATTTGGAGGCAAATGGGTAGACCTAGAAAAAAATCATCCTGAGTGAGGTATGGTATATATTCACTTTTAACTGGATATTAGCTGTTAAGTACATGATAATCAAGCTACAATCCACAGACCCTGAAGTTAGGTAAAAAGTAATGCTCTATGGGGAATGCATGGACCTCTCAGGGAAAAGGAGAAGGAATAAATTTTGTGGGTAAACTGGGAGTGGATGGGAACAGGTCTGGAAGGGATCAGGTGGGTAGATAGGGGGAGAGAAGTAGGGGAGAGACAGCTGGAATTTGGGAGCATTGGGGGAGTGGTATGGAAACCTCGTGCAGTGGAAATCTATGAGAGAGACACTACTGAGGTCTCCTAGTAATGGAAGATAGTCTTACCTGGCCATTTTTTGTAGCCAGGCAAGGCTTCCAGTAGTAGGACTGGGTTACATTCAGTTGAGTTGTTGGCCAAGGGGGTCCACATGGAGACTACTAAACAATGCAGGTTGATGGTAGGGCAGAATGTTGCTCTCTTACTCTCTGAAAACTAACAGTGGGGTCCCATTGCCAAGATCCCCAGCTCATTAAATGTGGAGAGGTCAAGCTGATGCATGCATGAAGTCTTCATCCCTATGTTCTAGTCTCTTTGGAGTAGGAGGGTACCCAGTAGGCTACCAAAAGAGAAACCTAGACACCAATTCAACCACAAAGCCTCCAACCTACAATCTGTCCTGCCCTGCAAGATGTGCTGGGGCAATGGTCATAGCAGAACTTGTAGAAGTAGCCAACTAATGTTTGGTTTAACTTGAAGGCCTATGCTCTACCTGGATGCCCATCCTGCCTGGATGGCCAGGAACCAGAGACTGGATAACTCAGAGACCTAGAGTAGAACACAACACAACTGGCAAAAATAAGAAATAAAGAAAAAGAGAGAGGAGGAGGAAAGGAGGGGAATGATTCCTATAGATCAGTGCCTGGGAGAGGATACAGAGACCCACAGCCAGACATTATGAAGGGAGAATATAAATTGGAGGTCCCCACTGGGTCCCTCCCCTGGGAGCTCAGGAAACTCTTTGGAAGAGGAGAAGGGAAGGGAAGGGAAGGGAAGGGAAGGGAAGGGAAGGGAAGGGAAGGGAAGGGAAAGGGAAGGGAAGGGAAGGGAAGGGAAGGGAA
>CM053745.1:2129429-2214953 GCA_028658305.1 Pachyuromys duprasi | reverse complement strand
AAATTGTGGTACTTTTACACAATGGAATACTACTCAGCAATTAAAAAGGAGGAAATCATGAAATTCGCAGGCAAATGGTGGGACCTGGAAATGATCATACTGAGTGAGGTATCCCAAAAGCAGAAAGAAACATATGGTATATACTCACTTATATAGACCTATAGGATAGGAAGTTCAAGCTGAAATCTACACACCTAGAGAGGATATACAGGAAGGAGGACCCAGGTTGGTATGATCAATGCTTGTTTGAATGAACAAATGGGATGGACATTGAGTGGAGGAGAAAACACGCAACAGAACAGGAGCATGCCAAAGAGGACCTCTGGGGGGGTCAATGTAGCAATGTATCAGAGCAGATATTAAAATAGACTTTCAACCAAAATTAATTTAAAAAAATGAGGAGGGGCACTTCATTCTCATCAAAGGAAAAATCCTCCAGGAGGACATCACAATGGAAAAAAAGATAGCATCTTTAACAAATGGTGCTGAACTAACTGGATGTCTATGTGTAGAAAAATGCAAATGGATCCATATCTATAACCCTGCACAAAACTAAAGTCCAAGTGGAGCAAAGACCTCAACATAAAACCAGACACACTAAATCAGTTAGAAGAAAAACTGGGGAAGAGCCTAGAACTCATTGGCACAGGAGACAACTTCCTGAACAGAACACCAACAGCACAGGCTCTAACAACAACAATAAATGGAACCTCATGAAACTGAAAAGCTTATGTAAAGCAAATGGCACTGTCATCAAAACAAAACGACAGCCTACAGATTGGGAAAGGATCTTCACTAACCCTATATCTGACAGAGGGCTAATATCAAGAATATATAAAGAACTAAAGAAGTTAAAAAGCAGCAAATCAAGTAATCCAATTAAAAATGCCGTACAGTGCTAAACAGAGAATTCTCTGTAGAGTTATATAGAATGGCAAAAAAACACTTAAAGAAATGTTCAACTTCCTTAGTCATCAGGGAAATGCAAATCAAAACTACCCTAATATTTCACCTAACACCCATCAGAATGGCTAAGAACAAAAACTCAAGTGACAACACATGCTGGAGATGATGTGGAGAAAGGGGAACCCTTCTCCATTGCTGGTGGGAATGTAAACATGTACAACCACTTTGGAAATCAATCTGGTGCTTTCTCAGACAATGAGGAATAGCACTTCCTCAAAATCCAGCTATACCACTCCTAGACATATATCCAAAAGATGCACAAGTATACAACAAGGACATTTGCTCAACCATGTTCATAGAAGCTTTATTCCTAATACCAGAACCTGAAAATAACCCAGATGTTTCTGGATGGAGGAATGGATACAAAAATTGTGGTACATTTACACAAGGGAACACTAATCAGCAAATAAAATCAAGGAAATCATGAAATTTCTGGCAAATGGTGGGATCTAGAAAAGATCATCCTGCATGAGGTATCCGAGAAGCAGAAAGACACATATGGTATATACTCACTTATAAGTGGATATTAGACATATAATATAGGATAATCATACTAAAATCTGTACACCTAAAGAAGCTAAGAAAGAAGGACGACCCTGTCCTCACTCAGAAAGACAAATGGGATGGACATTGGAAGAAGGACAGGAGCCTAACACAGAGGGCCTCTGAAAGACTTCATATAGCAATGTATCGAAGCAGATGCTGACATTCATAACCAAACTTTGGTCAGAGTGCGGGAAATCTTATGAAAGGAGAAGGAGATAGTAAGACCTGGAGAGTACAGGTGCTCCACAAGGAGAGCAACAGAACCAAAAAATCTGGGCACAGGGGTCTTTTCTGAGACTGATACTACAAACAAGGACCACTCGTAGAGATAACCTAGAACCCCTGCACAAATGTAACCCATGGCAGCTCAGCATCCAAAGTGGGATACCCTAGTAAGGGGAACAGGGACTATCTCTGACATGAACTCAGTGGTTGGCTCTTTGATCACCTTCCCCTGACTGGGGAGCAGCCTTACCAGGCCACAGAGGAAGACAATGAAGCCAGTCCTAATGAGACCTGATAGGTTAGGGTCAGATGGAGGGAGAGGAGGACCTCCCCTCTCAGTGGACTTGGAGAGGGGCATGGGAGAAGATAAGGGAGAGAGGGAAGGTGGTATTGGGAGGGAGTAGGGAGAGGGCTACAGTTGGGATACAAAGTGAATAAACTGTAATTAATATTAAAAATTAAAAATTAAAAAGAATGAGCTTCTGAACCAGTCCTCAGTAACACGTGCCCAACGAGGAAGAAATGGTGCTCACTTGAAGGCACTATTAACCTTAGCTAGGCCCCAATGCAGTATCTGCAGCCAATGACTGATTTTAGGGCTCCCTCCTGAACTCCCAATATACTTTTAATGGAGTTAGGGGACTGAATGGAGTCAGGGGGCTGACTCAGTACAACTCTAAAGTAGTCTCAGACTTCACAGTTTAAAAATGTTTCAGATTCCTTGTCTGGGAGGAGATCTGTGATTCTGGGCTGTCTCCAAGATTGTTTACCTCTCACATTCCTGAGGGTCACAATGAAAAGAGCAAAAACCAACTTGGCCCTTGCTAGAATTAAAAGGAATTCTGATATGTTTCTGCTAAGATTAATGGTGTCATGACTAAATCACCATTCATATAGTAACCTGAAGAATGGGAATAGAATTTCAAAAGCACAGGAATTAACAAATGAGACTATATGAAATGAAAAAAGGTTTCTGTACGGAGGAAGAAACAGAATAAACAGACAGCCTAACAACTAAGAGTGATCTGAACAGTTTTCAAAAGAAGAAATGCAGATGGGCAGTAAGGGGCACTAAGTGGGGGTAACTCTATCATGCATGAAATCTTACATCCAATTCCCTGCAGATTTAAAAGAAAATAAAAATGAAACAACTCTCTATAAACAAAACAGACTGCCAAGAAATATTTTAGAAAACTGTTCAGCATTTGTAGCCTTAAAGAAATGCAAATTTAAACTACTTTGAGATAATACTTCAGCCTTGTCAGAATGGTCATCATCAAGAAAACAAATGACAAACATGCTGAAGAGGATATAGGGAAAGGATATTAGTAGGAATATAAGCTAATATAATCAGGAAGTCCTGAAAGAGAATTACCATATGACCCAGCTGAACCACTCCTGGGCATACACAGAAAGAGGACAGATTTGACAGATAACAGACCATGACAGATTTGTGCACTTCCATGTTTGTGACTGTTCTATTCACAATAGTGAGCAATTAGAATCAGCTTAGATGCCCATCAGAAAACGAATGGACAATGACAATTCTGTACATATATGCAATGGATTTTGTTCAGCTATAAAAAAAAATGACAGTTTCAGGAAAATGGCTTGAGTTAGAAAACATTAAATTGGAGGACAATGCAGCCAGTCCTGATGAGACCTGATAAACTAGGGTCAGATGGAAAGGGAGGAGGACCTCCCTTATCGGTGAACTTGGAGAGGGGCATGAGAGGAGATGAGAGAGGGAGGGTAGGGCTGTGAGAGATCAGGGAGGGGGCTACAGCTGGGATACACAGTCAACAAACTGTAATTAATATAAAATACTAAGGTTTAATTTAAAAGTATAAAAAGCAAAGAAAAAAGAAAATATGACCAAAATACATCGTATGAAAACAAATTTAAACCAATAAATGCAATAAGAAAAAGCATGAATGCTCGGTTTGCCAATCCAGTCACCAGGCCTGCTACCATGCTTGCTGCTTTCCCGTGATATTAATTGTGGTGGGTTAAATGAGAAGAGCCCCCAAAGACTCAAATGTTTGAACAGTTAGTCTCCAGTTAGTGGAACTGTTTGAGGAGGATTACAGTGTGTGTCCTTGTTGGAGAAGCTGGAAGTGACACTGGAAGTAGGTTTTGAAGTTTCAAAGGCTGACACCAAGTCTTTTCTAACTTTCTCTGTCTGCAACTTCTATATGAGATGTAAGCCCTCAGCTTATATCTCTCCAGGGCCGTGCCTGCCTGCCGGGCTGCATGCTCCCTCCCATGATATTCATGACCTAGCCCTCTGTAACTGTAAACGATCCTAATTAAACGCTTCTTTTTGTCAGTTGTCTTATGTATGGTGTCTCCTCACAGTAGTAAAATGATAACTAAGAAAGTAATGGGCTCGACGCAATGGAATCATGGGTCCAAATAAACGCTTTGTCCTTTTATCACAAAAAAAATAACTAAAACAGAAGTTAGTACCAGGAAAGAGATCATGCTGGGTTTTGGAGGAATGTAGAAGACTTTGGAACTTTGAACTAGGAAAGTATACTAACACTGTAAGTGGAGCTAAATGGGCCATTGTAGTGGAGCAAAAAGCATTGAGGACTATGGTGGCTACAGGTTTACAGAGAAAGAAATATTAGCATCTGGGCTACAGACCATTATTGTGATATTTTGGCAAAGAATGTGGCCACTTTCTGCTCCAGTCCTAAGAACTTGTCTGAGGCTAAATTCAAAAGTAATGCACTAATTTCTTTGGTCAGGAAGATTTTGAGACAGCCCAATATTGATTCTGACACGTGAGTATTAATAACCACTGATGCTGGTCTACCATGAGCAAATGGGGGAAAAAGAAATACAAAATGTACAGTTTAAAGGAAAAAAAAAGAACACTGACAAACTTGATGCTAGAATCAAGGCTTGAGCTAGAAGAAAGACTGAGATTGTTAAAGGAGAGCCGTAATTCACATTGGCATAAAGGGAAGAGTGTCCTCAGTTAAGCCCCCTGTTCAGCTTAGCTTCCAACAAATGAAAGGGGAAAAAAAAAAAACCTAAGGATTTCCTTGGGGCTAAAAAAGCAAACAGTAAACAAAAGCTCCGCAAATATGGTTCACAGGGGAGGAGATCCATCAGAAAATGGCAGCTGAACTTGGCCATATCGTCTACATGGCCAGGATTTAAGAGTAAAGAGGTCTTAGAATTGTTCCTTGGTTGTTGAGAGCCACTAAGACCAGGAAATGTGTTGCTGAGGAGTTCCATTGCAAAGACCCTGAAAGAACAAGTGTCCCTGAGAGGCAATTGTGTAAGTCTGAAGAGGTTGTGTTGAAGGCCCAAAGACATTGAAAACTGTGGCAATAAAATTGTATGAAAATATTTCTTACATTCAAAGAAACTGGAACTTTTGCTGGACTTGACAGACAAGTTAGTAATATACCTTGAGGTCACTTAAGACTTCAAGTTGATGGCCTTATTTGTATTTAACCTGCTTGTTTAAACTGCTTTTAAGATAACAACAACCAAACTTACCTGCGTTAGATTCCCATGTTAACAGATTTTATAGGAAGAGAAAAGAATAATTCAAATTTGGGTTCGCTCTTAGTCAAATTACTCCAAGAGGAAGTGCTTTATTTTCTTTCCTTGGTGTATCATCAGTGCATTTTTGGTGTGTCAGAGGCTGCCTCCAATGTGTTCAAATGACGTGGGAAATGACAGAACCGTGAGATATCTACCAAGAAGAGTGGCAAACAAAACGTAGAACCAGCCCACGAAAGAAATATGTTTCAGGCAGCAAAACTGAAAGGGCAGAACCATCGAACTCTTTTGACAGCACAAACGAAGCAATAAGATTTGGTATTGTTCCTTGTTGGGTTTTAGACTTACCATGTTTCCGTATTTTCTCTCTGTGCCACCGTTCCTTCCCTTTGGAACAGTAATGTAGTTTCTGTACATATTGGAAATATGACAATTAAGAGATTGCCTTAAGTCTCAGGACTTTGTACTTTTTATAGAGTGTTGAGACTATAAAAGACTATGTGGAGCTTTGAAGTTAGGCTAAATAAATTTTACATTATGATATGGCCATGAGGTTATAGGGGCCAGAGAACAGAACATGATGGTTTAAATAAAATGCCCTGCATAGTTTCAGGCATGTTAGTTGTTGGTCCCCAGTTGATAGAACTCTTTGGGAGGATTAGAAGGTGTGGCCTTATTGAAAGAGCTATGCCACTGGAGGTGAACTTGAGAATTTAAAGACTCATCATTTTGAGTTGCTTTTGCTTTTTCTTGTTTGTGATTCAAGGTGTGAGCTCTCAGCTACTCCAGCTGCCATGCTTGACGCTTCCCACTGACGCTGCTAAATTCAGCTCTCTGGAATCATACGTCCAAATAAACTCTTCTTTAAATTAAATCATTCATGATGTTATATTACAACAGCAAAAAAGTAACTAATACACACATTAATTACCTAAGAAATTTTAAAGCACAAGACTAGTTCATTATTGCAATTTTTGGATTCTAGGAAATGAGATCAATTATTTAAGAAGGTGGACTGCACCCTGAAGCAGGGGCCATCAAATCCTGAAAACCTGTTTATCTTCCCAAATAAAGGGAATTTCAGTATACCACTTGTAGAATCACAGTTGGGAGACTGAACAACCTAATAGCATCTTGCCTAAGATTGTTCATTTACATATACTCTTGAGGTTTTGTTTTAAATCTGTAGTTACATTATAAACTAAAAGGAACATGGGTTAATATACAGTTTAAATTAATATGGTCATTTCAAATAAAACAATTTAGTACTATATAAATGTTTTATAAACATAAGCATATAAAGATAATTATATATATAGCCAGATATAAAGATAGTTTTTAATTAGAATTTTGTTTCATTTGTCAGTGTTAAGTTAGACTGTTGATCAGATTATATTTTAATGGCATTAGCACTCCTTAATCAAAACTGTTCTTTTAAACATATGACTTTTAACATAAAGAAAACAAATTATTTTAAAGATATGAGCCTAACCTGATCATTGATATGCTGTAAGCAGACATAAACTTTTAAAATTACTACCTTTTATTTTTTTAGTTTAAAGTGCACAACATATGAACCCTAAAAAGCAAAAAGTAAAATAAGAAACTTGTTTTTGAAAAGGGAGAACATGATTTTTCTTTCTTTTACTCTTTTTCCTTTTTTGTTTGTTTTGCTTTTGTTCTTCAAAGCAGGATTTCTATATACAGTCCTGGCACTCACTCTGTAGACCAGGCTGGCCTTGAACTCAGGAATCTACCTGCTTCTGCCTGAGTGCTGGTATTAAAGGTGTGCACCACCATCGCCTTAACTGTTATCTTTTACTTAAGCAATGATTTTATTTCTTAATGTTCTAACTGTAGGCTTAGATTTTTCACCAAACCTACTTTATTTAGGGCTCTTAAACACCTTTACCTCCCTTCCAACCTCCTGAGCTTAGGTAGGATGTTAGTAGGGAAAAGGGCTGTAGAGCTACTTCCTGCTGACTAGGGTCAATGGGTCTTTAGGGAATTACCAAACCCACTCATCAGGATACCAGTAGTCCAATCCAAAGGCCAACACCAAGCAGTAATACAAAGTTAGCAAAAGCCAAAAGACTCAGTTGGATTGTCCCTAGAATCTCTGGAAGATTCTCTCTGCAAAATCAAGTGTGGAAGAATGAAGATCAGCACAGTGATGTCAATCCAAAAAGTGATGCCTCACTCTGAATAGCCCTCTATATATCTCCTTTACACAGAGCATACCCACAGATGTTCTCAGCTGGCCAAAATCACGCCCCTCCCATGTGAGAGCTCACAGCAAAACATTACGTGCCCTCTTACATGCCAACCTACAGCAAAACATCTCATGACAAAACTGAGTCTTCAAAGGAACCAGATTTCCACTTCATATAACTATAAATATTTGTATATTTATATATACAAACTATATGTATAATTATACATATACATGAGTTATATATAAAACTGTAAGTTAAATTTTATCTTAAAATATATTATTTATTATAAGACTTAATATTGTAGACATTTTATTACACTAAATAAGCTTATCTAAATTTGGAATGTTAGTGTTTTTCATATTAAACTCCCTATAACGCCCACCATGAAAAGGGAATTTAATAAAAAGATACTTGACAACCACAAAAATCTATCATTTTGTCATGGAGGCAGAGGCAGGCTCACAGGTCTCTGTGAGTTCAAGGCCAGCATGGTCTACAAAGTGAGTCCAGAACAGCCAAGGCTACACAGAGAAACCCTGTTCTGAAAAACAAACAAATAAACAACCTATCATTTTGCATGTATTACAGGCTTAACAAAATTCTTATATTTAACATTTGATATTAAAAATGTCTGAGTTCCTGCCCCAGAATTCTGTCCCTTCCGTAAAGAGTTGAGTATTGTGGGAGATCTTTAGTTTCTCAGTTCCTAGCCGCGTAGGTGGTTGCTTTTGGTTGGGGCTTTCATACACTAAAAGCAGAAAGACAGTAACAACAGAAGAAAGAAAAAAAGGAAGAAGAACAATAACAATCTCAAGAGTTGGTCAACTTGAGGCTTTTAATTATTTGGAAAAATTGAAAGTACATACTGGGATACCTGCAGATGTTGAATATGATTAGACAGGACAAAGGGAAATTGGTCATCCTCAATAACAACTGTCCAGCTTCAAGGAAATCTAAAATGGAATACTATTCCGTATTGGCCCAAACTGACATCCATCAATATACTGGCAATACTACTAAATTGGGAACAACGTAAGAAAACTACTACAGTATGCACACTGGCTATCATTGATTCGAGTGATTATTAGAAGAATTCCAGAGTAGAATGACAAAAATTAAGTCAGTAACTTTTAAATAAAACTTGCTAGATCTTGCTTTGAAAACAACAGTTCCTGAAAAAGAAATTCATAGGAATTGGTAAAATAAAGATTTTAGTGTACTATATAATTAGTTACTTTTTTGTTGCTGTGATAAAATACCATGGACAAAAGCAACTTATAGAAAGAAGGTTTTTGGCTTGTGATTCCAGAAGGCAAGATGTCCATAATGGTAGACAAGGAATTGTAGCCGGAATCCAAGGCAGGAAGCTGAAAAATCACATTTCCACCTCTAGGCCACACACAAGAAGGAGACTGTGAGAATGTGAGGAGACTGTAAAGCCCCAGGTCGGCCCCCAGGTATCTACTTCCTCCAGCAGGCTGCTCCCCCTACAGGCTCCATACCGTTCTCAAACCGTGCCTGCCAGCACCCGGAAAACATGGTATCAAAGCACATGAGGTTATATGGACTGTCTCTCACTTAAACCAGTCCATTTGGCTCCTTGACCTCCATGTGCTCATGACCATTCTACAGTGCAAAATGTATTTAGTACAATTTCAAAAGACCCCATAATCTTAACACTGTTCAAGTGGCCAGAGTCTGAGGAAGATTGAGGAGAGGAGTTCATAGAAAGGTTTGGAGGAGGAAGGAAAAGGTAAAATGAGGTAATTATAATTTCAAAAGTATTGAAAAAAAATCAAAGTCTAAAGTATTTCCTGAAAAAATATAATCCCTCTAAAATCAAAGCTTCCCAAATAAAATGGAATAAAATATGTATTTCCATTTCAAAAGGGAGTAATGGAGGCATACCGGGAAAATGCTGGACCAAAGCAAAACTGAAATTTGAAATTCATCAGGGAAAACTCCAACCCTGTAGCCCCATATTAGGCACCTGGTGTTTTAGTTGTGAAGGGGTTAGATGCCTTTGCCCTGCAGCTTTGCTGTCAGCAACACCTGTCTCTCACTTGGGTTGGTTCTGGTCTCTGTAGGACACTCTCCTCTCCGTGGCAGATGGCCCAGAGCCCTCCTCACCTCTCCTGCAGCTTGGCATCTCCTTTAGAACTCAGCTTCACTTTCACAAGCTTCACTCAATGATCTCCCCCTGGGCCTTTTTTTCAGGGACTTTCCTCCCACATTGCTAGCCTCATCACTCTCTGAAACTGTAGAGGACATCACTCTTGCATCTTTCATGCTTCCAAAGCTAATACCATGTGGATGACACTGCCATATTCAGATTCCCTCATGGGATGGATTCTAGATGGCTTGGACATGTTTGTAGTCATTTTAGCTATACACTCTAAGAGCAAAAACCTCCTAAGGCTTTCTTCTTCCACATTTATCTCAGTGGTGGTCTCACACCAACGGTGTCTTTCCAGTACAGGGCACTGCACACAGGAGAACACTTTATAATGTCGCTAGTCCCCTTAACAATTAGTGCTTTTTTTTTTCCTTGTAAATCAGTAATGACTGTTTCATAGACTCAATAATATGCTGATTTAAAACTTCTTTCATCAAAGAAATTAGTCCATTATTTTAAAATTCAGATTCATTAATTTTTTAGGAAATGACAGAAAACACTTGGAGAATGTTTATTTTTAAGAATAAATGTTAATTTTTATATTTGACAAAATATCGCACAAATGGACTGTAGCCCAACTGCTGATATTGGTTCTCTCTGAAGCCCCATGAGCTGGGCCTCCATAGTTCACATTTCTCTAAGCACTATTGTCTTCCAAGCTGTGTCTATTTCACGCTATCTAGATGAGAACGTTCCACTGAGCTGATAGCATTCACTTGCTTTTCCAGCCCCAATTCCAAAGTCTCCCATATTGCTCTAAAAAAACGTGGTCGGGTTCTACACAGCAAAACAATTCCTGATACCAATTTCTGTATTAGTTACTTTTTTAATGCTGCAAAAATACCATGAACAAAAGCAACTTATAGAAGCAAAGGTTGATTTTATAGTTCCAGAAAAATCATATCCCCATAATAGCAGGGAAAGCAGAGTGCAGAGCACAAAGCTGGAAAACTCCTCCCAGGAAGCGGAGAGCAAGGAGTAGCCTTGGGACAAAGCTACAAACATAAAAGTCTATCCCCAGTAAAGTACTTCACCCATAAGGCTGCAGAAGTTTCCATGATCTCCCCTGACAGCACCACCAGCTGGAGAGCATGTGTTCAGATTCGTGATCCTGTACAGGACATTTCTCGTCTACACCCTTACATATTTTAAGTGTGTTAACATAAAGTGTTAACATAAAGCAGTGTTTTACAACAGAAATAATTTTGCTTGTTTGTTTTGAGACCGAATCTCAGTATGTAGCACTGGATGTCCTGAAACGCTCTATGTAGACCAGGCTGGCCTTGCATTAACAGAATTAAAGCATATACCAACCTGCGCAGCACATAAAACATTTTTATGTCTGTTATTTTATGTGATCCATGGCTATTATTCAGATAAAATGATAAATATTATTCAAAATAAAATAATAAAAATTATAATAATAATTTAATAATAAAAATAATTATAATAATTATAAATAAAAATTAATTATTAAATAAATAAATTATTATTAAATAAATAATTATAATAAAATTCTAGAACCTGTTTTGGGAAGAAATCATTATCAAGATCTTTGTATTCTATGCTGCCTTTTTTACTCTAATGAAACTTTAATCGTATGATCCCAATTAAGCAAATAACATTTTACATTCATTTTTTGTGTGTCTGAGTTTGTGTGTGTGAGAGAGAGAGTCGGGGTGGGGGTGGGGGGTGTCACTGTGCATGTGTGGTCAGAGGACAGTCCAGAGAAGCCAGTCATTCCCTATTACTGTGTAGATGTGTGGGTTCCGTGGATCAAAATCAGATCATTGGGCTTGGTAGGAAGCAATTTTACCTGATGAGCCATCCCATTGACACCACAATTAGCATTTTGAGGTTTTATGAAATATTTAGAAGTCCCAAAGATATCGTCTTAATAGGTTTCAAGAAGTTAAGAGTGGCTTAGATCATGCGTACACACTAATCAGGGCTTTTACTGTATCTCCAAAATAATACACACATATTGTGCACATACCCACATTTAGGGTAGGTATGTCAATAAATTAAAATGAGAATGATAATGTTATCACTTAGTGGAAAGTGCATGTAACACATTTAAATGGCCACAAATACTGTTATTCAGATATTTGGGGAAAACTCCTGGGGAGACTTTTTGTTCTGTGTTATCTTAACAAATAATGACATGCAAACAATTACATAAAAGTAGATGTGAACACACACTATGCAATTACGTTAACAAGGTTAAAATGTTTTGAGTTTTCCTTTGAAAGGAAGAAGGTTAATTCTTGGATCTGTAGGGATACAGTTTTTAATCTGTCAGTCTGTCACCGAGCATCTTTAATCCGGTAAGAGGGTTACATTGTGGGTTGGATTCTTTAGGGTTTGACTGTTTAACATTGAGAATGAGATATTCAACATTTCAGTCAATGGACACTAAAATTCCTATATTACTGAAACTCCTTAGGCTAACAATTATTTAGGTAAGTTTTAGAAATATTCTTTGAGGAGTTAAAAGAAAAAAGCAGCAAGCCTAGCTCTGAGGAACAGTCTTACTTACTTGAGAAGGTAACAGGAAGGAAGACTCTGCTGTGGCATGGAGGCAGCCAACTGAGGGGTTTGTAAGTACCTGTGAGAAGAAAAAGAGATCAAATGAAGGCAGATTTGTGCATGGCCATTATGTACTGATGTGAAGAGCGGCATTTACCTCTTGGTGAAAACATGCCCCCTTTGGCTCCCTTAAGAGTTAGTCCCCCTCCCCTTCCCTCTGATCCTAGTCTATCAGCTCTCATCAGGAGTGGCTGCATTGTCTTCCTCTGTGGCCTGGTAAGGCTGCTCCCCCCTCAGGGGGAGGTGATCAGAGAGCAGGCCAATCAGTTCATGTCAGAGACAGTCCCTGTTCCCATTACTAGGGAACCCACTTGGACACTGAACTGCCATGGGCTACATCTGTGCAGGGGTTCTAGGTTATCTCCATGCATGATCCTTGGTTGGAGTATCAGTCTCAGGAAAGACCCCTGTGCTCAGATTTTTTGCTTCTGTTGCTCTCCTTGTGGAGCTCCTGTCCTCTCCTGATCTTACTATTTCCCACTTCTTTCATAATATTCCCTGCACTCTGCCCAACAGTTGGCCATTAAGTCTTAGCATCTGCTTTGATAGTCTGCAGGGCAGAGCCTTTCAGAGACCCTCTGTGGTAGGCTCCTGACTTGTTTCCTGTTTTCTTCTTCTTCTTCTTCTTCTGATGTCCATCTGCTTTGCCTTTCTGGTGGTGAATTGAGCATTTTAGCCAGAGTCCTCCCTCTTGATTAGTTTCTTTAGGTGTACAGATTTTAGTAGGTTGTAGTATTATAGATTATAGTGTATATATATATATATAGTATTATAGAATTATAGACAGATTATAGTATATGTCTGTATGAGTGAGTATGTACTATGTGTGTCTTTCTGCTTCTGTGATAGCTCACTCAGAATGATCCCTTCCAGTTCCCACCATTTGCCTGCAAATTTCATGATAACCTTGTTTTTTATTGCTGAGTAATATTCCATTGTGTAGATGGACCACAATTTCTGTATCCATTCCTCAGTTGAGGGACATCTGGGTTGTTTCCAGCTTCTGGCTATTAAAAATAAAGCTGCTACAAACATGGTTGAGAAAATTCCTTATTGTGACTTGAACCTCTTTTGGATATATGCCCAGGAGTGGTATAGCTAGATCCTGAGGAAGCGCTATTCCTAGATGTCTGAAAAAGTGCCAGATTGATTTCCAGAGTGGTTGTATAAGTTTGCATTCCCACCAGCAGTGGAGGAGGGTTCCCCTTTCTCCACAACCTCTCCAGCATGTGTTGTCACTTGAGTTTTTGATTGTGGCCATTCTGATGGTCATAAGGTGAAATCGTAGGGTCATTTTTATTTGCATATCCCTGATGGCTAAGGACGTTGAGCATTTCTTTAAGTGTTTTTCTGCCATTCGATATTCCTCTGTCAAGAGTTCTCTGTTTAGCTCTGTTCCCCATTTTTAAATTGGATTACTTGATTTGTTGCTTTTCAACTTCTGTCACTATTTGCAGACGATATGATAATATACCTGAGTGACCCCAAAAATTCTACCAGGGAACTCCTACAGCTGATAAACATCTTCAGCAAAGGGGCTGGATACAAAATTAGCTCAAAAAAAAAAATCAGTAGCCCTCCTGTATACAAAAGACAAAAGGGTTGAGAGAGAAATTGGCTAGACAACACCCTTCACAAGAGCCACAAAGGTCATAAAGTACCTTGGTGTGAACCTAACCAAGCAAGTCAAAGACTGGTATGAAAAAAATTTCAAGTCTCTGAAGAAAGAATTAGAAGATATCAGAAGATGGAAAGATCTCCCATGCTTATGGCGTAGCAGTATTAACATAGTAAAAATGGCTATCTTACCAAAAGCAATCTACAGATTCAATGCAATTCCCATTAAATTACCAACACAATTCTTTACAGACCTTGAAAGAAAAATTCTCAATTTCATATGGAATAACAAGAAACCCAGAATTGCTAAAACAATCCTCTACAATAAAAGAACTTCTGGAGATATCTCCATCCCTGATCTCCAGCTGTACTATAGAACAACAGTAATAAAAACTGCATGGTACTGGCATAGAAACAGAATAGTGGATCAATGGAATTGGATAGAAGACCCAGAAATAAACCCACATACTTATGGACACCTGATTTTTGACAAAGATGCCAAAACCTTCAGATGTTTATATGACAATGAATTCAACATTTTTCATAACTCATTTTTTCTGCTTATTCTAATTTGCCAAGTCTGTTGGCATTCGCTAATGCCCAAGCCAATGCACTGGCCTGCTCCTCACTCCTAAAGCTTTCTTTTGGGGCTTCTCAAAAGTCTCATGAATTTCTTTAGTTTTTATTCTTTTATACCACTGCCATCTACTGGCAGAATTAATACACAGGTGTTAAATGCTGATGCCATTTGACAGATATTACTCATATCTCAAAATCTGAACATTTAAAAAATGTTCATGTAATGATTGATAATTTTACTTTTTTATTTTTTCATTAATTCTATTTACATCTCAGTCATAGGCCCTTCCCTCCTCTCCTCCCAGTCCCACAAACCCTCCTGCATTCCCTCCTCCAGTATTCCTCAGAAGAGGGGAGTTCCCCCTACCCAGACACCCCAGTTCATCTATTCACAAGAAAACTGAGTTCCTCTTCCTCCCCTGTGGCTTGATAGGGCAGCCCCATCAGAGGGAAGTGATCAAAAAGCAGGCAACATAGTCCATGTCGGAGATATCTCCCACTCCCCTAACTAGTGGGCTGACATGAAGCCTAAGATGTCCATCAGCTATAAACATGTAGAGGACAGAGGTCCAGGTCACACATTGTCCTTTGTTGGTGCTTTAGACTCCACAGCCCCTCTAGGCCCTGGCTAATTGGCTCTGATGGTTTTCTTGTGGAGCTTTTACACCTCTAGGTCCATTTATCCTTCCCCTGTCTTTTCCAGTAGACTCCCTATGCTTCTTCACCCAACGTTTAGCTTTGAGTCTCAGTATCTGTCTCAATCCATTTCTGGGTGGAGCCTCTAAAAGGACAACTCTGGTAAGCATATCAGGGTATTGTAAATAGTGATAGGGGATGGCTTTCTTGCATAGGGTGGTTCTTAGGATTGGGCCCTGCATTGGTTGGACATTTCCTCAATCTCTGCTCTACTTGTTCTATCTTTGTTCCTCTGTGTCTTGTAGGTAGGATAAGTTTTGGATTGAGGTTTTTGTGAGTGGGTTAATGATCACCTCCATCTACTGGGAGTGTTGTGTCCTCTTCAGTCTCCATGGCCCCTGCTACTAGGAATCCTAGCTGGAGTCCCCCTCACATCCTCCTATTCTGATTTAGGTCTGCAGCTTGTCACAGCCTGCCCCCACCCACCACCCTTTTCTCTGCAGACCTTCTGCCCTCCCACCCCTACTCTCCCCAGGTCTGACCTCCTCCCTTGTTTCTCTCTGCTCTCCCTCCTCTACCTTGTTCCCGCTCTTCAACACCGTCTCTGTCTATTCTATTTTTCCTTTTAAGTGAGATTTACACATCCTCCCTTGGGTCCTCCTTGCTAACTTATCTTCTTGGGGTCTGTGCATTGTCCTATCCTGTACTATATGACTAAAATCTGTTTGTAAGTGAGTACATACCACGTGTGCCTTTCTGGGTCTGAATTGCCTCACTCAGGGTGATCTTGTTTTAACGGCTGAGTAGTATTCCATCGAGTAAATGTACCACAGTTTCTTTATTCATCCTTTGGTTGAGGGACACCTTGCTTCCAGATTCTGACTATTAGGAATAAAGGTGCTATGAACATGCTTGAGCAAATGTCCTTGTAGGTGGAGCATCTTTAGGATGTGTACCCAGGAGTGGTATGGCTATTCCCAGTTTTCTTAAAAAGTGCCAGCTTGATTTCCAAAGTGTTTGTACAAGTTTGCACTCACACCAGCAATGGAGGAGTATTGCCCTCTTTCCAAACACATGCCAGCATGTGTTGTCACTTGAGTTCTTGATCTTAGCCATTTTTATTGGTGTACGGTGAAATCTCAGAGTCGTTTTGATTTTAATTTCCCTGTTGACTTTGAGCATTTAAGTGCTTCTCCACCATTTGACATTCCTCTGTTGAGAATTCTCTCTTTAGCTCTGTATCCCATTTTTTAATTGGATTATTTGGTTTGTTGGTGTTTAATTTCTTTTTTTCCACTTTTTATTAAATTCTTTATTAATTATACTTTATTCACCTTATAGACCCCTGTAGTTCCCTCACTTTCTCCCCTCTCTGCACCCATGTCCCTCCCCAAGACCACTGATAGGGGAGGTCCTCCTTTCCTTCCCTCCAATCCCAGTCCATTAGGTCTCATCAGGAGTAGCTACATTGTCTTCCTCTGTGCCCCAGCCAGGCTGCTCCCCTCTCAGGGGGAGGTGATCAAAGAGCAGGCCAATCAGTTCATGTCAGAGACAGTCCCTGTTCCTATTACTATGAAACCCACTTGGACACTGAACTGCCATGGGCCACACCTGTGCAGGGGTCCTAAGCTACCTCATGCGCGGTACCTGGTTGGACCATCCATCTCAGGAAAGACCTCTGTGCTCAAACCACTTGGTTCTGTTGCTCTCCTTGTGGAGCTCCTGTCTTCTCCAGATCCCACTATTTCCCACTCCCCTCATAAGATTCCCTGCACCCTGCCCAAGAGTTGACCATAAGTCTCAGCGTCTGCTTTGATAGTCTGCAGGGCAGAGCCCTTCCGAGGCCATCTGTGGCAGGCTCCTGACCCATTCCCTGCCCTCTCCTTCTTCCGATGTCCATCCCCTTTGCCCTTCTGTATAGGGATTGGGCATTTTAGCCAATGAGTTTAAGACTTTTCCCCACTTTTTCTTCTAAGCGGTTTATTGTGTCTGGTTTTATATTGAGGTCTTTGATCCACTTGGACTTCAGTTTTGTGCAGGGTGATAAATATGGATCTATTTACATTTTTCTCCATGTAGACATCCAGTTGGACCAGTACCATTTGTTGAAGATGCTAGCTTTATTCTATTGTAAGGTTTTGTCATCTTTGTCAAAAATCAGGTGTCCATAAGTGTGTGGATTTATTTCAGGATCTTCTATTTGATTCCATTGATCCACCATTCTGTTTCTATGCCAGTACCATGCAGTTTTTAGTATTGTTGCCTTTATAGTACAGCTTGAGATCAGGGATGGAGATACCTACAGAAGTTCTTTTACTGTAGAGGACTGTTTTAGCAATTCTGAGTTTCTTGTTGTTCCATATGAAGTTGAGAGTTTTTTTTTCAAGATCTCTAAAGAATTGTGTTGGTAATTTGATGGGAATTGCATTGAATCTGTAGATTGCTTTTGGTAAGATGGTCACTTTTACTATGTTAATCCTGCCAAGCCATGGGCATGGGAGATCTTTCCATCTTCTGATGTCTTCTTCTAATTCTTTCTTCAGAGACTGGAAATTTTTTTCATACAAGTTTTTTACTTGCTTGGTTAGGTTCACACCAAGGTACTTTATGACCTTTGTGGCTCTTGTGAAGGGTGTTGTCTAGCCAATTTCTCTCTCAACCCTTTTGTCTTTTGTATACAGGAGGTCTACTGATTTTTTTTTGAGCTAATTTTGTATCCAGCCCTTTTGCTGATAGTGTTTATCAGATGTAGGAGTTCCCTGGCAGAATTTTTGGGTCACTCAAGTATACTATCATATCACCTGCAAATAGTGATACTTTGACTTCTTCCTTTCCAATTTGTATCCCCTTGATCTCCTTTAATTGTCTTATTGCTCTAGCAAGGACTTTAAGAACTATGTTAAAGAGATATGGAGAGAGTGGGCAGCCTTGCCTTGTCCCTGATTTCAATGGGACTGATTTAAGTTTCTCTCCATTTAATTTGATGTTGGCTATAGGCTTGCTGTATATTGCCTTTACTATGTTCAGGTATGTGCCTTGTATTCCTGATCTCTCCAAGACTTTAAACATAAATGGATGTTAGCTTTTGTCAAATGCTTTTTCAGCAGCTAAGGAGATGATCATGTGGTTTTTCTCCTTCAGTTTGTTTATGTGGTGGATCACATTCATGAATGTCCGTATATTGAACCACCCCTGCATGCCTGGGATGAAGCCTACTTGGTCGTAGTAGATGATATCTTTGATGCGTTGTATTCGATTTGCAAGTATTTTGTTGAATATTTTTGCATTGATGTTCATAAGGGAAATTGGCCTGAATTTCTCTTTGTTGGGTCTTTGTGAGGGTTAGGTACCAAGGTGACTGTGGCTTCATAGAATGAGTTTGGTAGTGTTCCTTCTGTTTCTATTTTGTGGAATAGTTTGAAGAGTATTGGTGATAGCTCCTCTTTGAAAGTCTGGTAGAATTCTGTGCTGAAACCATCTGGCCCTGGGCTTTTTTTGCATGGGATACTTTTGATGACGTCTTCTATTTCCTTAGGAGATATAGGACTATTTAATTGATTTACCTGGTCTTGATTCGGCTTTGGCAAGTGGAATAGATCAAGAAAATTGTCCATTTCATTTAGATTTTCCAATTTTGTAGCATATTGGCTTTTGAAGTAAGACCTAATGATTGTTTGGATTTCTTCAGTGTCTGTTGTTCTGTCCCCTTTTCATTTCTGATTTCAGCCCTGAGTTTGATTATTTCCATCCGTCTACTCCTCTTTGGTGTGTCTGCTTTTTTTTTCTAGGGCTTTTAGGTGAGCCATTAAGTTGCTTCAATGAGATGTTTTGAGTTTCTTCTTGAAGGCACTTAGAGCTATGAGCTTTTCTCTTAACACTGCTTTCGTTGTGTCCCATAAGTTTGAGTATGTTGTGTCTTCATTTTCATTGAAATCTAGGAAGACTTTAATTTTTTTCTTTATTTCTTCTCTGACCCAGCTGTCATTTAGTAGCAAGTTGTTCAGTTTCCATGTGTATGCAGGCTTTTTCCTATTTCTGTTGTTTAATTCCACTTTTAGTCCATGGTGATCAGATAGGATACAAGGGATTATTTCAATCTTCTTGTATCTGTTGAGGCTTGCTTTGTGACCAACCATATGATCTATTTTAGAAAAGGTTCCACGAGGTGCTGTTAAGAAGGTAAATTCTTTTGTGTATGGGTGAAAGGTTCTGTAGATATCTGTTAGGTCCATCTGATTCATGACCTTTATTAGAGTTATTGTATCTTTGTTTAATTTTTGTTTTGTTGATCTGTCCTTTCTTGAGAGTAGTGTGTTGAAGTCTCCTGCTATTAATGTGTGGGGACCTATATGTGGTTTAAGTTTTATTAATGTTTCTTTCACAAATGTGGGTGCCCTTGTATTGGGGACATAGATGTTCAGGATTGTGATATCTTCTTGGTGGAATTTTCCCTTGATGGGTATGAAGTATCCTTCTCCATTTTTTTGATTAATTTCAGTTGAAAGTCTATTTTATTAGATATTAGAATGATTACTCCTGCTTGTTTCTTGGGTCCATTTGCTTGGAGAACCGTCTTCCAGCCCTTTACCCTCAGGTTATGCCTATCTTTGGGACTTAGGTGTGTTTCTTTTATGAACAGATTGCTGGGTCTTGTTTATGCATCCATTCTGGTAGTCTGTGTCTTTTTATTGGAGAATTGAATCCATTAATGTTGAGAGAGATTAATGACCAGTGGCTGTTAGATCCTTTGATTGTGATGTTGGCTATGGTAGTGTCTTTCTGTGCTTGGCTAATTCTTGTTTTGCTGTAGTGAGGTTATTTATTTCCTGTTTTTTCTTGAAAGTAGTTTTCTTGGGTTTTATATTTCTTTCTAGTATCTTCTGTAACACTGGATTTGTGTGTAGGTATTGTTGAAATTTGATTTTTCGTTGAATATCTTGTTTTCTCCATCTATGAGGACTGAGAGTTTTGCTGTGTATAGGAGCCTAGGCTGACATCTGTGTTCTCTTAGGGTCTGCATGATATCCTTCCAGGCCCTTCTGACTTTCATAGTCTCTGTTGAGAAGTCAGGTGTGATTCTGATGAGTTTGCCATTATACGTTACTTGGCCTTTTTCCCTTGCAGCTTTTAATATTTTTTCTTTGTTCTGTATACTTACTATTTTGATTATTATGTGGCTGGAGGATTTTCTTTTCTGGTCTAATTTATTAAGTGTTCTGTAGGCCTCTTGTATTCTTATAGGCCTCTCCTTTAAGTTGGGGAAATTTTCTTCTATGATTTTGTTGAAAATATTTTCTGGGCCTTGGAGGAGGGAATCTTCTTCTGACTCTATTCCTATTATTATTAGGTTTTGTCTTTTTATGTTGTCTTGGATTTGTTGGATGGTTTGTGTCAGGAATTTCTTAGATTTATTGTTTTCTTTGATGGATACATCGATTTCTTCCATTGTATCTTCCACACCTGATATTCTTTCTTCCATCTCTTGTAGTCTCTTGGTTATGCTTACTCTGTAGTTCCTGTTTTCTTTCCTAGGTTCTCCTTCTCCATGATTTTCTCTGTTTGTGTTTTCTTTAATTTTTCCAGTTCTATCTTCAGATCTTGAACTGTTTTGTTGATTTTCTTCACCTGTGTGATTGTATTTTCCTGTTTTTCCTTCAATTCCTTCCCGTTTGTTTGAATATTCCTCTGTTTCTTTTATTTCTTTCAGTGATTTAATCATTTTCTCTCTGAAATCCACAGACTGTTTGGCTGCATCATCCTGTATATCTTTATGGATGGCCATAATCTGTTTTACTATATCTCCCTCTAACTCTTTACACATTTTAATTGCTTCCTCCATTAACCTCTTCATAAGCATAGATGTAAGGTCATCTTCTTGAGTTTCACTTATGTTAGGTCCAGGGCTACTTGCCCCTGGATAACTGGTTTCTGGAGATGCCATACTGCTTTGCCTTTTGTTGGCTGTATTTTTACGCTGGCCTCTACCCATCTGGCTCTCCCAGGTGTTGTCTGTTAATTTCTGGTGACTGCTGTGTCCTGGGGTGGGGAGAATCCCCTTGGTAGGGTTCTGAAGTAGATCTCCTCAGCTTTTTGGGTATACTCAACTGAATGGCGGTGCTTCTCAGTAATTGTCACAGTTCACCTCAGGCATATGGACCCGTGTGGTGACTGCGGTGTTCAGGAAGGCTCTCCTCTCATCAGAGAAGTCCTGGAGATGGCTGCCCTGCTGCTGGGTTTTTCACTCTGGGTTTAGTGAGCTGCAGCTGCTGTTCTTAAGGTGTATCTTTTGTATCTTTCCCTTGAAGAACCAGGGAGTCCCTCGGTTTTGTCAGTTTAGCTACGGATAACCAGTCGCAACTTGGACCAGTATCTGAGTGCTGCTGTGATGGTTCTCAGGTTTTTGTAGGTCTGAGGTTGCAGCTGCTACGGCACAGGGCACACATGGCAGGTGAGCAGGGCACTCATGCCTGCAGTAGAAGGCTAGAGCCTAGGGCCTCCATGAACCCAGAAAGTCTTCTGGAGCTGGGTGTCCTGAGTGATGGACCTGATGATCCCTCTGTGTGGGGTTTCCTCCGGGCAGGGACACCCAGACTGTGTTTTGGCAATTGTTTCTGGGATGGTGAGTAGAAACCACTGGCACAGGCACACATATGCCTCTGCCTTGCTGGCGATTGGGTGCCTGGAAGTCTGCTGAAACTGTAGTCTTCCCCCCCCCCCCCCGAGAACTTTTCGGGTGTGTGTGGGGGTGGAGGGAGATCTGAGTGTTCTGAGATCGAACCTGTTGTTCCCCTCTCTGTGGGTCACCGGACACAGAGACTCAGTCTCTGGGGTCCTGGGCCCCACAGTTCTATTTGGGGCAGTTTGTCAGGCGTGCAGGCAGGACTGTGCTGGCCCCTGTGTCCCCAGCTTTGGGCTGGTTTCTTGGCACCTGTGCATCTGCAGAAACTGTAAAGTTTCCCGAGAACTTTTCTGGGGAGGGTGTTGGCTGAGTGCTCTGAGGTCAAATTTGCTGTTCCCCTCTCTGTGGGTCACCTGACAGAGAGACTCAGTCTCTGGAGCTCTGGGGCTCACAGTTCTATTTGGTGCAGCTAGTCAGGTGTACAGGCAGGACTCTTCTGGCTCCTGCGTCCCCAGCTTTGGGCTGGTTGCTGGGTTTCCCCCGGACCCGGATCGTTTTCCAGGGATTATCTGGGTGACCTAAGGTCGGTCCTGATTGTTTCTGGCACCTCGGGGTTTTCTCTCAACTGGAAATCCCAGTCTCCCGGGTTGTGGGGCCCTCAGTTCAGTCTGGGACAGTGATCAGAGCATGCCGGTATGTGGCTCTGGGCTGGTGATCAAGCGCCTGGTGGAACCGGGACCTCTTTTGTGATTTAGCTGGCAGAGTTGCAGCTTGTCATGAGCGCTTAATTATGCTGGAGGACTTTAACAGAGACCTCACTCAAGGGCGGCAAGGTATTGATAAAAGCCAACGCCAGAATGATTTTGAATGCTGCTTTAATCACACAAATCGCACAAATATCTAAGCATTGCATAACACATTACACATCTCATAGGGGATACAACCTGACCTCAGGTACAGGCTCAGACACAGTTTCAGTGTCTTCTAGGTCCCAGAACTTCACAGTTCCCGCCGGACCTCAGGCATGTCTTTTGCTGACTTGATGGGCCTCGGAGCTTCTCAGCTCCAGCCAGGCCTCAGATGTAAAGGAAGCTGCGGTTACTTGGGAGCCGCCTTCCAGGGCCGGTCTGATAAGGGGGTCCTTACACGGCCGGCTTGTTAAGGTGGTCTGGGCTTTTCAAGCAGCCGTTGGGGAATCGGCTGGTTATTGGCAATCTTGCGGCTTCCTCACTTAAGACTTTAGCCTGTCGCAACTACATAGGCTCAGGCTGCAGTTTTTATGCACTTTTTGAGGGCATAGCTTTGGCTTATCACACTTTCACACACACCAGCTGCTAAACAGCTGGCATTACCTAATTTCATTACCTAGTGCCTTAAGGGCATTACCTTAATTTCTATACTTGATTTCAAAACATCACACACGCCAGCTGTTAGTCAACTGATATGACTTAATTTCACTACTTAATGCCTTAAAAGTGATAATTATTACTATTACTAAAAATATCTTCTAATCTAACTCTGACAGTTCTGCTGTCTTACAAACTCTTAATATCTTAAGGGCGTTACCCAGTCACTATCACCAAAATGTCTCTCAATTTTGCTCCTGACAGCTCTGCTGTCTTACAGGCTCCTTACACAGATGATTGAATCCCACACCGTGGGGTGTCCTCTCACCTGGGAAACACAGGTCGCTGGTGTTTTAGAACCGTGAGTTCTGTCTGCTGGTCACTGTGCAGATCCTGCTGCGCTGCTGCTCAGAGTGTCCTCCGGGCACCGCCATCTTGGAACCGCCTCGGTGTTTAATTTCTTAAGTTCTGGATATTAGCCCTTTGTTGGATGTTGGATTAGTGAAGACATGTTTCCCGATCTGAAGACTGCCATTCCATTTCATTCTAGTGGTACTGTTCTTTGCTTTACAGAAGCTTTTTAGTTTCATGAGGTCCCATTTATTTATTGTAGATCTTAGCACCTGTGTTCTGCTCAGGAAGTTGTCTCCTATGCCAGTGAGTTAAAGGCTCTTACTCACTTTCTCCTCTAACATATTTAGTGTATCTGGTCTTATGTTGCGGTATTTGACCCACTTGAGTTTAGTGCAGGATGATAAACATGGATCTATTTGCATTTTTCTACATATAGACTTCAGTTAGACCAGCACTATTTGTTGAAGATGTTTTCTTTTTTTCTATTGTGGTTTTGGCCTCTTTGTAAAAAATCAGATGTGCATAGGTGTGTGGGTTTATTCCCAGATCTTTGATTCCATTGATCAAACAGTCTATTTCTATACCAGTACCATGCAGTTTTTATTACTATTGCTCTGTAGTACGGCTTGAGACCAGGTATGGACATTCTTCCAGAAGTTCTATTATTGTATAGGATGTTTTAGCTATTCTTGTTTTTTTGTTTTGTTTTGTTTTTCCATATGAAGTTTAGAATTGTTCTTTCAAGGTCTGTGAAAAATTGTGTTTGTATTTTGATGGTGATTGCATTGAACCTGTAGATTGCCTTTGGTAAGATAGCCATTTTTACTATGTTAATCATACTGATCCATGAGCATGGGAGATCTTTCCTTCTTCTGATATCTTCTTCAGCTTCTTTCTCGAACAGGTCTTTGACTTCTTTGGTTAGAGTTACCCCTAGATACTTTATGTTATTTGTGGCTATTGTTAAGGGTGTGGTTTCCCTAATTTCTTCTCAGCACATGTCATTTGTATACAGGAGGGCTACAATTTTTTTTAATTAATCTTGTATCCATCCATTTTGCTGAAGAAGTTTATTAGCTGAAGGTGTTCTCTGGCGGAATTTTGGGGGTAACTTGTGATCTGATAGTAACAGATGATACTATAGAAATACTTTAACTTATTCCTTTCTAATTTATACTCCTGTAATCTCCTTTAGTTTTCTTATTTCTCTAGTTAGAATTTCTAGTACTATATTGAAGAGATATGAATGGAGGGGGCAACATTACCTTGCCCCTGATGTTAGTGGGATTGCTTTGAGTTCCTTTACATTTAGTTTGATGTTGGCTATCAGCTTGCCTTTACTATGTTTACATATGGGTCTTGTATCCCTGATCTCTCCAAGACTTTTATCATGAAGGAATGTTGGATTGCATTAAAGGCTTTTTCTGCATCTAATAAGATGATCATGTGATTTTTTTCTTTCAGTTTGTTTATATGGTGGATTACATTGTTGGATCTTCATATGTTTAACCATCCCTGCATCCCTGGAATGAAGCCTACTTAATTATGGTGGATGAAGTGTTTGATGTGTTCTTGAATTTGGTTTGCAAGTATCTTATTGAGTATTTTTGCATCAATGTTCATAAGGAAGCTTGATCTGAAATTTTCTTTCTTTGTGGACTCTTTCTTTGTGATACTCTAGGTATCAGGGTGATGGTGGCTTCATAGAATGAGTTTAGTAATGTTCCTTCTGTTTCCATTTTGTGGAACAGTTTGAGGATTATTGATGTTAGCTCTCTTTTGAAAGTCTGGTAGAATTCTGTGCTAAAAGCCTTTGGCTCTGGCGGGGGTGGGGGGGGAGATGAAGAGACTTTTGATGGCCTCTTCTGTTTTCTTAGGGGGTATAGGGCTGTTTAAAGTGTTTACCTGTTCTTGATTTAACTTTGGTAGGTGAAACCTATTTTCTAAAAATTGTCAGTTTCCTTTAGATTTTCCAATTTTGTGGAATATAGGCCTTTGAAGTAAGAGCTAATGATTCTTTGCATTTCCTCACTGTCTGTTCTTATGTTCCCCTTTTCATTTCTGATTTTGTTAATTTGGGTACTGTTTTCTGTCTTTTAGTTAGAGTGGCAAAGAGTTTGTTTATATTGTTGATTTTTCTCAAAGAAATAACTCTTGGCTCTGTTGATTCTTTGTATTGCTGTCTTTGTTTCTAATTTATTTCTTTTAGTCTGGAGATTGATTATTTCCTACTATCTACTCCTTTTGGGTATGTTTACTTGTTTTTTTTCCTAAAGCTTTCAGGTGATCTGGTAAGTTGCTAATATAGGATCTCTCCAATTTCCTCATGAAGGCACTTAGTGCTATGAATATTCCTCTTGGCACTGCTGTCATGGTGTCGCATAAGTTTGGGTAAGTTGTGCCCTAATTTTCATTGAAGTCTAGTAAGCCTTTAATTTGTTTATTCCTTCCCTCACCCAGTGATCACTGAGTGGGGAGTTGTTCAGTTTTCATAAGTGTGTAGGCCTTTTGTTTTTTCTGTTGTTGAGGTCTAGCTTTAATCCATGATGATCTGATTAAGATCAATGGGTTAATTCAATTTTCATGTATCGGTTGAGGTTTGGTTTGTGACTGACTATAAGGTCAATTTGGAGAAGGTTCCATGTGATGCTGAGAAAAAAGTATATTTTTTGCATTTGGGTGAAACCCAAACTTTTATTTGGTTCATGACCTCTTGTTAGTTTCATTATTTCTCTATTTAGCTTTGGTCTCAATGATCTGTCCATTGATGAGAGCAAGGTGTTGAAGTCTCCCAATATTAATATGTTGGGATCGATGTGTGATTTAAGCTTTAATCATGTTTCTTTTATGAATTTGGGGCATAGATGTTCAAGATTGTGATGTCCTCATAGTGGATTTTTCCTTTGATGATAATAAAGCGTCCTTCCCCATCTCTTTTGATTAATTTTGGTTGAAAGTCTATTTTATTAGATATTAGGATAGCTACTCCAGCTTGCTTCCTGAGTCCATTTGCTTGAAAAACCTTTTCCAGCCTTTGTTGCTGAGGTATGTTTTTTGAATGCAGCAGAATGTTGGATCCTGTATCAGCAACCATTCTGTTAGCCTGTGTCTTTTTATTGGAGAGTTGAATCCATTGATGTTGATAGATATTAGTGACCAATGATTGTTAGTTCACTTTATTGTACGGTTGGTGGTAATAGTATGCTGTGTGCTTGTTTTCTTTGGGTTTTGCTGTGTGAAGTTATCTATATTCTATGTTTTCTTGGGTGTAGTTAACTTCCTTCAGTTGGAGTTTTCCTTCTTGTATCTTCTGTAGGGCTGGATTTGGGCATATATATTGTTTAAAATTGGTTTTGTCATGGAATATCTTGGTTTTTCCCCCCCATCTATGTTGACTGAAAGCTTTGCTGGGTATAGTAGGCTGGGTTGGCATCTGTGGTTTCCTAGAGTCTACAAGTCATCTGCTGAGGCCCCTCTGGCTTTTACCCTCTCTGTTCAGAAGTTAGGTATGATTCTGATAGGTCTACCTTTATACGCTACTTGGATTTAATGTTTTGATTGTTATGTGGCAGGCGGAATTTCTTTTCTGGTTTAGTCTATTAGGTTTTCTGTACACCTCTTATATGTTTAAGGGGATCTCTTTCTTAAAGTTGGGAAATTTTTATTCATGATTTTCTTTAAAATATTTTCTGGTCCTTGGAGCCTAGAATCTTTTTTGTCTATACCCATTATTCTTAGGTTTCATCTTTTCATGGTGTCCTACATTTCTTGTATGTTTTTTGTCAGGAATTTGTCTGTTTTAATATTTTCTTTGAGAGATGTATTGATTTCTTCAACTGTATTGATGCCTGAGATTCTCTCCTCCGTCTTTTGTATTCTGTTGGTGATGCTTATCTCTCTGGTTCTTGATCTTTTCTTTAAGTTTTCCATCTTCAAGGGTTTCTCAGCTTGTGTTTTGTTAATTGATTCTAATTCTGTTTTTATGTCTTGAACAGTTTTATTCATTTCCTTCCTCTGGTTGATTGTGGTTTACTGTCTGTCCTTGAGGGCCTCTATTCGTTTGGTTGCATTTCAGGAAGTATTTCTTTGAGCGATTTGTTCATTTTTCTCTTAAATGCCTCTAGTAACTGCATAAGCATAGATTTAAGGTCATTTCCCTGTGTTTCAGCTGCATTAGAGTATCCACTGTTGGTTTTTTTTTGGGGGGGGGAATTCTGATGGAGCCATGATGTCCTGGTTTTTGTTGATTATGTTTTTTACGCTGGCCTTTTGCCATCTGGTTGTCCATAGCCTTGGCTGTTCGTTCCTGGAACCTTCTGGATTTATCTGCTCTTTATGATTAAGTGAGGATCTGATCTCCTCAACTAGAAAAGCTGCACTGAAAACTGTATCCACCTATCTCTGGAGTCTGGAGTAGTCTTCAGGATGGAAAAGAGATCCAGGGAAACATAAATGGGTGCTTGCCTTTTGGATGCAGCCACACTGGGATGGGTGTTTCGAAAGGCAGGCGCATAGGCACGGGTGCTTGAAGGGCTGAAGCACGAGTGTGGGCACAGTGCCTTAAAGGGCAGGCCCCCAGGCAGGGGTGTGCGAAGGTGCGGGTGTCTCAGTAGGCTGTTGCAGGGTCGTTGGTATCCCAGGAGACATCCGTAGAGCACTGGTGTCTTAGGTAGTAGCCGCAGGGGAGCAGTAGCAACAGGATGCGAGTTTCTCCAAAGGCAGCTGTAGGGGTGTGGGTGCCTCTGTTGGCAGCTTCCGGAGCACCAACGAGGGGGCGCAGATGCCTCAAATGGCAGCTGAGCTGCAGCTTACAGGTGAAGCAGATGCTGATCTCTTGAAGCTCAGATCTGTCTGGGCTCTGCCGTCTTAGATCCGGGGTTCAGTATGATTTTTGTTGTCCACCTGGTCTCCCCAGAGTAGAAGAGTAGTTTGGAGGTTGGGATGCTGTCCCTGGAATCCAGATGCTGCCCTTGAGGGTCCCTGGAACTGGGAGTATGCTGAAAGGGCAAGGGGGCTCCTGGACCCCAGGGACAGCCATGAGGGTGGGGTGGGGGGGACTGGATATTATCCTCCTCTACTCCTGGGAAGTTCTCTCCAGTCCAGGAAGCACCAAAGCCGGTGTTTTGGATCCAGCTACTTGTTTACTCACCAGTTTCACAGACTCTGATCTTCTACCCCTTAGATATGGTACACACTGGTCACCGCTATCTTGGAACCTGATAATTTTTTTTCTAATATGATTGTTGCTTCTGCTCACAGTGATGGAACAATGTCAGATGCCATTAATCATTGATTGACATCCTTTCCTTTCTAGGATCTTCAACTAAAACCTGATAATGATCCTGCTTATATTAGCAAACACTTTACAGAATTGGTAATTTATGAACAACTAATCATGTTACTGAAATTCCTTATAAACCACAGGATCAAACTATTTTTAAAAAGAAGGTGGGATATATACTTCCCACATATTAGGCTACATTTAGCCATTCTAACTTGAAATGTTTTCACTTTAAAGGATAATGCTTTTTCTCTTGTCCAAAAGCTGTTAACTTGGGGAGACATCAGGCTTTAACTCATTCATCTAAGACCTTCAAGAGACAACAAGGACTTAATACTACTCACCCAAAGAAAGATGCTGTTTTATTTACTGAGTATATTACATGTTAATTCTCAGGTTGTCATTGCAGAATCCAAATAAATTTTCTCAGGTGGGAATAAAAGGCACACCTTAATAAGAGACAATATGATGGTGTTTGCCATACTAAGGACTACTTTTATGCTTCTTTATTAACAGTCTGAGGAATTAATACTCTAACACAGAGAGTAGTAAAACTGCTAATATTTCAGCAAAACTTTTAGCAGAAATTAGCCAAGATATGGGCAAATCAAGAACCATAGCTTTAAAAAAACAGAGCTACTATATATTTCTTGTTGCTCAGTCATAATCTTGTTTGCCAATAATTTCCTGGCATGTGTTGCTTTAATGTTTCAGATTTATCTAGTACTGTTGATGGTCAAATTAATTATTTGGAAAAATCTAAAATCTCTCACATGACCTTTGAATGGCTATCATTATTAAGATGACTTTTCCCTTTCCTTGGTTCTCTGTTATTCTTTTTTAACTTTTTTATTTTATTTAAGTTTATTTATTTTACATACCAAGGGTGCCCCTCTCTCCTCTTTTTCGAGTCTCCCCTCCTCTTCCTTCCCTCTTCCCCTCTCCCTTTCCTCCCAGAAAAGGGGAGCTCCCCCTCCCCCGGATCAACCCTCCCCAGCACATCAAGCCACATCAGTACTGAGCATATCCTCATCCACTGAGGCCAGGCAAAGTAGACCTACCACTGGAGAGTGATCTAAAAGCAGGCAATAGAGTCCATGTTAGAAACAGTGACCCACATGAAGACCAAGCTGCCCATTGGCTGCTTATGAGGCTGGGGGTGGGGCGGGGTTTAGGTCCAGACCACGCATGCTCCTTAGTTGATGTCTCAGTCTCTGTAAGCCCCTGTAGGTCTGGGTCTCTTGGCTCTTTTAATAATTTTCTTATGTTCATCTGTAATAGTTAGATTAGCCATAATACATTAACCCTGACCTCTATTACAGCCACAATTTTCTCTTTAAAAAATAAAAACGGAGAAGTTACAGGAGGCATGCGCTCAGAAATAAGCATGAGAGGAACCTGGAATGTTAACACACAGGGTTGTTCCTTTGAAGGAAGGGCTGCATAACTTGTTATCCACCCAGAAGGCTGGGAATGGACCTGGTTAATAGCCTGGTGATCTTAGTGCTATTTGTGTGGCTGGAGACTACACCAGATCCTCCCCCAAGACCCTTATCATGAGCTTGTTTTTCTCAGTCAATCTACAGAATCCATCTTTTAGTGTCACATGTACTTTACAAAGAGTTTTAAAGTAGGCATGTCCGATTACTTATTTAGCTTACTTTGTTCCTCAAGATTTGTATATGCTTTATTGTGCACATGAGATTATTAACTCAATCATCAGAATATCCCACTGATTTGAAAAATAAAGGGAAATCTTCTACTTCAATAATTCATTTGCTTAAGAAAGTTTCAAAAAATTATGTACAGGGGGTAGGGTCTGGGAGCCCTGCCCAGGGTCAGATGGGAGAAGGGCAGCAGCCTCCAAGCCTGCTACTGGTTCTAACCCGGGTCTTGCTGCCTCTTGGTCTTGTTTTTAAAAGCAAACGCTCTATGCAGGCACACATGCACACCCACAAATTCTGCCAGACTGGAAACCTGTCCTGAGACCCTCACCTGACCACAGGAGAACTGCCCTCTTGAAATTAACCTCTTGGGCTGAGGGGACCCACAGAGGCCGAGCAGGGTGGACGCCAGAGCGGGATGATGGAGGCTGGCACAGAGGGTCGGTTCTAGGATTTTTCTAAGCCTTTTTGGGCTTTGATTCCTCGGTTGTAAATTGGCTGCACCCACTCCAGCCCCAAGGTGCAGGGACAGAGGAGTGGGACAGGAAGGTGCTTTTGGAGACATGGAAACACTGGGGTGTGGGGTGTGGGAGGGGTCCTGAGAACCCCTGGTCCCGTGGAGTCCCAAGCAGCCACAGTGAAGGGCAGGCTCTTCTTGAGCCCTGCTGGTCCCCTAGCCAAGCCTGGTGCTGGGAAATGCCTAAGAGGAAGGGGAACCAGGTCTCCCCATGAGTGTTGAGGAAGGTCACAGATCCCACCTGATGCCTGTCCTCTCTTGACCCAGCCCAGTTTGCTTTTGGGAAGAGGTGTGGGATGACAGGGAGGTGGGGGTGGGAGCATGCAGCGCCCCCTGCAGGTTCCGGGGAGGGAGAGACAGTAGCTGGTGACTAAGTTCCTGGGTGTGTATGTGTGTGTGTGTGTGTGTGTGTGTGTGTGTGAGAGAGAGAGAGAGAGAGAGAGAGAGAGAGAGAGAGAGAGAGAGACAGGAGGAGGGAGTGTGACTTCCATGGGAGGGTCCTGGGAAGTTCCTGGAGGACCTCTGCTGAGGGGGCTGTCTGTCTGGAAGCTGTATTCTATGCCCACCATGTTCAGCTCTTTCTAATTGTTGTTGAGAAAGTTGCTGTAGGTGTTGTCCTCTGCTAGGTACAGTGGCTTGCCTTTGATAACCAGATCTTGCATCCAGATAGAGGGTATGGAACACCCATTCAGAGGTCCTGGGGAGGAACAGATGGTACATGGTGAGCAGGTGGGAGGCGGGGTTGCATGCTAGGATGGGGAACATGACCTCCTGTAAAAAGGTTAGTGGATAACCTCAGCTGAAGGGCCGGCCTCCCATTGAAGCTTGAAGCTGTGTTGCATGTTCATCACGTCTGGTTCTGGCTTGCCATGTCACTGATAAAGCTGCTGTAGCTATCACCCTCCACCAGGTGCTTGGTCCTGGGCAGCCAGCTTCTGCGTACCACTTGGCGGGCATTGGTGCATATGTCGGCTGCAACGGCAGTCACTCAATCTTCTTGAAGTTAGGGACCAAGTTCTGGCAGAAGTACTTGACAGCATGGAGGACATGATTGTCCAGAGGCTTGTGTCTGGGGTCATTGGTAGACGAACGGGCCCATGCTGGGCCCACTTATTGCCACCACAGTCTCCAGCCTCCTTCTGGTTGCTACCCCACAGTAGCCATGGGTGTGCATGGCACAGAGTCCAGTTCCTGTTCTGTTTTGACTTGTGACATGAGGGGTAGTGGGACCAGCCCAGGGTCTGAGCTACAGGACTCTGAGGCTCTGAGGATGGGGCCTTCTTTAGGTACAGGCCCTAGGAGTTACAACTTGGAGAGCTAACTTTGAGGAAGAGCTCAGTGTCTTTCTCCATAATCTCCTGGATCTTCAGGAAGTCGGCTGTGTAGATGAGCAGGACCTGGTCCCCTGCGTTCATGCTCAGCCGTCCTGTAGACCAAACTGTGAGGATCTGCCGGAATGACCGTTGCTGCAAAGTAGTCAATAGTTCTACCCCAGCACTGTGGCTGCTGTTGAACAGGTCTTGAAAGTAGGAGCTGCTGGCAGCTAGCACAACATGGTGGGCTCTAAAGGCATGACCCCTAATCACCACTGATACATCACAGTATAGTCCCTATAGCTGTGTAGTCCCTGTAGCTGCTGCTCATTGAGGCGCTCAAGGATGCTGTTGTCAAAGTTTGGAGTCTCCATCTGCAGGGTCTGCGCCATGGCAGTAGCTGCTCTGTGGACATGCTCTTGGGCTCTGCAGCGGCAGCTGGGGTCTGACCTGGGAGCGTCCTGCAGCACCTGGTCTCCACCTCTGGCCTCCATGGCCTCAGCAGCAGCAATAGCTGCCGGAGCTATTCATTGTTGTGATTTGCTGTTTGCCTTTTATTTTATAGGGGATTACAGTTAAGAGATTGCCTTGAGTTTTAGATGAGACTTTGGACTTCAGAATTTTAAACATTGAGACTATGATGGACTGTGGATTGGAGTTGGCCTAAATGCATTTTGCATTATGATATGATTACAAGCCTATGAGAGCCAGGGAATAGAATGTGGTGATTTGAATGAGAATGACCCCCATAGGGTCATAGATTTGAATATTTAGTCTCTGACTAAGACATATGTACATACATATACACACGAACCCCTAAGTACAAACATACATAAATGAAATTATACATGTAGACACATGAATATATACATGTACAAACATAAATATGCACATACATACACATATAAACAGCATTACTCAAATATAAGCATTCACATGTATCACACAAACATAAATATACACAACTACACACACATAAATATACACATTCATACACAAACATATACCCATGTACACACACATAAATATATATGTACACACACATATGCAAGTTCCCAAATATAAAATATATATATGTACACACACAAACTTAAACACACACCTGTACACACAAATAATTATACAGGTGAATACACATATACATGTACACATTTAAATATAAATATTCACATGTACAGTCATAAATATACACATGTACACAAATACATGAACATTCACATGTGCATACACAAACATAAACATACACATGTATATACACATAAACATAATGCATGTCTATCAAAAGTCAGGTTTCTATATGTATTTGGATTATGTCTGGATCTTCAGATAGATCGCTGTGGTAGTCTGAGTAGGGATGTCCCCTATATTAGTCATGTTTCTCTAGAGAAACAGAACTTAGAGAACAAATCTCTCTCTAAATACATACAGAAAGGAGATACATAAGAATGACTTTCAGGCTGTGGTCCAACTAATCCAAAAATGGCTGGCTAGGAACAGGAAGTCCAAGAATCTGTCAGGTTCCGGTCCTAGAGACTAGATGTCTCAGCTGAAGAAGTAGGTTCTAATGCCAGGAATGGGCTTACTAGCAAAGAGCAAAAGCTTCCCTCTTTCATGTACTTATATGGGGTTCCAGCACAAGATGAGGCCCAGATTAAAAGTGTGTGGCTTCCCTCGAAAGATCCAGATTAAAGATGTATTCTTTATGGCTCAAGATCAGGATGAGAAGTGGATCTTCCTACTTCAAATTAAGCAAAAGTCCCTCACAGGTATGCCTTCCAGTTTGGAATTTAGTTAATTCCAGATATAATCAACCAAGAATAGCCATCACAAGTCCACTCGTTGTCAACTTGACACACAAACATATATCCTTTTGTTATGAGTAATTTCTAAATGAAAACTATAACCAGGTCACAAAAACACCTAAACATAATATAACTATTGTATGCACAATTACAAACACATTATATATTTAACAGGTCATAATTATACCTAACATGATATAAGTATCTGTCATACAATTACAGATATTATACATTTAGAAAAGATAGCAATGTCCATTGAGGGACATTGTTTTAGTATCTCAAACTTGATGTGATAATCACTGATGTTGTCTTCATTGATGTTACATCACATGATAAAGAAATTGAGGAAAGAAAACACAAATATTTCTACAAAAGCATTCTTAACAAAATATGACAGAAATATTCGTAATATTTAGTCAGCTATAATTCTTGTTTCTGTAATTGATCGTGTGGTCTTAGCTGGTAACTACCTTCCTCTAATACCACTCTTGGGCAAAAACCTCAGCAGGTCTTGGCTTTTTCCTGAAGGAGGGACCCATATTTTCATTCCTGGTGGGTCTGAGACCTTTGTCATCCTGTCTGAAGTGGGTTGTTGTAGTTTCTCATTACCTTTTAATCACAGGACACAGTAGCACCAAAAGATGTCTAAAAAAATCATCTACACTCCAGATATAATCTTTATACCTTGATTCTAGAGAAGCAATACAATTTCCCCCATGGTACTCTGGATCAATCACTCCTCCTAACACTGTTGTTCCTTTCTTGGCCTGTTGGCTCAAGGACATCAAAAGCCCACAGTGACCATTCAAGTGTCTGAGCTTCTAGTTCAATAAGACGTTTGTTGTGGCTTCTGGCAGGAATGTTCCCTTCTATGGAACCAAAGTTTCTAGGCCAGTTGAATTTTTCTAGTCGGTCATTAGGGGTGATAGTGAATGGAACTATTCCCTTTCCACCTCTTGATTCCTGGATTCATGGATTCTGGAAATGGGAGAAACCAAACCATATGTTAGACACTGGTTCAAGCTATGTATTGCTTTCTGGAGAACCCTGTCCTAGCCCTCTAAGCTTCTGCCACCTAGTTGCCATTATAACTGTCTTCAAAAGGCCATTTCGTCTTTCTGTCAAGCCACTTGCTTCAGAATAGTGGGGAATATGATAAGGCCAGTGGATTTCATAATTGTGGGCCCACTGTTGCACTTCTGTGGCTGCGAAGTGAATTCCTTAGTCAAAAGCAATAGATGGCTAAGGCATTCTATAAGTTCAGGATGGTGGTTTTACCAGAACACTACCTGCAGGAAATGCAAATCCATAACCAGGAAAAAAACAATTTGTTAAAATAATTCATAACCAGTAAAAAGAAGTTACCCAATACAGTCAACCCACCACCAAGTCACTAGATGGTCACCCCAGGGGAATGGTGCCATATTCAGGAACTCCTCAGCAGCTGTAGCCAGGTTGGTCATGGGAGTAAATTCCAGGTTGTTGAGCCCATGCATAATCTACATCTCTGCCACCATGGCCACTTTGTTCATGGGCCCATTGGGCAATGATAGGGATGGCTGAGGAAAGAGCTGAGCAACCCTAAGGTTTGTCACAAGGAAAAGAGCAACAACAAAAGCCTTCAATGTGCAGTTGACCCTCACCATTTTGTGTCTTACAGAATTAGCGAAGGGCATGTCCTCTAAGCTTTCCTCTTCTGGAGGATTAGGTTTTTCACAGTGTACCCACTCTAGCTTTCTCTTGCAATCCCTTCATCAACACTAAGCCAGTGGATATTGAGAATCTCTACTCAAAGGCCCATATCAATGACCTCCGCCTGATCTAGTTTTATGTTCCTTCTATCACTAATGCATACTCTTAAGATCCATTCCCACACATTTTCCCCAGGCTTCTTAACTGAATTAGCAAACTCATTAACTCTGTAGTAGTATAATGTACCTCCTCATGGACTACACTTTCTACCTACCCTCTAAGAGCCTACTTTGCCTTAAGTCTGGTTACAAGTCACCTAGAGGCAACTATTGGTGAGCCCTAAAGGACATCAGTGTTGTCATGCCTGGTATTTTCTTTATAGAAAGTCACTTCTGGTTCAGCACAGAATGACGATTAAATTCCTTAGTCAAAGGTGAAAAAAGCAATAGTTCAGTGGTGGGTGGGGAGTTCATCTTCTGTTGAGGGTGGAGAGACTACTTCTGAAGTTGAAATAAACCCACGAGAATCTGAGGGCTCAAGGCTCTCAACTTCCGTAAGGTTTTCCCACACACCCCATTCCAAGTTACAGAATCCCACTCTTTATCAATTAATGTCCTTACTTTAACCCTCTGAGACTGGGACTCGAATTTTTAATGTAATTCAGCCATCCTTATAGTAAGGGCTTTGGTTTGCTTTTCTGCAACTTGAGCTCTGTGGCTGGTGCAGAATTATCATCCAGAGACACTTAGAAACCTTTAGACTGAAGCTGATCAGTTTTATCACTGAGCTCATTGCTGTCCTTTATTGTATTCAGAAATATTAGAAATTGGTTAATTTTATCATGGAGCTCATTCCTATCCTTTGTCAGTCTATCCAGAGATTCTAAGAGCAATCAGTCAGCATCATAGTTTTCCTTTTTTTTACAAGTATTTCCTTATTTTTGTCAAAAGTTTTATATACAGAATCACCAAATCTGTTGCCACTCACAATTGGTAAATCAAGATAATCAAATGCATTTGTCTACTTAAGTTTGTAAGATAATTTATTCCATGGGCTTTCAGTATTCTCTGAGATCCCAGGAGAGGCTTTGGTAACTGTATGTGTTGGCAAATTGGAAAGCCTATTCCAGACACTTTTTAGAGGATTCATTCTAATATTTCTTTTGCTCTGGAACCTCTCCTGGTATCAAAATCTGTGTCTATATTTCTCAGGGTTCTCCAGAGTGACAGCACTTACATAATGAAATTCTCTCTCTCTCTCTCTCTCTCTCTCTCTCTCTCTATATATATATATATATATATATATATATATATATATATATATATATATATATACATATTTATGTATATGTACATTTACATGTGTGTGTGTGTGTGTGTGTGTGTAGGAGAGAGAGATTTGTTAGAATGACTTTCAGGCTGCCGTCCAGCCAATCCAACAGTGGCTAATTGTGAATGGAAAATCCAAGAATCCAGTAGTTCCTCAGTCCATAAGGCTGGATGTCTCAGCTAGTCTTCAGTAAATGCAAATCCCAAAGAAGTAGGTTCTAAGGACATTGAAGAAATTGACTTGCTAGCAAGGTTAGGGCAAGGAGGCAAAGAGCAAACGTTTCCTTCTTCCATGTCCTTATATAGGCTTCCTGCAGAAATTGTGGCCCAGATTAAAGGTATGTGTTTTCCCTCCCTAAGATCTGGATTTGTTTGTTGTAGAAGATTTTTTACTTCAAAGTATGCAAAAACTCCCTCACAGGTGTGTCCTCCAGTTTTGGACTTAGTTAGTTGTAGATTTTAGTCATGTTGACAATCAAGAATAGCTATCACAGCCTCAAGAGGCTCATATATTTGAATGCTTAGTCATCAGGAAGTAGTACTGCTTTAGAAGGATTAGGAGCTGTTGCCTTGTTGGAGAAAGTATGTCATGAGGTGTGGGCTTTGGGGTTTCAAAAACGCAAGGCAGGCCCAGTGACTCTCTTTTCCTGCTGCCTGTGGATCCTGAAGTAGAACACTTAGCTCCCTCTCCAACACCATGTGTACCTGCCTGCTGCCTTAATGATAAATGAACTAACCTCTGAAACTTTTAGCAAGTTCCAATGAAATTCTTTCTTTTGTAAGAGTTGCATAATAATGGTGTCTTTTTACAGCAGCAGAATAGTGACTAAGACAATTCCTTTGACCAATGTGTTTGACTCCATGCAGATACCAGGCTGTTTTGTCACTACAGCTCTGCAGTAGAACTTCTGGAGTTGTCATACTTCCAGCCATTTAATTATTATTAAACTTTGCTTTAGCTATACAAAGCTTTTTGTGTTTTCATATAAAGCTGAAAATTGTCTTTCAATTTGTGTGAAGAATTAATTGTATCCGGATTTCTATGAAAACTATGTTGACTCTATAGACTGCTTTTGGTAGGATGGACATTTCCATACCACTAATTCTAATGTTCAATGAGCCTGGACGATACTTTTGGTTTCTTTCTTCAGAGTCTTCTTGTTTTCTTCAATGTCTTAAAGTTTGTAATCATGTAAGTCTTGCACTTGCTTGGTTAGAATTATCCCAAGATATTTTTTGAGGCTAATGGGAAAGGTACTGTTTCCTTGATTTTTTTTCTCCTGTCTGTCATTCTGTATAGCAAGGCTACTTGGTTTTGTGTAAAAACCTTGTATCCTCTTACTTGGTTGAAAATATTTATCAGCTGTAAAAGTTTCCTGGTGGAATTTTTAGGGTGTTTTATATATTAAATTATATCACTTGCAAATAAAGATACTTTGACTTCTTCCTTTCCTATTTGATCCCTTGATCTCCTTCAGTTGTCTGAAAGGAGAAAACGTTGATTAAAAAATTCCTCCATAAGATTGGGCTGTGGCCAAGCCAGAAGAGAATTTTTTTTAATTAGTGATTGATGAGAAGGACTAGCCTATTGTGGATGGTGCTAGCCTATTGTGGTGGGCTGGTGGTCCTAGGTTCTGGAAGAAAGCAGGCTGAGCAAGCCATGGGAATCAAGCCAGGAAGCAGCCTCGCCCAACCCCACCACCCACTCCCACTCCAAGGCCCCTGCACCAGGCTTACCTCCAGATTCCTGACCTGTTTGAGTTTTTGTCCTGGCTTCCTTCATTGAACTACAATGTGTAGGTGTAAACCCAGTAAGCCGTTTCCTCTCCAGCTTGATTTGTGTTCCTGGTGTGTTTTGTTGCAGCAATAGTAACCCTAACTAAGACAGCATTCAAGTATTTGAGTTTTTGAGGTTGGTCTTGCTATGATTTCTATTTTAGGCCATTATGATCTAATAGGATATGAGGCATTGTTTTATTTGTCTATCATCTTTCTTCTGTGTTTATTAAGGTTTTTGTGCTCTATAATATATTTATTTTCAAGATAGTTCCATTCACTGCTGAGAATAACATGCATTCTATATCCATTAGGAAAAATATTCTGTAGACATTTGTAAAGCCCAAGTGATTTACTGTATAATTAACTTTGAGGTGTATTATTGATAATTGTAAAATTTGGGGGTCGAACAGCCTAGCTAGATCCCAGAAAAGGACATGGCAGCCAGCCTTGAAGAGACAAGATAAGCTAGGGTCAGATGGAAGGGGAGGAGGTCCTCCCCCATCAGAGGACTTGGAGGGGGGCAGGGAGGAGATGAGGGAAGGATGGGGAGAGTGGGAGGGAATGAGGGAGGGGGCTACGACTGGGATACAAGGTACCTAACCTGTGATTAATATAAAAATAAATAAATTACATTAAAAAAAATTTGGGGGTCCATCTCAATGTGAAAGTGGGATATATAAGTCTTTCATTAAGCTATAGCTGGACCTGTATTGGTTTTTTTATGCCTTATCAAGTCTACTTTATTAGTTTGAAGGCCCTAATATTTGGCTCATGTATATTAAAAGCATCATGTCCTGCTGGTTAACTGGCCCCTTTTCATCACAGTGTAGGGGCCTTCTTTACCTCTCCTGTTCAACTCTGGTTTGAAGGCGACTTCATCAGATATGAAAGTTGCTACAGCAGTTTGAGTTTTCTGGTTTGCGTTGTAATTTGACTTCTAGGTTAGTCTCTCAGTGTATGGATGCCTTTCCAACTTAAGTGTCTTTCTTGGGGAAAGCTGATATTTAGGTCATGTTTTTCTAATCTAATCCTTAATTTGTCTACTTTTATTGGGGGAGATATGGCCATTTAAATTCAAGATTATGCTTGAAAGGGGGTTGATTTTTTTTTCTCACCATGTGTTTTTTTTTTAATTTGTTCTGTTCAGTTTGTTGATTGACAGGTCTTTTTTGCTTTCCTTGTAGCACTGGTATTTGCTGGTGTGCTGTGTTGGGCATGACCAGCTTCTTCCCTGACACCCTCTGTTGTTTTTATGAGCTGTATTATATTCTGAATTTTTGTTTATATGCTTTTGTATTTAATTCCTACTTCATCTCCTTAGCTTTTTATAATTGTATATATAGTGTGTGATCATCATCACTTTCCACTGGCCTTTGTGGTTTCTTCTTCCTTTCCCTCTATTTCTCAACACACCTCCCTGTGACTATACTGCACAGGCAGTGAAGAAAGGACATCCCTCCCACAACAGCTATGTGCAGTCAACAGCTTCTCAGAAAGGAGCAGAACCTCACAGGCTTTTCCTTTTTCAGTGTTGTAGAGGTAAAAAGCCCAACTCTATGCTCACATCCATTGCTGGATGTGTTCATTATTTCAGTGGCCATGTCACAACTAGAAGTGTTTCATAGCACCCTTTTCAATCCTCTGGCTCTTAGAGTCTTTCTGCGTAGTGTATGTGCTATTTTCTAGGCCTTTCTGGGAGTGATATAGATGTCCCATTTAAGACTGAGCACTCAATTGTCACATATTCTCAAGATGTTAACCAGATCTGAGTCTCTACATTAACTGTCATCATTGTCAAAAGGATTTTCTCTGCTCCAGGATGAAAGCAACACTTGTTTATGAATGTGGCTACTTATTTCAAGTTCCTGCCTTGACTTCTTCACAATAGACTGTAGCCTAAAATCGTAGCCGAAGAAACCATTTTCCCTTAGAGTTGCTTTTCTAAGGGCATTTGTGCCCTGTCTGTCCCAACAGCAGGGATAGAAGCAATACAACTTCCAAAATTATCGTATGACGCTCGTATTACCTTGATATCCTAACCAGAAACACACACACTGTTAGCATATTCTTTAAATCTATTTTATTTACATTTCTTAATCCTCTTCCTCCCTTCTCCACCCAAATCCCTTCCAATAGACCAATACTGGGTGGGAGAGAAAGGAGGTTAGTGGGGAGAGAGTGTGTAGTTCTCTTAGGCTACTTCCTGTTGGTTAGGGTGTTCCTTGGGGTAAGTACAACCTTCATTTCAGGTTATCTCCTACTTCTTCTCATCCAACTGTATCAACAGCAAACAGGAGCAGCAGCAGGGAAGCACCAACAGCCTTCTTTAAAAAAACACATCAGAATTTTATTGCTTGAAGAATACAGCATATGAAATCACAAGAACATCAAATGAAAAGTCACTAGGCTTCAAACACATAATACATTGTCAGGTGCAATAAGATACTAACCTGAAGTCTGCATGAGCAAGAAAAAGGATGGAAAATATGTAAACTGTTGTTTAATTGAGAAGCATACACTTAGAACAAAGTAAAAGGATGTTACAGTATAAAGTAGAAAAGCCAAAAGTGACTAACTTATATCTGTAGACTAAACTACCTATCTTTGGTACTTAATCTTTCTGAAAAAACAATTCTTTGTGTTTTTTTGAACACTTCATGGGCATATCCATGAAATACCTAGAAATATCGTTAACATAAACACTCAGAAAAATCACTGCTCTTTTTGTTATATGGGGGAAGTATATCTGATAAATGCATAACAATATTTATCTTCCTCTATAACTGAAAAATATGAATATTAAGAAATCTAATACTTACAAACTTTACTTAGCTCTCCAATTAAAATTGAAATCCTGGCAGCTAGACTCTTTTCTGGGCTTGATGTATACATAAATTTAAACGACTTGGCAACTGACATAGGAACTAAGACTTCCCATTTTCTCAGGTGGCATTTTTCTGCTTCCAAAATATGGACACTATGCCATTCCTCCAAACACACTGAATCCTCCCATAACACCACATGCTTTACTCACTGAAACCAAATGAAAGCTGCTCCTTTTAACAAGTAAGTTAACATTCCACATAGGGCTAGTCAGTTATAACACTTTAAAGCAAATGCAAAACTTTTAAAGCTACTATCCAATTTGTTTTCTCTACAAGAAAACAGTGAAAGAAATGGTTATTAGTAATTTTGAATGCATTTTGGTGGACTTACCATGGTACTCTAAAATGTCTGCTGTCAGGTTTCAACTACTGTGCTATTTACGTAAAACTGTCTCTTTGAACTATTGGAAATTTAAAAGTTCAGTATAATGTCACCTTTGAATTTGTAATGGTGTTTCTGGAATCTCAGAACAGTGTGAACCCTTAATTTGGTCAATAAACAGTGCCACAGAAAACTTCAGGCTTATAAAAAAAAATACAGTGAAATTAACAAAGATCTCTTTTTAAATTTTTTAAATTACTTTTTTCAAATTTATTACAACTTATTTACTTTGTATCCCAGCTGTGGCCCCCTCCCTCATCCCCTCCCAATCCTGCCCTCCTTCCCTCTTCTCCTCCCATGCCCTTCCCCAGCCCACTAATAGAGGAGGTCTTCCTCCCTTTCCACCTGACCCTAGCTTATCAGGTCTCATCAGGTCTGTCTGCATTATCTTCCTACAGAGATCTCTTAATCTGTATTTGCATTTTCTCTGCCTTTTTAACTGAACTAAAATTGAGAATTTTATATTGAGATGGGGTGTGGGTGATGTAGAATACATTGAATCAGGTTGACGAAAAAGTTCAGTTCTATATAGTATCTAATTTTTTTTGCCTTTTAAAGTGAATATATATGCAGACAACAATTATATGCTCAGAAAAATATGCTTGTCTAGAGAAAATCTCAAGGCATTCAATAACCAGAAAGGAAATGTATTCAGTAGTACTTGTATAAATTTGGTGAGTTGTGTTTTTTTATTTTGATGCTTTTTTGTGTAGCATTAAAGCCTAATTTTGTTATAGTATAATTTATCCCGAAATTCACTATGCCATTTCAGAGTCTGGCTAATCTTGAAGATTGTCATGATTCTTCCTACTTGACTTCAGTTCAGTAACTGTTCATAATATTACTTGCTTAGTTCATTCATGTTTCTGTCATTTGATATATAGTTTGGACTTGTGAAACAGTTGCTTGGGTTCTGTTGGTTTAGCTGAGGCTCATGGATATTCAAACTTTTGCTAGGGGAAATGAAGGAAAGCTAATGCACATGTTTGCTAGAAAGAGGGCCTCAAAAATTATTTGACATGTAACTTACTTACTGTTGGGTTTTAGTATAGCATTTACATTTTCTTGACTAGTTGCACTAAAGAGTCCAATGCCAGCAGCCTTTTTTCTCGGAGCTCCCCAACACTCTCTGGGCTCTGGCCTTCATTCCCTCTCTAGAGTCCTCATATTTAAACTATCTAAGTCTAGCAAAGAGCCCCTTTCAGAGCCCTCATGAGGAAAATACTTTGCTACTGAGGACAATCTGAATCACTCTCATAGCCTACACCTGGGATCAAAACAAAAACATGTTTACATATCATAAACCAAAATGTCCGCAACATACACACTCACACACACATTCACCCACACATACTCATACACACACACACACACACACACACACACACAATTACAAACAAATCTCTTATTAATATCAGTAAAAAAAATTCTCATTAAAAGCAAAGTAGATACAAATACAGACATCATACAATCACTTCAGTGGGTATAAAAATTCTCCTTGACAATTACAACATTTTATGGTTTAAAAAAATTTTTAAGAACAGCTGGTAGGATGGTCAGAGGACAAGAACACTGTCTGCCCTTCCAGAGGGCTTGAGTTCTATTTCCAGCAACCTCAGGGTGGCTCACAACCATCTATAAAGGGATCGGATGCCCTCTTATGGCAGGTAGGGGTACATGCTGACAGAGCATTCCTACATTTAAAACAAACAAACAAATAAACTCTAAGAAGCTGGGCGGTGATGGCACACACCTTTAATCTCAGCACTTGGAAGGCAGAGGCAGGTGGATTTCTGTGAGTTCAGGGATACACAGAGAAACCCTATCTAAGGGGGGGAAAAGCTCCAAGAAACACAGAATTAAAGGAAATATATCTCAGTGTAATGAAGACTATATATGACAATCCTACAGCCAAAAAAGCACATAGATTAACATCAGGAACAAGGCAAAGGTGCCCATTCTTTCCACTCTATTTAATGAAGTGCTTGACATTGGAGCAATAAGAAAAGTGGAAGAAAATAAAAAGCTACCTATAGGAAAAGAAGAAGTGGAGATATCCTTTATTTGAAGATACTGTTATTCTATATGTAAAGGACCCTAAAGCTCCACCAAAAAACTCAGAGCTGATAAATACTTTCAGCAATGTAGAGGATACAAAAATTAACACACAAACATCAGTTGCCTTCCTGTAAACCATAATTCCATTTATAGTTGTAAACCATAAAATTCCATTTATAGTTGCCTCAAAAGTAATAAACTACCTTGGAAAAACCTAACAGGGAAGTTAAAGAATTATACCATGCAAACCTTAAAACATTGTATAAAGAAATTGAGGGAGACAATAAAAAATGGAAAGACCTCCTGTGTTTGTAGATTAGAAAAATTAGTACTGTGAAAATGGCCATCCTACCAAAAGCAATGTACAGATTCAACAATATTCCAGGACCATTCTTCATGAAAATAGAGAAAATCAATTTTACAATTTATATAGAAATATGAAAAGGCTGCAGGTAGCCAAAAGAATCCTGAGCAGTAAGAATTCTTGAGGTGCTGGGCTGTAGTGGCTCATGCCTTTAACCCCAGTACTAAGGAAGCAGGGACAGGTGGATTGCTGAGTTCAAGGCCAACATGGTCTACAGAGTAAGTTCCAGAACAGCTAGGGCTATACAGAGACACCCTAGAAAAAACCTTGAAAAGCCAATAAAAAAATTCTTGAGATAGCTCCATATCAGATTTCAGGTTATGCTATACTGGTATAGTAAAGAAAGAAGGAAGGCAGGAGGGAAAGAGAGAAAGAGTGAGCCCGCACAGAGGAGCATGACATAAGCCCACACATCTAAAACTGATTGATTTCTGACAAAGATGTTAAAAGCACACGTTAGAGAAAAAGTATCTTCAACAGATAGTGCTGGAAAAACTGGGTATCTGCACCTAGAAAGATCCTTATCCCATACAAAAATCAACCCCAATGGATAAAAGACTTTAGTAAAACACTGAAGCTGCTAGAAAGAAAAATGGAGGGGGGAAAAAACAGTTCAAGATAAATATAGGTAAGGACTCCAGTCAGAAATTTAGGACAACAGTTGACAAATGAGATTTTGCTAGGCCCCCAAATAAAACACGGTATTGCCATGGCTCTGAGTTTCTCACAAGAACTAAATGAAAAGACCCTGTTGTTCAAGACCCAAATATTTTTGTTTTGGGACACAGAGAAATCAAGTGGGAAGTTTTCTAAGTGGTAGTTAGCTTCCATGATACTGGAAAAGAAAAGTCATCAATGGTCTTAACTGGTTGTAAAACGATGAGCTGCAATACCAACATGCCAAGCAAGATGTGCTCACTGGTGCAAGAGTCATTATTATTATGGAGGTAACCAAGCACATTCTCATTGGATTTGTGGCTCACTTCACAGCAGGAACTAACTATTGCTGACATGGTGTCAAATTTTAAATATTTATGTTTATACCTGTATATTAATGCTACTCTCAATATTGGTCAGAGAAGAATCTTTTTTCAGTGAGCAAAACATGGATGCTGAGAATCAAAATCGGTCAAAATTATGAGAATAAGTGTTACTGTGTGCTCAGTCCTAAGTAGGACATCTACAGAACCACTTTTCTTTCTTTTTGTTTTTGTTTTATGATACAGGGTTTCTCTGTGTAGCCTTGGCCGTCCTTGACTCACTTTGTAGACCAGGCTGGCTCAAACTCACAGAGATTTGCCTGCCTCTGCCTCCCCAAGTACTGGGATTACATGTGTGGGCCACAGCACCCTGCACAGAGCCCCATTTTAAGTCTCAGGGAAAATCACAGAAGAGGGGCCAGAAAGAACGCAAGAGCTGGAAGATGGAAATAGGTGCTGCAAATGGTTGTCTTCTACACACGGCATGGTTGCTGCATTAATTAACTCACAGTAATAGTAGCTACCTGCACAAGACTTGGTCTATCCACATTATCTCATGGGCAGGAGGCAGGCTTTTAGCTGCTTACCATTTCCTGGGGGGATATGGGAGCTAATGGTTGCTAAGAGGACGATATTCTATTAACAGCGGTGCAGCCAGTGGAATCTTGCCTTCGCACAAGAATATGATCCCGTCTATTAGTGTTTCAGGCGTCACTAATTAAAAATGGCACAGGAATATATGAAGATAGGACTGTCCTTGTTGGAAAGAAGGAAAGGTTTGGTGAGAAGATCAAGGAACTGGGAGGGGAAATCTGCAGGGGGTGTCACGGTTAAGGTGTGTTACATATTATTAAATTGTGAAAGTGTAATTTTTGAAAGAAACTGCAAAAATTAAGAACTACAACAAAACATCTGTGAATCTAATGAACTTAACAGAAAAGAGAAACACAAATGACCAAACATTTGAAAAAAATGTTCAACATATTCAGCCAATAGTAAAATGTAGACTAAAACAGTTTGCTTTGTTTTGTTTTATTAGTTATTATTTAGATGCCTCTTTGTTTTCTAAAGAGAGACAGAAAAGGTCTGGAGAAGTTGGGAGAGAGGAAACCTATAATCAGAGCATATTGTATGAAAAATCTATTTTCAACAAAAGAAAATAGAGGAAAAGAAAAAAAATATTTTGAAAGGCTGGAGAGAAGACTCAGCAGTTAGAGAACTGGCTGGTCTTCCAAAGGAGTGGGCTTGAGTCCCAGCGCGCACGGGACATCTTACAGCCATCTAGAGCTACAGTTTCAAAGTATCTGATACCTTCTAATCTCCTCCACAGACACCAGGCATGCATGTGCTGCGCAAATGTATTTGCGGTCAAAACACTAATACACATACAATAAAATTAAATAGCTCTTTTGAGAGTCTATCCCACCCTAGCAGAATGAATGTTCTCTTGGGTTTCTATTGCTGTGATAAAATGCCATGACCATAAAACAACTTGGGAAGGAAAATTTTCTTTTCCTTTTGTTTGTTTGGCTTTGCTTTATAATTTATAATTCTATCACTGTAGGAAGCCAGAGTAGAAACCTGAAGACAGAAAGTGAGGCAGGGGCCATGAAGCAGTGCTGTTTACTGGCTTGCTTTCTCTTCGTGGCTTTCTCAGTCTGCTTTCTTATACATCCAGGACTACCAGCCAAGGAGTGTCACTTTCCAGTCAATTGAGCCTTCTCACATCAAACATCAATCAAGAAAATGTCTCACAGGCTTACCAACTGGCCAGTTCGGTAAGGACTCTTAACTGTGGTTTCCTCTTATGAATTTGTAAAACCTGGAGAGGACATACCTCCTCCCTTCCCCCCCTCCAAGACTCATGGGTTTGAATGCTTGGCCCATAGGGAATGGCATTATAAAAGGTCTGGCATGGTTGGGTAGGTGTGACCTTGTTGAAAGAAGTATGTCACTGTGGAGGATAAAGCTTTGAAGTCTCCTATGTGTAAGCTACATCCAGTGTGTCACACATTCTCCTTCTGCTGCCTGAGGATCAAGATGTAGAACTCTCGGCTCCTCCAGCACCATGTCTGCCTGCAGGCTGCTATACTTTCTGCCATGATGATAACGAACTAAACCTCTGAAAGTATAAGCCAGGCCCAATTAAATGTTTTCCTTTATAAGAGTTGCCATGGTCATGGTGTCTCTTCACAGCACTAAAACTCTAAATAAGACACAAATGATGCCAGCTGTGTCAAACTGAAACAAAACCAGCCACTCAGCCACCATTGAGGGTGACTCAGCAAATGTGCAGGCAGCAAACTGCGAAGATATGAGAATGAAACTCAGTTCAGATTCACTTCATCAATCTGGATCAAGACTTCTAAAGAGTTTGATCTCAGGCAGTTTATTCCCAACAAACTTAAACATAGTACAATTTGGAAAAAAGAAGTTTCCTGGTGTTAATGCAATCTCCAGTGCACAAGGAAGCATAACTACATTGAAACTTGACTCAGGATACATGTCATTTCCTCCAAGAATATGGGTTATAGAGAGAGGTTACCTATACTAGCTTAAGGGCCTAGAAAGGCTCTGGCCTGGCCTCAGTCATATATATAGCACAGAAGTCAGTAGGGCTATTAGCCACCTCTGGCCCTGCTTGTGGGAGCTGGAGGAAGCCTCTGGCTATCCAGATAATGTAAGGGTCATTCAGACTATTAGGTATCTCTGGTCCTGGTGGTGAGAGCTTATGGAGGCCTTGGAAGTAAAGGTCATTAAGATTATAAGGCACCTCCAATCCTGTTTGTAGGACCTTGATATGGCCTGGCCCAGCAGATAATGCAGCTCACCAGGCCATTCATCACTTCTAATTTCCAGCTTTCTGGACAGAAGAACATGGTTTTTTACATCTTTCTCATTGGAAAGACAATCCGAGTGCTCAACATCTGGCTTCTCTATTCTCTGTAGCACAAGGACTGTTGTGCTACATTTCCAATACTCTATGAAAAAAAGAAATTACAGCAAATGATAGAGAGGATACGGGAAAGAGGAACCCTTATCTGTTGTTGGAGTATGAATAGTAGAACCACTGTGAAAGTGTTTATTGTACTTCCTCAAAAACTAAGAATAGAACTATCGAATGATCCAGTGTCCTGGTTGGGTTTTCTGTTAGATTGCTGGGATTTGGCATTATCTTGGAAGCTAGGATTAATTATTGTGGAAGAGAAAACTCCAATTTAGAAAATGCCTCCAACAGATTGTCTGCAGGCAAGTTTGTGGGGGCATTTTCTTGATGGATGATTGGTGAATGATTGATGCAGGAGAGTCTAGGAGACTGGAATGAGTGCAGCAACCCTTGGGCAGGTGGTTCTTCTGGTATAAGAAAAGGGTAGAACAGGACATGAGCAAGCCAGTAAACAGAGTTTACTGTCTTAGGTTCCTGCATTGAGTTCATGTTTTTGCTTCTCTCAGTGATGAGCTATTCCCTGGATGTATAAGATGAAATAAAGTTGCCTTTGGTCATGGTCTTTATCAGAAACTTAAGGCACCCACTTACACCACTCTTGGGCTTATACCTAAAGGAGTCTACATCCTACTACTAGATACTTAGACAACTGTATCTGTTGGTGATCTTTTCACAATAGCAAGGAAATGAAATAAGCTGTGATGGGATGAACAAAAATGGCCTGTAGGCCCTAGTTAGAACTGTTTGAGAAGGATTAGGAGGTATGGCCTTATTGAAAGTGTGTCACTGGGGGCAGACTTTGATGTTTCAAAAGTGTAGTGGTGTGAAAGGGATGGCCCCATAGATCCATGTTTGAATGTTTGGCCCTAGGGAGCGGCACTATTAGGAGGTGTGGCCTTGTTAGAGGAAATGTCTCACTGTGGAGGTCATATATGCTCAAGGCATACCTGTGTGGTAGACAGTCTCATCCTTGCTGCCTGTAGATCAAGATGTAAAACTCTCAGCTCTTCCAGCACTATTTCTGCCTGCATGCCTCCACGCTTCTTGCCATGATGATAAGAGTTGCCTTGGTCATAGTGTTTCTAAACAGCAATAAAACCCAAACTAAGAAAAAAAAATTATACCATTCCTGAAATGCTCTCTCCCTCCTGCTTGTGATTCTAGATGGGAGCTCTCAGCTGTTCCTGGTGCCATCATGGGCTCTAACCCTCTGGAACCATAAATCCAATTAGTGTTTTCTTATATAAGTTGCCTTGATTATGCTGCTTTACAAAACAATAGAAAAGTAACTAATACATGGCCTATCCACCAATTGATGAACAGATCATGAAAAAGTGTATAAATGCAGTGGAATTTTATTTACTGGTTAAAAAAAAGAAATTTGCAGGAAAATGTATGGAAGTATGAACATTATACTAGGCATTAAGCTAGTCTCAGAATGACAAATACAGTATCTTCTCTGTCCTATACACATCTTAGATTCTAATTGTTACGTTTGTGTTTGTAGGCAAATGTATATGTCAGTAGAGGCCAGGCTACTAAACAGGGCCCCATGAAATGAGAAAAAAAAATTAAGGAGGGGCTGGGGAAGACAACAGAACACATGAGCAATTTAAGGTGAAGATGGGGAGAATTAGAGACAGTTGCATATAGCAGGGGAAGGAGGAATGGGGAGGAGTGGCATTTTGACAAATATATCAAACTGAAATGGCCACACATTTTGTTACTCACTTTTTCCCTTAGGATAAAAATTAACACAAAAAGACAATTTTACATAAAAATAATTACAATTAATAAAGGTGATTCAGTTAAACTAGATCAATTGCAACCAAATTATAAAGGTCTGTGAAGTATAAACTCACATCTCTAGTTACCTGAAATATAAGAAAGGCTCAGTGGCATAAAGAGAAAAAGTGGAAGCTTATGTATACTTGAGACGTCTACCTTAGTTGCAAAACAGCAGAGGGTGGAAATGCCTTCTTCAATGTCACTTTAAGTTAAAGTACTTCAGATGGAAGGGGAGAGGACCTCCCTTATCAGTGGACTTGGAGAGGGGCATGGGAGGAGATTAGGGAGGGAGGATAGGATTGGGAGGGAATAAAGGAGAAGGCTATAGCTGGGATACAAAGTGAATAAACTGTAATTAATATAAGAAATTTTACGTTTTTAAATTTTATTTGATGTGTGAACATTTTCCTTGTGTGTATTTTTATGTACTATCTGCATGCCTGGTGCCCAGCAGACTGTGTCATATCTCTTGCAACTGGAGTTATACATCATTGTAAGCCATGATATACTTGGAGTTGAACCTTGGTCCTCTAGAAGAGCAGCTGATGGTACTCTTACCCACTGAGCTAGCTGCCCAGCCCCAGGTCAAATCTTTTTATTTTCTAATTTGTAGTGAGACCAAGCTATATTATCAGTGTTTACTTGTGGATCTAAAAGAAGAAAGAAAATGACTGGGAATTCTCACAGTGAGTCTTTATCTGGGGAGAGACCACCAGTCTATCCAATATAAACATAGTGTCTTAGTTGCTTTTCTATTACTATGCTAAGACACCATGACCAAGACAACTGATAGAAGAAATAGTTTATTTGGAGCTCATTGTTTCAGTGGGTTAGAATCCATGGTGGTGCACCAATCAGCTCTAAGCAAAGGCTGAGAGCTGATATTCTGATACAATCACAAGGCGGAGAAAGAGACACGGGAATGGTGTGACTGTTTCGAAACCTCAAACCTACCCCGAGTGGCACAGTTCTTCTAACAAGGCCACACATCCCAGTCCTTCCCAAACAGTTCCACCAAATGGGAGCTTACTTCATCCTAGTCTAAACCACCAGAGCCAGGATAACCAAAGTTGAGTTCCTTTCCAGGATCAGATGCCATAAGCCCATCCATGAAGCCATTAACTGGGCAGGAGACAATTGCCAAAGCTCCAGGGCCCTTTTTCTTCTTCCACGTATCTCTGGGGACATCTTCACCCTGAATAAAACAGTGCAAAGTTTATAACCTGCTGTGACATATGGACACATTGAATCTAAGCATGTTTTGATGTTTGTCGCGTTTTGCTTTTCTATAGCTGTGATGAACTTGGGATAGAAAGGATTTATCTGGCTTATACTTCCCTATTATAGTGTATCCTCAAGGGCAGCCAGGGCCGGAAATCAGGGCAAAGAACTGGAGCAGGAACTGCCATACAGACTGTTGACCTTGATTTTTAACAAACCTACCTTAGTGTTATTAAACACTTCTACCTGCCTTTCAACCCCCCTCCCAACACCAGGCAGGAGGGAAAGGTAGGTGGGGATAGGAGGTGGAGTTCTCTCTACTACTTCCCACTAAGTAGGGTCATAGGATTCTTTGGGGGGCAATACCAAGTCAGTCGCCCAGAAATCCACAAGTCCAGGTAACCAGCAAATCAGCAAACAAATGCAGCAGCAGGATGAACCAGCCACAAACAGTCCTTCTCCAAGCAGCCTCACTTTCTTCCTCTGGGCTGTCAAGTCCTCAGAATTCAACTAATTCCTCCTGGCAAAGAACACTTTCTGAACGAGACACTTAACAAGTGTGGACAAACTAAAATCCCCAACTTGAAATTTTAACAAAAACATGTTTACATATCATAAACCAAAACATTCACAACAAAAAAGCACAGGTGACGGGTGCTTACAAGCATGCTTGGGGGTCTCTGCAGCGCCGGGCTGGCAGGCTAGCCATCCATGTGAGGCAAGGAGGCAGACTGGCTCAGCACAACTCGGAAACCAATGCTGGTTCAAGCTTCTAGAGTCTAATAGTTTATTTTAGGCATATTTAAGTATAGTTCAATTTTGGAGAAAAAAAAGCCTTGGTGACAATTAACTCATTTCTGTGTATACAATACAGTTTAAGGCATGGCTACATCAAAACTCTTTCCAAAGTACATGTGATCTCTTCCACAAAAATGGATTCTTCAGAGTGAGAAACAATGTTCAAGATAAGGATCTAGGGAGAAAACGTGAGATAAACATAGACGTTTGGTGGAGTCGGGTGTGGCCTGGCCATACAGACAGCATAGATGTCACCTCTGCTCTGCTCCGTGTACAGTACATGTGACATCTCCCATAGGAAGAGTTCTACTGACTAAGAGACAGTCCCCAATATAACTAAAATATAATTATATTATTGTAAAGTCTTAAGTTATTGTTTCCACAGGGTCCCCAAGGAACCTAGATGAGATTGCAGGGTGCTTCCTGAGGGAAACCTTCAATGTCATATTGATGAGATTAAGCTGTAGATGAGGCATGAGGAACATCAGAGAACCTTATTGAAAACTAAGTTAACAGTCTTGTTTTACATTCCCAGAAAATTCCTGGGAAGAAGCAAGGCTATACCCAAGATCATAAATACTTGGTCCTTTTCTTACTATTACTGTGATGAAACACCATAATCAAAATCAAGTTGAGGGAAAAGCGTTTATTTGGCTTACACTTCCACATCAGTGTTCATCGAAGGCAATCAGGACAGTAATTCACACAAGGCAGGAGCTGATATATAGACTATGAAGGGGTGTTGCTTACTGGCTTGCTCCTCATGGCTTGCTCAGCCTGCTTTCTTATAGAACCCAGGACCACAGGTTCAAGAATGACATCATGTACCAAGGGCTGGGCCCTCCCTACTGATCACTAATTGAGAAAATGTCTTACAGCTGGCTCTCATGGAGGCATTTCCTCATTTGATGTTTCTTCCTCTCAGATGACTTTAGCTTAGGTCAAGTTGACATAAAACTAACCAGCACAGTCCTTAAGGATGGTTCATTAATATTTTAATATAAAATACCTACCCATGAAACAAATACTATCTCTATGTCCACAACCTGTACAGAAAATATTATTTGTGGGGGATTCTTGTTTCTCAACTTGAAGAGACATCACCAGATGTCATGGTGAGCAGCCCCTTTCCCTTCCCAAATCTCCCTATTTTCCTTTTCCTTTTCTTCCATCCCCATGGTCATCATATTTCTTCCCACTCCTGCATGTGTTCCTCTTTTAGAGCACCATATTGGTTTCTCCCTTAGGAAAAGAGTCCTTCCTTTGTTCTACCTTTTGGAAGCAATGGCAATCCCTCCACCATTTTATGATGATATTTTACATTTTTAAAAAGAGAAAAGGGTGTTAAAAGTTGTGGCTTTTAAAATCCAAATCAGATTGTTAAGTATTATTTTTCTAAATAAACTATAATACTTTAATATCTGGAATTAAAAGGAAAATAGCATTAATATAAAAAGAGAAGACAGGTTCTGGTTTTGTTGTTGTAGTTGTTTGTTTTGGTTTTTGAGACACATTTTTTCTGGCTGTCCTGAAACTCCCTTTGTGGACCATACTAGCCTTTAACTCAGAGATTCCTCTACCTTTGCTTCCCAAAGTGCTGAGATTAAACGTGTGCACTACCATGCCCAGCTTGAGAAGACAGATTTAAAATACAAATAGTTTGATTGTAAATGAATATATACTTATACTCAAGTTAATTGATTAATATCTTCCAAACAATTAAAAATACTTGTAGTACAGTATTTTTAATGAAACTGAAGTCATAAAAATAAAGCTATAAAAATAACCACTGCCACTGAGTTTCTCTGACACCTCATAAACTTAGAAGTCAATAGACAATTTTCTTTTTTTAGTACCAAATTATTTTATTTTTTCTATTACATTTTTATTTTTTATATTAATTACAGTTTATTTACTTTGCATCCTAGCTGTAGCCCTCTCCTTCATTCCCTCCCAATCCCACCCTCTTTCCCTGCCCCTCTTAAGTCCACTGAGAGGGGAGGTCCTCCTCCCCTTCATCAGGACTGGCTGAAATGTCCTCCTCTGTGGTCTAGCAAGGCTGCTCTTCCCTGGGGGAGGGGGACAAGGTCAAAGAGCTAGCCACTGAGTTCATGTCAGAGGCAATTCCTGTTCCCCTTAATAGGGAACCCGCTTGGATGCTGAGCTGCCATGGGCTATGTCTGAGCAGGGGTTCTAGGTTATATCCATACATGGTCCTTGGTTGGAGAATCAGTCTCAGAAAAGACCCCTGTGCCCAGATATATTTGGTCCTTGTGGAGCTCCAAGAAGGGGGAGTTAGTAAGACCTGGAGAGGACAATTTTCTTATGTAGACATGAGAGTTATTTTGGCATTTTCAGAAACCTTTAGTCAGCTGAACCTCAGGCAAATGAATAAGCTGACTTCAGGTGAGAGGTTACAATGAATCTACTATGTATAGAGCAATATTAGTTATGCCTGTTCTAGTGTTATTTGAGTTGTTATGGTCAGAGTCTGGGAACTGACAACCCTAAATAAATAGATTAGTCTACTCTTCCTCTATATGTCAATTCAGTAGACAAGTAAGAGTGGAAAGCACAGAAATTAAATTTAAACATTATGACCACATTGGGAAGAGGAATCAGCAGTGACCCCCTCATCCCAAGTCTATCTTCAGGATGAGATTTAGTTTTAAGTACAAGGCCAGGGAAAGAGGTAAAAGAACTAAGCACTCAGGGCCATTGTTGCTCATGCCCATCATTGACGGTGGCAGGGCAGACTTGCATAACTATGTGAAATCTCTTTTCTCTGTCCAGCACTAGGTTTCAGCCTTTCCCTTCCCAACTTGGAGTCTTTGAGGAGAAATTTTGATTTCTTTAGTGACCATTTTAACAGACTGATAGCCAAAGGGAACCAAACAGGTGTCTTAGAAAATGTTTGTTTTTGCAAGCATGGTTATCATAAGTTATAATGACCACACGTAGACCATGATTTCAACCACATTGACCCCTCCACTCAGCTTCTCTGCCCATCAGCCAAGGATTTGACAACCTCATTACAGAAGCTGTGGTCATCTGTCCAGAATGGAATTATCTGAACTCACACATTCTGCTTATACAAGTCTGTGAGTTATGACTGGAAGAAATGTTTGAAGTCTAAAAATGCTATGCCTGCAATCACAGTACTATGTGAAGCAGAAACAGGGGCAACCCCTAGGATTTGCTGACTAGCTGGTCTACTCAGGTGAGTTCCAGATACAGTTAGAGACTCTGTCCTAAATAATAAGGTGTAAGTGGATTACGAAAGACACCTAATGGTGACCTCTGACCTCAAAGTACACATATACACAATGAGTACTTGCACCCCCATGTACACACAGGAATATAAAGACATGATATTTAGTCTTCAAATTAACTTTCTGAATTTTTAATATATAAAAATCACTTTGAGAAAACCTAACTATATAATTGAAAACAATGACAGATAAATGCTTCAAGCATATAGTATGTGTGTATATCATGGGCATGGAAGGTAGCTTATGCGGAAGGGAGGGAGTGAGCTGACTCCTCATACCATAGTCCTCTTTGGCTACATAGCTAATTCAAAGTGGCCTTGGGTTAAACTTTTTCTGTTTTTTGTGGTTTTGTTTTTGTTTTTTGTTTTTTTTTTAAAAAAGGAATATAGTCAGTAAATCAGGTGTAATTCAGCTTAAAATGCAAGTTGAAAACTCAAGAATTCCTAAATTCTTATTGCAGGTTCAAAAGAAAAGGGACTTGTCCCAGTTACTGGTTTCTATGGCTGCAATAAAAACAACTTGGAGAGAAAAGGCTTTATTTCATCTCATGGATAATAATCCATCATGAGAAAAAGTCAGAGCAGGAACTCAGGCAGGAACCTGAAGGCAGGAACTAGAGCAAAACTCATGAAGGAATGCTGCTTACTGGCTTGATCCGCCTGTTTCCTCATACCACCTGGAGCAATTGCGAAGGGACAGCACCACTGTTGTGTGCTGTCTGTTGTGTCTTCCCACATTAATTGAGCTTATTGACATACTTACAGACAATCTGAGATAGGCATTTTCTCCACTAAGGTTCATCTTTCTACATAACTATAGCTCGTGTCAAGTTGATTTAAAAATAAAACAAAACAACCAACCAAACCACCAACAAACAAACAAAAAAACCAAATACTACTCAATTACATGGCTACACATCACATTTCACTGCAACATTTCTATGGATTACTTTTTTAATATTGATTATTTTATTAATTATACTTTATTCGCTTTGTATTCCCCCTGTAGCTCCCTCCTCCCTCCTCCCCTCCTAATCCCTCCCTTCCTCCCCATTCTCCATGCATACCCCTCCCCAGCTGCTGATAGGGGAGGTCTTCTTTTCCTTCCTTCTGATCCTAGTCTATTAGGTCTCATCAGAAGTGGCTGTATTGTCTTCCTCTGTGGCCTGGTAAGGCTGCTCCCCTCTCAGGGTGAGGTGATCAAAGAGCAGGCCAATCAGTTCATGTCAGAGGCAGTCCCTGTTCCCATTACTATGGAACCCACTTGGACACTGAACTGCCATGGGCTACATATGTGCAGGGGTTCTGGGTTTTCTCCATGCATGGTACTTGGTTGGAGTATCAGTCTCAGGAAAGACCCCTGTGCTCAGATTTTTTGGTTCTGTTGCTCTCCTTGTGGAGCTCCTGTCCCCTCTAGATCTTACTATTTCCCACTTCTTTCATAAGATTCCCTGCACTCTGCCCAAAGGTTGGCCATAAGCCTCAGCATCTGCTTTGATAGTCTGCAGGGCAGAGCCTTTCAGAGGCCTTCTGTGACAGGCTCCTAACTTGTTCCCTGTTTTCTCCTTCTGATATCCATCCTCTTTGCCTTTCTAGATAGGGATTGGGCATTTTAGCCAGAGTCCACCTCTTGATTAGTTTCTTTAGGTGTACAGATTTTAGTAGGTTTATCCTATAGTATATGTCTATATGAGTGAATATATACCGTGAGTGTCTTTCTGCCTCTGGGATAGCTGACTCCGGATGATACCTTCCAGTTCCCACCATTTACCTGCAAAGTTCATGATTTCCTTGTTTTTCATTGTTGAGTAATATTCCATTGTGTAGATGTACCACAATTTCTGAATCCATTCCTCAGTTGAGGGGCATCTAGGTTGTTTCCAGCTTCTGGCTATTAAAAATAAAGCTGCTACAAACATGGTTGAGCAAATGTCCTTATTGTGTACTTGAGCCTCCTTTGGATATATGCCTAGGAGTGGTATAGCTGGATCTTGAGGAAGTGCTATTCCTAGTTGTCTAAGAAAGCACCAGATGGATTTCCAGAGTGGTTGTACAAGTTTACATTCCCACCAGCAGTGGAGGAGGCTTCCCTTTTCTCCAAAACCTCTCCAGCATGTGTTGTCACTTGAGTTTTTGATGTTGGCCATTCTGATGGTCATAAGGTGAAATCTCAGGGTCGTTTTGATTTGCATCTCCCTGATGGCTAAGGATGTTGAGCATTTCTTTAAGTGTTTCTCTGCCATTCTATATTCCTCTATCAAGAATTCTCTGTTTAGTTCTGTTCCCCATTTTTTAATTGGATTACTTGATTTGTTGCTTTTCAACTTCTTTAGTTCTTTATATAGTATATAGATATAGTATATAGATATCAGCCCTCTGTCAGATAAAGGGTTGGTGAAGATTCTTTCCCCATCTGTAGGCAGTCATTTTGTTTTGATGACAGTGTACAAAAGCTATTCAGTTTCATGAGGTCCCACTTATTGATTGTGGATCTTAGAGCCTGTACTGTTGGTGTTCTGTTCAGGAAGTTGTCTCCTGTGCCAATAAGTTCAAGGCTCTTCCCCACTTTTTCTTCTAACTGATTTAATGTGTCTGGTTTTATCTTGAGGTCTTTGATCCACTTGGACTTTAGTTTTGTGCAGGGTGATACATACGGATCTATTTGCATTTTTCTACATGTAGACATCCAGTTAGACCAGCACCATTTGTTGAAGATGCTATCTTTTTTCTATTGTATGGTTTTGGCATCTTTGTCCAAAATCAAATGTCTATAAGTGTGTGGGTTTATTTCAGGGTCTTCTATTCGATTCCATTGATCCACTATTCTGTTTCTATGCCAATACCATGCAGTTTTTATTACTGTTGCTCTATAGTACAGCTTGAGATCAGGGATGGAGATTCCTCCAGATGATCTTTTATTGTAGAGGATTGTTTTAGCAATTCTGGGTTTCTTGTTATTCCATATGAAGTTAAGAATTTTTCTTTCAGGGTCTGTAAAGAATTGTGTTGGTAATTTGATGGGAATTGCATTAAATCTGTAGATTGCTTTTGGTAAGATGGCCATTTTTACTATGTTAATCCTGCCAAGCCATGACCATGGGAGATCTTTCCATCTTCTGATATCTTCTTCTAATTTTTTCTTCAGAGACTTGAATTTTTTTTCATACAGGTCTTTGACTTGCTTGGTTAGGGTCACACCAAGGTACTTTTTGTCTTTTGTGGCTATTGTGAAGGGTGTTATTTTCCCAATTTCTCTCTCAACCCTTTTGTCTTTTGTATTGAGGAGGTCTACTGATTTTTTTTTGAGTTAATTTTATATCCAGCCACTTTGCTGAAGGTGTTTATCAGCTGTAGGAGTTCCCTGGTAAGATATTTGGGGTCAGTCAGGTATACTATCATATCATCTGCAAATAGTGATATTTTGACTTCTTCCTTTCCAATTTGTATCCCCTTGATCTCCTTCAATTGTCTTATTGCTCTAGCAAGGACTTCCAGAACTATATTGAAGAGATATGGAGAGAGTGGACAGCCTTGCCTTGTCCCTGATTTCAGTGGTATTGCTTTAATTTTCTCTCCATTTAGTTTAATGTTGGCTATATGCTATTTTATATTGCCTTTACTATGTTTAGATATGTGCCTTGTATCCCTGATATCTCCAATACTTTAAACATGAATGGATGTTGGATTTTGTCAAATGCTTTTTCAGCATCTAAGGAGATTATCACATGGTTTTTTTCTTTCAGTTTGTTAATATGGTTGATCACATTGATGGATTTCTGTATATTGAACCACCCCTGTATACCTGGGATGAAGCCTACTTGGTCATAGTGGATGATATCTTTGATGTGCTGTTGTATTCGATTTGCAAGTATTTTGTTGAGTATTTTTGCATCAATGTTCGTAAGGGAGATTGGCCTGAAATGCTCTTACCTTGTTGGGTCTTTATGAGGTTTAGGTACCAAGGTGACTGTGGCTTCATAGAATGAGTTTGGTAGTGTTCCTTCTGTTTCTATTTTGTGGAATAGTTTGAAGAGTATTGGTGTTAGCTCTTCTTTGAAGGTCTGGTAGAATTCTGTGCTGAAACCACCTTGTCCTGGGCTTTTTTTTGGATGGGAGACTTCTGATGGCCACGTCTACTTCCATAGGGGATATAGGACTATTTAGTTGATTTACCTGGTCATGATTCAGCTTTGGCAAGGGGAATCGATCAAGAAAATTGTCCATTTCATTTAGATTGTCAAAATTTCTGGCATATAGACTTTTGTGTAAGTCCTAATAATTGTTTGGATTCCCTCAGATTTGGTTGTTATGTCCCCCTTTTCATTTCTGCTTTTGTTAATTTGGATAATGTCTCTCTGCCTTTTAGTTAGTTTGGCTAAGAGTTTGTCTCTCTTGTTGATTTTCTCAAAGAAAGAGCTCTTGGTTTCATTAATTCTTTGAATTGTTTTATTTGTTTCTAATTTATTGATTTCAGGCCTACGTTTGATTATTTCTAGCCATCTACTCTTTTTTGGTGTGTCTGTTTCTTTCTTTTTTTTTTTCTAGGGCTTTTAGGTGAGCCATTAAATTGCTTCAATGAGATGTCTCGAATTTCTTCTTGAAGGCACTTGGTGCTATGAACTTTCCTCTTAACACTGCTTTCATTGTGTCCCATAAGTTTGGGTATGTTGTGTCTTCATTGTCATTGTATTCTAGGAAGCCTTTAATTTCTTTCTTTATTTCTTCCCTGACCCAGGTGTCATTTCCATGTGTGTGTAGCCTTTTTGCTATTTCTGTTGTTGTTGAGGTCCAGCTTTAGTCCATGGTGATCAGATAGGATACAAGGGATTATTTCAATCTTCTTATATCTGTTGAGGCTTGCTTTGTGACCAACCATATCATCTATTTTGGAGAAGGTTCCCTGAGGTGCTGAAAAGAAGGTAAATTCTTTTGTGTATGGGTGAAAGGTTCTGTAGATATCTGTTAGGTCCGTTTGATTCATGACCTCTATTAGAGTTGTTTTATTTGTTTGTATCCTTGTTTAATTTTTGTTTTGTTGATCTGTCCTTTGTTGAGAGTAGTGTGTTGAAGTCTCCTGCTATTAATGTGTGGGGATCTATGTGTGGTTTAAGTTTTATTAATGTTTCTTTTACACATGTGGGTGCCCTTGTATTTGGGGTATAGATGTTCAGGATTGTGATATCTTCTTGGTGGAATTTTCCCTTGATGAGTAGAAGTGTCCTTCTCCATCTATTTTTATTAATTTTGGTTGAAAATCCATTTTATCAGATATTAGAATGGCTACTCCTGCTTGTTTCTTGGGTCCATTTGCTTGGAAAACCATCTTCTAGCCCTTTACCCTCAGGTAATGTCTATCTTTGTGACTAAGGTGTGTTTCTTGTATGCAACAGATTTTTGGGTCTTGTTTATGTATCCATTCTGTTAGTCTGTGTCTTTTTTATTAGAAAATTGAGTCCATTGATGTTGAGAGAGATTAATGACCAGTGGCTGTTAGATCCTTTGATTTTGATGTTGACTGTGGTAGTAAGTTTGTGTCCTTGGTTACTTTTTGTTTTGCTATAGTGAGATTCATTATTCCCTGTATTTTCTTGAAAGTAGTTAGTTTTCTTGGGTTGTATTTTTCCTTCTAGTGTCTTCTGTAACACTGGATTTGTTTGTAGGTATTGTTGAAATTTGATTTTTTTCGTTGAATATCTTGTTTTCTCCATCTATGAGGATTGAGAGTTTTGCTTTGTACAGTAGCCTGGGCTGACATCTGTGTTCTCTTGGGGTCTGCATGATATCCTTGCAGGCCCTTCTGACTTTCATAGTCTCTGTTGAGAAGTCAGGTGTGATTCTGATGGGTTTGCCATTATATGTTACTTGGACTTTTTCCCTTGCAGCTTTTAGTATTTTTGTTGTTGTTGTTCTGTATACTTACTGTTTTGATTATTATGTAGCAGGAGGGTTTTCTTTTCTGGTCTAATTTATTGGGTATTCTGTAGGCCTCTTGTATTCTTATAGGCCTCTCCTTTAAGTTGGGGAAATTTTCTTCTATGATTTTGTTGAAAATATTTTCTGGGCCTTGGAGGAGGGAATCTTCTTTTTTCCTCTGTTCTTATTATTCTTAGGTTTTGTCTTTTCATGTTGTCTTGGATTTCTTGGAAGGCCAGTGTCAGGAATATTTTGGATTTAACATTTTCTTTGATGGATACATCGATTTTTTTTTCCATTGTATCTTCCACACCTGAGTTTCTTTCTTCCATCTCTTGTAGTCTATTGGTTATGCTTACCTCTGTAGTTCCTCTTTTCTTCCCTAAGTTCTTTCTCTCCACAATTTCCTCCATTTGTGTTTTCTTTAATTTTTCCAATTCTATCTTCAGATCTTGAGCCCTTTTGTTGATTTCCTTCACCTGTCTCACTGTACGTTTCTATTTTTCCTTCAATTCATTCAGGTGTTTGTTTGAACATTCCTGTGTTTCTTTTATTTCTTTTAGTTATTTAAGTATTTCTTCTCTAAAGGCCACAAACTGCAACTTCCTCTATTTCTTTTCGGATAGTCATAATCTGTTTGTCTTTATCTTCCTCTAGTTCTTTATGGATGGCCATAATCTGTTTGTCTTTATCTTCCTCTAGTTCTTTACGCATTTTATTTGTTTCTTCTATTATCCTCTTTATAAGCAGAGACGTTAGGTCATCTTCTTGAATTTCAATTATGCTGGGGTGTCCAGGGCCATTTGCCTCTGGATAACTGGATTCTGTAGGTGCCATATTTCTCTGTCTTTTGTTGGTTGAGCTTTTTCGTTGGCCTCTACCCATTGGGCTATCTTAGGTATTGGGTGTTAGTTTCTGGAGGTTCCTGGAATCCTGTGTTGGAGAGAATCCGCTTGGCAAGAAGATGGTTTTTCCTGAAGGAAGCCTCCTCAGTAAGAAAGTAATTAACAAATAAAACACAAGTACATCTGCCTTAGTTACTCTTCTATTACTGTGAGAAAACACCACAAGTCAGGCAGCTTTTTAAAGAAAGCATTCAATCAGGGGTTTTCTTACTGTTTTAGAGGCCTATCCCATAATCTTCACAGCAGGGATAATGGCAGTAGGTAGGCAGGCATGCTCTGGAGAATCAGCTAAGGGCTCATATCTCATCAACAAGGTGCATGCAGAGACAGTGAAAATGGGCCAGATGTGGGGTTTGTAATCAAAGTCCCCCCCCACAGCGATACACCCCCAACAAGGTCACATCTCCTAATCCTTCCCTAAAAGTTCCACTAACTAGGGACCAAACACCCAAATATATGATTGTATGGGGGCCATTTTGTTTCAGACTATGAGAACACATGATGAAGATAAGAGCTATGGAAAAAATTAGCAGAGAAGAGAAACAGTGAATGTGACTATTGTGCCAATGCTCATGCATGTGTGCTTGTGAAGGGGTAACATTTAAGTAAGATGGTGATCTGTGAGAGAGACTTGAAGAAAGTCAGAGAATCCAGAATGAACTTCTAAGGACCAATAAACATTTCTTTTTTAAATTAATTTTTTATTAATTAGAATTTATTCACTTTGTATCCCAGCTGTAGCTCCCTCCCTCCTCCCTTCCCAATCTCATCCTCTCTCCCTCATCTCCTCTCATGCCCCTCCCCAAGTCCATTGATAGGGAGGTCCTCCTCCCCTTCCCTCTGGCCCCTAGCCTATCATGTCTCATTAAGACTGGCTGCATTGTCCTCTTCCATGGCAGGGCAAGGCTGCACCTCTCTCAGGGGAAAGTGATCAAAGAGCTAGCCACTGAGTTCATGTCAGAGACTGTCCCTGCTCCCCTTACTAGGAAACCCACATGGAGACAGAGCTGCCATGAGCTACATCTGTGCAGGGGTTTTAGGTTATATCCATGAATGGTCCTTGGTTGGAGCATCAGTCACAGAAAAGACTCCTTTGCTCAGATCTTTTGGTTCTGTTGCTCTCCTTGTGGAGCTCCTGTCCCCTCCAGGTCTTTATCTCTCCCCCTTCTTTCACAAGACTCCCTGTACTCTGCCCAAAGTTTGGTCACGAGTCTCAGCATCTGCTTTGATACCCTGCTGGAAATCATGAAATTTGTAGGCAAATGGTGGGATCTAGAAAAGATCATCCTACATGAGGTATCCCAGAAGAAGACACACATGCTATATACTCAATTGTAAGTGGATATCAGATATATAATATAGGATAAACGTACTACAATCTGTACACTTAAAGAAGCTAAGCAAGAAGGAGGACCCTGGGTAAGATGATCAATCCTCACTCAGAAAGGCAAATGGGATGGCTATCCAAAGAGGGAGAGGGAAGGAGCCTACCACAGGGGTCCTACCTATTGAACATTTCTTATGGACAACTTTTTGTTTAGGGATCACAGCAATACCATATGTAGGTACAGTTGTTCCCATTTACAGACAAGATACCTGAGGTGTGAAAATACATAGAATATTGCTTATGGTACATCACTGCAAATGATAAGCTAACATTGGGTGTATACCCTCTTTTACTCATAAACTATGTTTTTGGTTGCCTTTCTTTGTTAAACCATATAACTGTCAATAACAAGATGTCCTCACTTATTGGAACCTACATAAAGGGATAATCAATTATAACAGCACTTTAAAAAAGTGATTTGATAGGAAACAGGAAAATGAAGTTATACTTCCTAAGATAAATGAGAGAAATTATTTGCCAGTACCCTGCTGAAGAAAGCTGAGTGGAACTTGTAAGTCACAGTCCTCTGAGCAGAAAAGCCAGGGAATGAATGCGCTCACGGTCCGTGGTGCTGCAGTTTTCTTCTAAAGCAACAGAACTGGAACTTTCAGAAGATGCCAGGAGGGGGAGATGGGGAGAAAGGTTTGCTTTAAAAAGGCCTGGGATGGGATTTGCTGTTGTAACTTGACCTGTTTAACCTTCAAGCTCATCCTTGTTTTCAGTAAAATCTCAGCGTCACAAACAAATGTACATTTACACCTGGCTGGGCGAGATGAGCTTTTAGCTATAATTTACCTGAAGACTGGCCATATTGCTTCCAAGACCAGCTTCCTCATAGTTCCCCTTCCAGAGCCTCTGAACTCTGACCATGTGGTCATTGAGAAAGAGTGACTAGACCCTGATTTCCTCTTCACTCCCTTGATGCACAGGTAAAACAGGAAGCCACACAGCTGTACATTGCTTGTATAGTGAGAAACCTTGGGAGGAGAAAGTCTGTGTTCTCTAGCCATTCCAACAAAGGTAAACCCCCCCCCCAAAAAAAAACAGAAGATCTCACTTGTTGCCAAACACAGATTTTTTTTTTCTTTTCTTTTCTTCTTCCAAGTCTAAATACCAGTATGTGAAAGGTGTCCGTTGTTAACTTTAAGGTCAAGAACCCTTTTGTTGTGCTTAGCTCTTATGTTCGTTCTCAGTACTCAACTGCATTGAAGCATAATTAGTAGCATGATAAACTGAAGTTGCAGAAGATTTTAAGTAAGAGGCCTCTTCCACGGGCTCACCTACAAAGAGCTTGTTATAAAGAGAACTTATTCCTTAGAAGGGCTATTAAAAAGCATATTAAAAGCCTTCTCTCCTCTTATTGAAGTTTCTCTGTGTGGGCATGTTCCTTAAGAAGGAAGTGGGTGGACAAGAGCGCACTGGGTACAATTTGTGTTTTTGGAAGAGCAAGCAGAGGCTCTCACTGAGGGAGAACATATGTTTCTGGGACTCCATCTGTGCAAAAAGCACATCGTTCTGAAGTTGTACTCAGGATAAAAAAGGATTTTTGAAGACTTCCATTTCATACATCTTTCATCATCTGTGAAAATTTGGAACAGTGTAACTGGGCCCAATTAGCTAGAAGTGCTTGCTACTCACTGCACTAGAAGTTCCCAGCTGCACCTGTCCTAAGGGCAGCTTCTCCCACAATCCTTCACGGGCACTGTGGACGTGGGGCCTGTGTGCCTGAGGCCTGAGTGCGCCTGCTTCGCGAGCCACCGCCCTGTCCCCTGCAGGCCAGGGTCCTTGCGGGGAGGGGAGGAGCGGGGAGGGACGGGGCGGGGCTTGCGGCGGCTCCCCACTCCTCTGCGGCTCTGCCTACAGGTTCTGGCAGTCCCTCCCTGATCGCCGCGCCGTCGCGATGGCCGTCCAGGGCTCAGCAGCCGAGTGCGGCTACATCCGGACCGTGCTGGGCCAGCAGATCCTGGGACGCCTGGACAGCTCCAGCCTGGCTCTGCCCTCCGAGGCCAGGCTGAGGCTGGTGGGCAGCAGCGGCCGCGGCGATACGGCGGCCCGGAGCCAGCGGATCCAGGAGCAGGTGCAGCAGACCCTGGCTCGCCGGCGCAGGAGCTCTGCGGTCAGCGGTGAGTCGAGCCCCACCCGGCGCGCGCGACCGGGCGCTCTCGGCAGCGCAGACCCGAGTCCGCCCTCCCACCTGTTGCTCACCTTCCCTTCCAGGACTCGCTGCGCCTCCTGACTGGCCGCTTTCTCGGCGGAAACGCCTTTCTCCTTTACCTTTGGTTCAGGTCTGCCCTATTCGTATGTTAATTACACAATTGTCTGTGTTAATGAACTCAGACAGTTTCACCCTACGCCGCCCGCTCCCAGTCCAAAAGCACTTTGAGATTGTATGCAGACTTCTGGTTATGTGTGATTGTTTTTCTGTAAGAAAGCACTTTGGCTTTTATTTAGATGTTTTAGAGTTCACGGTTCTCCATAAATATTTTTAGAAAGAAACCTTGAAAGTCCTGTGGCTCCTATATCCTCTAAATTGAGGTGGGGCTGTCTCGCCCAGGTACTTAGGAGCTCTCCACTCAGTATTTGCAGTGAGTGTTTGGCTGTCACTGAACAAACTGGGCAAGTCAGATTTGGGCCTGGGAGCAACCTCAACACCCAGTGGAGGATTAGGAGGAAGGAGACTTTGGCCAGGCCAAAGGTAGCCCCGCCTGCCTGCCCACCTCACACCCACACACCAGCACTGCCACCAACAGATGCGTGGGTGCAGAGCTGCTCTCAGACTGGTAGACAGAAGTGTCGTTGATAAGAGTGATCCTCACAAGCTCTGTCAAATGTGGTTACCATCAGGAATAATAATGCCTACGTGCCAGCCTCTCAGTTTCTAACAGCAGAATTTGGGAAGCCATACTCATTTCAGTTTGTCTAAAGGTTAATGCAGTTGACATTTGTGTACTTGAGAAGTAAAGAGATGTTTAATGATTGTAAGCTTATGTAACCGGATGCCTATAATGTTCCTAATTAGGCTATGTGGTTTGCACTTTGTATTATCTTTTAAAAATAAACTAGATTATCTTTTTTAGTTTTGTCTGCCTCTCTCTCTCTCTCTCTCTCTCTCTCTCTCTCTCTCTCTCTCTATATATATATATATATATATATATATATATATATATATATATATATATGGAGAAGGAGGGTATATATATGGAGAAGGAGGGTATATATATATATATATATATGTATAAAATTTTGAGATACGGTCTCAAACTTCCTGCCTCTGCCTCCCATGTGCTAGGATTACAAACATGAACTATCTGAGTTTTCTGGGAATTCAAGCTTAGAGATAAAGAAACTAAGCAAACTCAGATTCCAGGTAGAAAGTAGCAGAGGTGATATTTAAACGCCAAAATCTGGACTTTTAAACTGATCATTAGTTATGGCATTAAACGTTTTGATTACTAACACAAAATGAGCTTATTTAGGTATTAAGCTTCCCTGTGACTCCTTCTCCCTTTCTTCGAAGTAAAACTGAGGAAGTTCTGAGAGGATGGGGAGGTTTACACAGGAAAGAACTTCTGTAGTCCCTGGGAGAAGAAGAACCCGAATTTAGGATTAGGAGATTGCCTAAAGTCTCTAGGATGACTGAGTACCATTGCTCCCTACAGTCTGAAAACCCTCATGCCCAGTGCTAACTTGCAACTAAAGCAGTCTCTTCTGTTTAGGGAACACAGTGTATATTAGAGATTCTTTTTTATCTAAGGGTGGCTAGTCTTAGCAGGCATCAACTAGTAAACAAATGGAGAGGAAGCCAGTGTGGGCAGAAGGAATGGTGAGCTTTGCTAAGCATCTATCATATGGCAAACTGTCTTGTACATCTCATATAATTGCATTTCATTATCCTTAAATGGAGTTGGGGAGATAGATGAGCTAGATAAGGGATGCTTTTCAAGTGGAAGGTGTCTATCAACAGTTGTAGGATGTTTGGTCCAAGGGCCACAGAATTGGTCTCTCCTTTCTACAAAATAATACAGGAGCTGTTTGGTTAATTCAAGCACCGCCACTGAATGTGTTCATTTTTGCAGGGCATTGTCATGCACTGAATTAAACGCATACTTGGTGTGCTTTGTAACAAGAAGGTTAAACCCAAAGAAATGCAGTCCTAAATGAAAAAAGATAAGAGTGTGCGGGTGTTAAATTCTCCCAGCTGAAGATAAGTTTGAGAATCCCTCTGGAGGAATGGTGATAATACCCCCCACACATACACACTGAAACTGGGATTTTTAAATCTCAGAAAATCAATAGGATTGTATATAGGAGGTAGTTGGAGATGTGCCGTTCTAAGAGAGATGAGCACAAATATTCCATAGTAGCCAAGTTGACACGGTAGAACAAAGGCACACTTTCTGCTCAAATGAGTGGCTCTCCCAGCTAAGGGATAAAGCTGATCTGGAAAGAGTGACCCTGATGTGCCTGCTCTTAGCTCCAATGCCCTGGAGAATTCTGGATTGTTGACATTCCAGAAAGGATGAGGCAGCAGATCGTCTGCTGAAAGAGCTGAGATAAGAAAGGCAGCAGATCTGTAGTTAATACCTTGTAAGGCTCTAGCTCTTACTCTAACTCACTCACTGACTTTTGGCATCATTTTAAACTGCGTGCAAGTGGGGTTAAGTTCAGAGGTGTGTGGCTACATATATGCATATATTGTATCAAAATTTAAAATATTCTTATAAAAGTCAGAATGAAACATTTAAGATTGACAAAGAAAGATAGCAAAGAGAAATTTATTTTACTCTAAAATACCATTTTACTCATTACATTGTCACTCTCTCTAGAGCACCTAAATAGGAAGAAATTTCTGTTTTAAATTGTAGTATGTAATGCTTATAATACACAGTGGGCAATATTTCAATCCATTTTAAAAGGTCTTTGAAAATCTACTAAAAAGCTTCAGCCATGCTGTCTGCTTACATGACTTCCTGGTGAAGCTACTTTTAGTATTGGAGATTAGAGTGGACTCTGGAGAAAGGAACACATTCATTCTGAGCTTCCAACAGCGCAGTTAACAAAAGCCAAGTGTGCCAGCTTGTGCTCATAATCCCAGGACACTAGGCAGGAAGATTATTGTGAGTTCCAGACAAGCCTAGGCTATAGCATAAAACCCCTGTTCCTAAAACAAAATAGTTAAAAGGTGCTGCTACAATGAAAACGGGTTTCATAACTGCATAGGTAGCTGTCCTTTCAGAGATGTAAAATAAAAGCTTTTAATGACTTTTTAAAACTAAACTAGAAATTCAATTTTAATATAAAATCGATGGTAAACTGTCAGAAGATAAAATAGCATAAAACTGTATGCCATAAGGATCCTTTGGAAAGGGTATTACATGAATGAGTCATTCTTGGGAGAGAGGATTAGTCAGTAGGTAGAAGGAAACAGGAAAGGAAAAGAGAATGACAGAGTTGTGGTCAGGCTGTTTTGAATGTGAAGTGTCATTCATACCTCAGGGTGGAGTGACTTCCACGTTAGCCTCAGAGAGCCCATAGGGCACTTGCATTCACAACAAGCAGATTTGGTACAGTGGATGTTTTTTATGTAGGCTTTTCTGTCATTATAAACTTTTGGTTATACACAGTCAATATTGAATACCAACAAAACAGTAGGTATAAAGAATGAAGTCTCACTCCTAGACTTGGAGGGACATAGCCTTTTGTGTGTAAAATGCAGAGCTGGAGAGTGGTGAGGATGCTTCAGAATCAGTGGAGCTGTAAGAAAGCACAGACACCAAGAGTTATAGAATTTTCCCTAGCTTAGAAGTGACCGTAAGGAAATGGCTTGGCTGCTGTCAGGGTTGTCAGTGCGGGTGTGCTGTAGTCATGGGAACAGAAAGCTGTTCATTAGAACAGATTATTCTAGCTATTTTGGGCTTTTTGGTTCCTTCTCTTACAGTATCCTTTTGGATATCAACTTTAAAAACTTTTTCTCATGTATTTAAACAAAGCTAGTTTTATTTTATCTTCATATGGTTCAACATTAAGATTCTTATTGGTAAATAAGAAATATATGATTCAAACACCAGAATTGACTAATGTGACCTACAATGAGAGTGCTTGGTTCTGGCTCAGATGATCTTCAAAATATTTAAATTATTTAATTCTGAGATAAATGCAAAACTCTATTTTGTACATGCATCCTAATGTATTTACACTTGCTCCTCTTGGGAAGGAAAAACTAGCATCAGCATGACTGGATATAGATCATGAGTTAAAAGAATAAACAGTATATAAAGTCCCTTTATAAAATAGTTCTCAACCTGTGGTTCACAAGCCTTTTGGAGAATGCAGATCAGATAAACTCCATATCAGATATTTACATTATGATTCATAGCAGTAGCAAAATTATAGCTATGAAGTAGCAACAAAATAAATTTATGGTTGGGGGTAACTACAGTATGAGGAATTGTATTCAAGGGTCACTGCATTAAGAAGGTTAAGAACAACTATAATAGAAACATTATATGTCTTTTATACCATAGATATGGCGTTTAAAAGTAGTATGTATGCCCAAATAAAAGTATTTAGAAATAATACATAGCATTTAAAAACACAGTACTTTGTTACCATCAAAGGAATGCACATTCTTACTGGAACATAGCTTTAAGTATAATAATGTTAGTTGAGCCAAGCAATAATAACCAAATTCTATAATTTCATTATTTCCAGAATTTCAAAGAAAGAACATTGCACATTAGAAGCTTACTTACTGAATCCTCTAAGATTTAAACATTTTTAATCAATTTTTTATTTTTTATATTACTTACAGTTTATTTACTTTGTATCCCAGCTGTAGCCCCCTCCGTCATTCCCTCCCAACCCTACCCTCCCTCCCTCTTCTCCTCCCTGCCCCTCTCTCTAAGTCCACTGATAGGGGAGGTCCTCCTCCCCTTCCATCTGACCCTAGCTTATTAGGTTTCATCAGGACTAGCTGCAATGTCCTCCATTGTGGCCCAGCAGGGCTGCTCCTAGGTCAAAGGGCCAGCCACTGAGCTCATGTCAGAGGCAGTTCCTGTTCCCCTTAAGGGAACCTGCTTAAATACTGAGTTGCCATGGGCTGGGTCTGAGCAGGAGTTACATCCATGCATGGTCCTTGGTTGGAGAAACAGTCTCATAAAAGACCCCTGTGCCCATATGTATTTGGTCCTTGTGGCGCTCCCATCCTCTCCAGGTCTTACTAACTCCCCCTTCTTTCATATGATTCCCTGCACTCTGCCCAAGGTTTGGTTATGAGTCTGCTTTTATGCACTGCTAGGTAGAGTCTTTCAGAGGCCCTCTATGGTAGACTCCTATCCTGTTTCTTGTTTTGTTCAACCATGTTCGTAGCAGCCTTATTCATAATAGCCAGAACCTGGAAACAACCCAGATGTCCCTCAACGGAGGAATGGAAACAAAAATTGTAGTACATTTACACAATGGAATACTACTCAGCAATTAAAACAAGGAAATCATGAAATTTGCAGGCAAATGGTGGGATCTAGAAAAGATCATCCTGAGTGAGGTATCCCAGAAGCAGAAAGACACACACGGTATATACTCACTTATAAGTGGATATTAGACCTATAAGATAGGATAAACATACTAAAATCTTTACACCTAAAGAAGATAAAAAAGGAGGACCCCGGGTAAGATTTAAACATTTTTTAAAATTGTATTTATTTGTTTTATACTTATGGGTGTTTTTTCCGAGTGAATGTCTGCACCATGTGTATGCAGTGCCCATGGAGGCCAGAAGGAGGCATCCGATTCTCTGAGACTGGCTCTTGGTAATCAAACTTGGGTCCTCTGAAAGAACAGCCTGTGCTTTTAACCTTTAAGCCATCTCTTTAGCCCCAGCCATTTTTTTAATTGAAAGATAGAAACAAATGAATGTTTTACAGGTAAAATGAATTCAACATAGAGTAACAAATACCACAGGTATGTGTGCAAGTTATACAGATAAGAAAATAATATATATTGTCCAAATACAGAATCAACATTGACAAAATGTCATTTCTTTCTGATTACTCAGTAGAAAGCACTTTCCCTTCATCACCACATACCCAGAAACAGAACAGGTGTGATGTTTGAGTACCTGCCATGTCCCTAACACAAGGACAAACATGACTACCAACCTCACACTTTGGTTTCACTGTGGTGATGTATAGAATAGATGTCAACCTGCAAGACTGCATGTTGACCTAATTTGTGTAGGTAGTGAAAAAACACTAATGAATATTTAACTTGTCAAGTGCTGCTGCAGGACGGTTTGAGAACTGTAGTGTGAGATATGATTCTTTAAGTCAAGGAGGAAACGTCCACTTTGAGATAAGAACCTCTTGCTACTCTAATCTCAGCCTCATTCTATTTTCCATGCAGCTAGTAAGTGAAGAATCTAAATTCTCTTTGGTTGTTTCTTAAATGCCTTTGGGTTTCAGCTGCTGTCTACAGAGTAGAATCTACTTTCCTCATGACATTCCAAGTTCTCTGTGATGTGATGCCTGCAACGTCTCACATTCCATTCCTGTCAGCACTCAGCAAACACACAGTTTATCTTGTTTCTTCCATCCCTTCCCAACTCCCTCCTTCTTCTCTCTGCCTGGTTAACTCAGTTCAGTTGTGTAGCTTGTAGGTGGCCTTCCTCCATTCCTCCCTCTACTGTATATTAGAGATGGACAGATTGCTAGTTAAAGAATTTGATAGTTGAGAATCATAGAAGGTTTCAGCAAAAGAGAAACATAAAAAATGCAACTTATCTGTGGAAATGCATTTTAACATATAAGGTGTATTTAAAGAAGAAAGAACAGTTACATTCAGTAAGGAAAGAAGTTGGGCCTGGCTAATGAAAAGCCGACAGATATAATGGCTTCAGATTTCTCATTTTTACAAAAATCGTATTGAATTGTAACTGCTTGTTTTTGACCAGAAACTTTCAATGGACTCTTGCCATTTCCTACAGGCTGGCCTCCGACCCATGACGTCATGCTTAGTACCATTCCATCTCTCTGTGGAGTCTTAAGAAAAATACAGCTATAATGATCAGACATCTAAGATCCCAGATGAATCCTCATAGCCATGGTTCTAAAAAGCACCAGACAAAACTACTTCAGATGGTAGGGGTGCCAGATAGAAACAGTGATGACCTTGGGCAGCAATCAACTTGTTGATTTTAGTCCTTTGCTTGAGAATAAATTTAATCTACTGTAGTTCTTGTCATTTATATTTGGTGGTGTTATTTTGAAACAGTCTCATATATTGTTCTCTCTATCTGGAAGTTATTGGTTCAGCCTCCTAGTAGCAAGGAACAAGTTCTATCACACCCAGCTCTGCATTAGTTGTTAAACAAAACAAACAAACAAGCAAACAAAAACAGTAAATCTGGAGTGGTTGTTTAAACTGACAATGGCCCCCATAGGCTCATATTTGAATGCCTAATCCCTAGTTGTTGGAAGTATTTGGGAGAAGGATTAGGAGGTGTGGCCTGTTGGAGGTGTGCCGCTGGGGGTGGGCTTTGAGGTTTCAAACGCCCACACGAGTCCAGCCTCCCACTTCTGTCTGCCCCTATGCTGTGGATCAGATGCACGCTCTCGGTGCTGTTCCAGGGCTATGTCTGTCTGCTGTCCTGCTTCCCACCATGGCCATCATAGACTCGCCCTGAAACAGCAAGGCCTCCAATTAAATGCATTTTTCTATAAGCTGTCTTGGACACGGTATCTGGCTCATCACAGCAACAGTAACATAAACATCTGCTTTCTTATCCATCAGCTAGTTAGCAATTACTTGTCTGTCACAGCCTCTGCAGGAAATTTCTGTTTCTTTGGAGATAGGAGGAGTATAAGCTTTCTCCATTATGCTTCCCCAGACCCTTAACACTCAAAGCTAATGTTTCAGCATTAGCCACTGGTGCCATTTTGATGGCTCCTTGAAGTTTTAATCTCACAAAGTTGCTTTGTGAGATCACTCCTCCTTCTCCCTTTTTATAACGGGCATGAGTGGGCTGGCTCCAGAGATTCTTTGGGTAGAATTATGCTCTGAAAATGCAAATCCAGAAGCCAGCAGGGCTCCACACAAAGTTTAATAGGTGTCCTGTCTTTGCCAGTGGAGTTTCTGATGAGATTCCCAGGGAACTGACTGGAAGATGGTAGCTGGGCAGAGAGAAAGGCTTTCAGCAGTTGCTAATTGAACTGGGGTTCTTCCTTCTTCATTGGCAAGAGGCTTCACTGACTTTCCGAGTGAGAAACTTCTTCCCTTGTCCTTCTGTTTTGCCAGGGTCATGGAAAATGCAGGTTTCCTAGAATCAGGACTTTCATTGTTTTGAAAGTACTAGTTACAAGCCTACAGACGCCTCCCCTCAGGAACCAGACAAAATGCTTGGCATCAGGAAATAGGTACACATATAATTCAAGTGGATTCAAACTCTCTTGAAATTTCAACATTTGAACATTTTGTTAGGAAGTGTGTTGATCACTTTCATCGTATTGACGGGGACAGCTTATGTCCTGTTCTCAGCATCACTCTGAGGCTCTTACATCTTAGGAGAGTTGAGTGTCATTCTTCCATATATGTGTGAAAAAATACTGCATGACAAAAAAGAATAGAAAAAGGCATTACCTAGGTTTTAGAAGTCTTTCCCCCCCCCCCCTTTAGGACATTATAGAATAGATACCAAGAAAAGGCTAAAGAGACAGGAGAGGGACACAATACTGTCTTCCATCCCACATTCCTCAGAGATAATTAATTCAAGATGTATGAGATATGCATCACTGAGCGCAAAGCCTGCCTTTCTCCTGAGGTGGTTAGTTGGCCAGTGGAAGAGTTGGCTAGTGTTCTGATTTCACAGGCACGGTCATCATAGGAAAGAGGTTAGTTTCTTAGCTATCTAACCTACAATGCCAGCACCTTAACCTGTCTCTAGATTGGTTGGTGTTCTCTCTACTACACTGACCCCACCACCTCATTCACACTGGCTCACTCATCTAGCAGCACTTGAATTATATTCATTGCCTGTGCAATGAACAGCAAATAATTCCTGAGCTCCTTCCCTGAGAGCAGAACTTACCTGTGACCTGAGTGACTGAACTCTTTAGTGCTGAGCTCAATGCCTGAGCCAGTCAGTGTTTCGCAGGGTTTGTCAGCACGCAGCCGCCCTGGATTTTCATAAAACCCTCTCACCGGTATTGGTGTTGTTCTTTCCATGGACTTCTTGTTTTGTTTGGTTTGGGGTTTTTGATTGTTTGTTTGGTTGTTTTTTGTAGTTTGTTTATTTTACTCAGGCTGCCCCCAGCTCAGAAAGAGAGAGATTTCAGGCCTTCGGGATTGCAGGCATGTACCTCCTCGCACTTGAAAACACCCAGTTAATGTTTTGATAACCTCTGATCATTTGTTACTTCAAAGGACAGCTTTCGACCAGCATTTTTAAACACTTAGATATAAACTTACATGCTTGCCGTGCATTCAATAATGGTTGATTTACATTTGTATTCTAAATGATTTTAATGTTTTCTTCATTTCAGGGAATCTTCACCGAACCAGCAGTGTTCCTGAGTATGTCTACAAACTGCACTTGGTTGAGAATGACTTTGTTGGAAGGCAATCACCTGTCACTAGGGACTATGACATGCTTAAGGTCAGCTTATCAGGGAAACAATTTCAGACTTCTGGGGTTGGGGGTGTTTAACTGTCTTAAGTGGTCTATTTCCCAGTTTTTGAAAAAAATATGTGTGAACATTATGGAAAACTGGGACTTTAAAAGTTTAAGTAGTATTAAATCCTAGTACAAATCAGTATGATTCGGGGCAACCCAAAGGCACTGACTTCCATCTTTTTTTTTCTGATTGTTTCCCTAGTTTTTCATTAATTTATTTATTTAATGACTTTACAGCCTTATCGCAGCTCCTTCCAGCCTCCCTCCTTGTCCTCTATACTCCTTCTTCTCAGAGAAGAGGAGGTCCCCAAGGGGTACCAACCCACCCTGGCACATCAAGTCACAGCAAGACTAAGGGCATCCTCTCCCACTGAGGCCAGACAAGGCAGCCCAGCTAGAGGAAAGGGATCCAAAGACAGGCAACAGAGTCAGAGACAACTATTCCCATTGTGAGGGAACCCACATGATGACCCCGCTGCACATCTGCTATAGATGTCTGTGTAAGGGCCTGGGCTCAGTCCACGCATGCTCTTTGGTTGTTGCTTCAGTCTCAGTAAGCCCCCATGGGCCCAGGTTGGTTTACTCTGTAGGTCTTGTGGAGACCTTGACCCCTCTGGCTCCTTCTTATTCAAAGAAATTGACATGTTAACGTGTAATCCCAAAGTCTGTCATTGTGCTTCATTTAAGTTTTATTTCTCTCATACAGCCTGGCATGGCTGCCACTTACGGAAGTCGCTGGGGGAGAGGAACAGCGCAGTACAGTTCCCAGAAGTCAGTGGAGGGGAGATCCATGAGGCAGCCCCTGAGGAGGCTTGAGATTTCTCCAGATAGCAGCCCGGAGAGGGCTCGCTATGCGCACAGTGAATACCAGTTTGCCTGGCGGAGCCACGTGGTGCCTGGTGGGCGCCTCACCCTGCCACGCTATGCACGCTCAGAGATCCTGGGCCTTCACCCGGGGGGAACAGCAAGCAGGCCACCCGGGTGTGGGTCCCTCAGCGATACTGCCTTCAACAGTGGCCCACTCAGCCCTGCGGTGCCTCCCCACCCTCCGGGCACCAGCCACAGCACAGGCAGCCTGCTGGAGGACACTGTGAGGGTGAGCCATGCTCGACTTCAGAGCATGCAAAGCAAAGCCGTCCGCTCCTCCTGGCCTCGAGGCTCGCTCCACAGCGCTCTGCGGGACCCAGGAAGGATGCTGCCCACCGCGGGCCAGGCGGCTGTGGGCAATGGGGACAGAAGCGCCTTCGCTGATGCCCAGCTGGGGTGAGCCTCCCGAATCTGCCTCGCAGTTTTAGATTGTGTTTACTCATCAATTTATCTGTTACCCCTAGTCTTTTCGCTTTTTGCTAATGTCCAGTTCATCCTTGTATTCTCAGCACAGTAAGAGCGAGGCAGGGCCACAGTAGACACTGTAAGAATGTATCGTGAAAGAGGAATGAAGGCGTGAAAGACGACAGGGATGAAATAACTACTTTCTGCTATCTGGATCCTTTTGTTGCCTGAGTTCTATAATCACTAGCCATAGTTGTGTCAGAATATTATTGCAATGGACAGTGTATTTTTAATAGAGTTTTTAATTATATTTCAAAGAATAATCCCTTCTGGAGATTTTCAAATTCTAGAGACTAGGACTTAACCCTTTGGTTGATTTCCGAAGGGAAAGTCTTGCTTCCCCTGAGAAGGGGAGGAAAAAATGAGGCATTCTAGGAAGAAACAGGCAATGAAGGTTCCCTCCCGCTAGTGTGCTCTTGGCTTCTGCCAGAAACACTGGCCACATACCTGCACACAGAGTCCACCACCCTGGTTCCACTTTCACGTTTAGGCTCTCCGCAGACTGCTTCCAGACCCCGCCTGTTTACACCCACCAATTGTTTTTTTAATGTCTCTCAGACATTCCTGTGGAATAGCTAAATACAACTGTAAATTTGCATTTTGACAAAACATACTAAAGGATGGTTTGTTTTTCCAGAAGAATGGAAATGTATCTACTGGTGCAGGTGGAAACAGTCTCCAGGGTAGAGGAGACACTCATCACCTGTCCAAAACAGACTAATGAGAAAGATTTTTTTAAAAAATCAAGTGAGGGGTTGGAGAGATGGCTCAGTGCTTAAGCACTGGCTGCTCCGTCAGAGGACCTGTGTTCAATTCCCAGCACCCACGTGGCAGCTCGCAGCTGTCTGTAACTCCAGGTCTAAAAGTTATGACAGCCACACAGAGACACACGTGCAGGCAAAACACCAATGCACATAAAATAAGAAGAAAACAATTAAAAATCATTAAGTGAAAATATCTGTATGGATTTTCCTATAAATCGGATTTCAATACTTCTTAGAGTTGAATAATTCGGCAAATGAATCTTAGATGCTTACAGTGTGCCCTGCCTGGCTATAAATCCCCACAGAGAGAAAAACTGAATGACTTGGGTGAGGGTCTGGGAAAGGAGCAGAGAAAATAAGCAGGGTGTGTTGTAAAAAACAATTGTACTGAATAAGGCAGGCAAGTTTGTAAACTGCTGGACCAAAGAGCAAGTCACACTAACTCCACGTCATGTTTATTGTAATTACCATTTTAACAATAGAAAATCATATATCCTCATTTTTTAAATGTTTTGAATATAATTTTTATTGTATATCCTCATTTTTAATGTATAAAAGACAATCCTTTAGAAAGGAAAGCAAGCCCCAAAGGACCCAGTGCTTCTATACTTTTTTACCCCAAGAATGGTGACCGTGTGTGGAGGCAGAGGCTTTGAGCAGGTGCGTGAGCTGCAGAAAGCAGGTTCCGAGAGCTAACAGAAGATCAGCGTTAGCCTGATTGTTTAAGGTCAGCTCTTTCAGCCTGGTCTTTGGTGATAAGAATATCCTCTCCTGTGTGTAAGGAGCATATCTTTCTCCTGGGAGGTTTTGTGGCCTGGTTTAAGTAGAATAGGGAGGCCCAAGACCGCTTCCTTATCTGCTGTTTCCAAGTACCTTTCATCCTGACGTAGCCAGTCAGAAACTGCGTATTATGAGGTGACATATTCTGAAACCTCAAAAAATTTGTTTTTCTTATTTCGGACCCAATGCTTTTCCTGTTGGAAAAACTTGCAGATATATCTCTGTTTCCTATTACTTATTTAATAATTTATGAAGAATAATTAGTTGTGCTTTTGTAATGTAATGTCAACCACACGGCCTCTCCATTGTCATATGCCATGCAGACACCAGTTAGGGGCTGCTGCGGATTTAATACCTCTCCATTCCCTGACATTCCACTTGCTTTCAACTGTACCTCTCTTTCTCCTGTAACTTCTCAGTTGGAGGCTTGTTCCATTGTCTCAACTGAGAAGTGCTGTGCTCTCAGCAGTGTCTCTAACCTTCCCACTGACAGGAGCGGGTCATGTCTCTCCAGCAGCATTTTTCTTTTCTTTTTGTTTGTTTGTTTGAGACGGGGTTTCTCTGTATTCTTGACTGTCCTTGACTCACTTTGTAGCCCAGGCTGGCCTCGAACTCACAGCGCTCCGCCTGCCTCTGCCTCCCCAGTGCTGGGATCACAGGTGTGCGCCCCACACCAGGCTCACAGCAGCATCCTTACCATTCTCTAGGCAGATAGGTAATTAGGTAATTTTCACTTCTTTTGACAACACTTACAGGAGCCTGATGCCTTCACAGATGTAACCGTTTGTTTATGTCAGGAGATACAGACAGGCAAACTGTGTGGCAGGAATGTGTGTTGGGAATTCTACACACAGAAAATTGTTAGGATTTTTTTTTGAGGGGTAGTTCTTTCTATAATGCCTCTTTTATTTATTTATTACAGTTTATTCACTCTGTATCCCAGCTGTAGCCCCCTCCCTCAACCCCTCCCAGTCCCATCCTTCCTCCCTCTTCTTTTCCTATGCTCCTTCCCCAGTCCAGTAATAGGGGAGGTCCTTCTCCCCTTCCATCTGACCCTAATGTATCGGGTCTCATCAGGACTGGCTGCAGAGTCTTCTTCTGTGGCCTGGTAAGGCTGCTCCCCCATCAGGGGGAGATGATCAAAGAGCCAGTCACTGAGTTCATGTCAGACACAGTCCCTGTTCCTCTTACTAGGGAACCCTCTTGGACACTGAACTGCAGGGGTTCTAGGTTATCTCCATGCATGGTCCTTGTTTGTAGTATCAGTCTCAGAAAAGACCCCTGTGCCCAGATTTTTTGGTTCTGTTGTTGTCCTTCTGGAGATCCTGTCCCCTCCAGGTCTTTCTATCTCCCCCTTCTTTCATAAGATCCCCTGTACTCTGACCAAAGTTTGGCTATGAGTCTCAGCATCTGCTTTTATACCCTGCTGAGAAGAGTCTTTCAGAGGCCCTCTGTGGTAGGCTCCTGTCCTGTTCCCTGTTTTCTTTTTCTTCTGATTTCCGACCTGTTTGCCTTTCTGAATGAAGATTGAACATCTTACCCAGAGTCCTCCTTCTTCATTAGCTTCCTTAGGTGTACAGATTTTAGTATATTTTCCTATGTTTATGTCTAATATCCACTTTAAGTGAATATATACCATGTGTGTCTTTCTGCTTCAATAATGCCTCTTATTCTGACCAATATCATTTTGTGTTGCTCCTCGTTTATTTGTTATTTACATTTATTAAGGTTTTTAGTGTGTGTATGGTGTGTGTGTACGTGCTGTGTGGTATGTTTGGTGAATGTGTATGAGGTGTGTGTTTATGTATGTGTGTATATAATTGTGTGCATATAGTTTTGTGTGTGTGTGTGTGTGTGATGCTCTGGAAGCACACTACCAAGTTTATCTCACCTTAGCTGATCTACACTGAGAGTCATAACTAAAGTTGCTGAAAAGGTTCACCTTTTGAATCCTAGTTTAGAACACAGGAGCCAAGGAACAACTGTTCTTTCTGATGTCACCTCTCTCCCCAGCCAAATGTATCAAGTCGCATCAAGAAATGTGATCTTAGCTAGGTGTGGTGGCACACGCATTTAATCTCAGCACTCAGGAGACAGAGGCAGGCAGATCTCTGTGAGTTCAAGGCCAGCCTGGTCTACAGTCTGAGTTCCAAGACAACAGAGGGTACACAAAGAAACCCTGTCTCGAAAAACAAAAACAAATCATAAAAGTCTTATCTTGTAGCCCACGTGCTTTCTTTCTTTTTTTTAACAATTGCAATTGTATCCTGAAGCATATTTTTCAATATGAGATCATGATATAATTCTTCGTATAGAGGCCTGCAGTATTCTGCTTCTCTTGAAATACCATAATAACCATGACATGCCTTTCAGCTCAATGTAAACAGTGGCTAAAACTTAGCATTTTGAGGTGGCATATTCTGAAATTCTGTATTACAGAAAATATTTTACATTGTTCTTATGTCTCTACCTGCCCCACACTTGTCACCACACAGGGACATCACTCACAGTACCACACGCATTCACATCTCACACATGCATATAGTAATTGGTCATTTTGATAGAAGAGAGACTGTTCACACAGAACTTGCTAGCAGATACCAGAAAACAACTTTCCAATGTCTTCGGTGTTTGTATTACCTAGGATGTAACCATGTTCATATTAGACTATGTAACCTTTCTAGCAGAAATTAAAAAAAAAAAAAAAGCGTTGCTCTGTGAATTAGTTGGGGGTTATCATTTCACAAGTATTGTTGTCTATAAAGCAGCCTCTCTGTATCAACCCCATATGACTCTGTCATCACCAGCAACTAATAAAGCACAAACTGTCCCCCAAGGACAAGATGAGCCCCACTATAGTGGCAGAGCCGAGGGTGTCAGAAGGGAACTGAAGTGCTAAGAAACGGCTCGTCCAGAGAGGCATTTAAGCATTGCTCCTCCTGCCGAACAGCAGCAGGACTTATTTTACCAAAAGTGAGGGGTGTTTGATTTTGTTGTATTTTCAGGTGAAATAGCAGATTCTGAGCAACCCTGAGAAAACTCTAATGATTATTTTATTTGTTTTTCATGGGGGATGTTTCTACTATAGTTGTGAAATTCCCAGAGTAGTGATAATATTTAATTGCTATGAACAAATTTTCTTTGTATTTAAATGGTTGTGTTGGAGGTTTTTGGGTAATTTTTGTATAATTATACTATACCTGTTTATCTTAGAGAGTTGCATTTCTTTTTTTGGTTTACATTGTTACTGTCTTACAACATCCTCAGAGACCAGTCTAAGGGGAACTAGAGAAATTCTGTCACTAACTTCTGATGCCTTCTGATTTCCAGTGCTGGTGTTTCTTAGGCTAAAAGGAACTCTAGAGTGCAGATGTTAGGTGCTAAGTCACTTCTGGGAAGTCGGGGGTAGGTTTGTTTTCTCAACACATCTGTGGCCATCTAGGAATGCAGACATGGAGATGACCCTGGAGCGAGCTGTGGATATGCTTGACGCAGATCATGTGCCACTCTCCAGGATCTCTGCCGCAGCTACTTTCATACAGCATGAGAGCTTCCAAAAATCTGAAGCGCGGAAAAGGGTGAGTGTCTTCCTAGCCCTCATTAAACCAGCCAACCAGCAGAGGTGTGTTAACCCTGCACAATAAAGGCAGTCCTTAATGTAAATGTAAAACTTCTCAGTGAAGAGCTGAAACAGTGCTTCCAAAGCCCAGCACCGCACAAACCAGGATCAGAAATTCAAGCTCGTTCTTACCTGTGCAATGAGGTTAAGGAGAGCCTGAGGTGCACTGACCTGAGAATATAGCAGAATGTCATTGGGACTCCCTACCCACACTGCTTTTGATGGTGAACTGTTCTATGGAGGTGTGAGTGAAAAAACCCTTTCCTCCCTAAGGTGCTTTTGGTCATGGGGTTTCAATTGGAGCAACAGTGACTCTGACTAAAACAAACGCAATGATACGTAACCCATTACTAACCCTGGATGCTTCACATGATGAAGAGATGTCCAGTTGGAGCTCCGTCTCGCTGCTATTTGGCAATGTCATTTAGAATGACTTTATCTGTGTATATATTTTAGGAAGCTTCTATTGTAGTAGGTTTCCATACGGTTCCTCAAATGGCCCTCAGTTTTCGCTGCCCCTCCTCATATTCCTCCTCCCCTCCAGCTCCCAGTTTGATTTCCTTTTCCAGTACCTCAGCTCCACCCCCCTTACCTGTTCTGTCTCCCTAGGGAGAGTCATCCTCCAGTCTCCTACTTTATGCCTCTGTGTTTGTAGGGAGTGCAGCTTATCAAAGAGTTAACAGCCAACATCCATATGCGAGTGAACACATACCAGATTTATCTTTCTGAGTTACCTCATTTAGGAGGTTTTTAAAGCTCCACACATTTACCTGAAGATTTTATGATGTCCTTTTTTAAATGCATGAGTAATATTTCATTTGGTATAACTATACCAAATTTGTATACAGTCCATTCATTTATTGACTGACATCTAGCATGGGGGAAGATTTGCACTAATTACACATTGAATAAAGAGCTAATACCCAAAATATATAGAACTTAAAATAGCCAGGAAGAAAACAAGTAACCTAATTAAAAATTCATTCAAATGATTCTTTGCCTTACAGAAGATTTTCAGTTTCATGAGTTCCCATTTTTAAATTGTTGTTCTTGATGACTGTGCTATTGGTGTTCTGTTCAGAAAGCGTTTTCCTGTGCCAATGCATTCAAAACTATTCTTTACTTGCTCCTCTCTTAGGTTCGGTATATCTGGTCTTATGTTGAAGTCCTTGGTCCATTGAAGTTGAGTTTTGTGCAGTGTGATTAAGTATTGACCTAATTGTATTCTTCTGTCTGAAGCCATCCAGTTTGGCCAGCCCTTGTTTTTTAAGATGGTGTATTTTTTTCCAGGGTGTATTTCTGGCTTGCTTTTCAAAATAGGGTGCCCACGGGTGTGTGAACTTAATTCTGGGTCTTCAGTTCAATTGAGTTCAGCAGTGAATCTGTTTCTTTGCCAGTACCATGCTATTTTTTGGTACAGTTTGAGAGTGGGGGTTGATATCTCCAGCAGTTCTGTCAGTATTCAGGGTGGTTTCAGCTCTTAAGGGCCTTGTGTGTTTCTGTGTGAAGCGGAAAGTTGTCCTTAATTTTAAGTTCTGTAAAGAATGGTGTTGGAATTTTGATGGGGGGGTTCCCTGAATCTGTACATTGTTTTTTGATAGGGTGACCATTTTTACTGTATTAATTCTACTGATCCATGAGCATGGGAGATCTTTCTATTTTCTGATGTCTTTTTCAATTTTTTCCTCAATGTCATAAACTATTTATCATACAAAACTTTCTCTTACTTGGTTAGAGTTACCTTGGAAATACACATTGTTAAAAATCAGCAAAGAAAATATTTTCAGCAAATGATCTTTAGGAAGTTATACATGCATAAAGAAACCAAAAGAAATCTCTAATTTCTTTCTAATATAAAACCTAATGAATGTGAAGTAGAATAAAGTTTTTTTTTTAAATCAAAGAAAATAAGTGTAATTTCTCTTGGTTTTTTAAAATCCTAGGTACTTTAGTAATTTTCATTAGCATTTAAAATTTTTACCTTTTGTTATAATTTTTAGCTTTTTCCTCAAAGAATATAATCTATGTGATCCTAATTTTTGAAGCATCTTTTGTGATCCAGCACATATGGATTGACACAAATGTTCCCTGAGTACTCTAGTAAGTGGGTATTTGTTTTCTTTTTTTTCTTGACAATTTATTCATTATATATCATGCTTTCATCTGATATTTTGTGTATTTAAGCTATTGTGAAAGGTGTTGTTCCTCTGTTTTTTTCTCAGCAAGTTTGTTATTTTTATGTAGGAGGGCTACTGATTTTTGCCTGTAATTTTATACGTACTTACTTTGCTGAAAGTATTTATCAGCTGTAAGAGTTTCCCAGTGGAATTTTTATGGTCACCGATGTACACTTTCGCATCATCTGCAAATACCGATACTTTGACTTCTTCCTTTCCACTTTGTATCACCTTGATATCCTTTAGTTGTGGTATTGTTCTAACTAGACTACAAGTACTGTATTAACAAGGTGTGGAGAGAGTGCACAACCTTGGCTTATTCTTGATTTTAGTGGAAATGCTTTGAGTTTCTCTTTATTTAGATTGATGTTGGCTATGGGCTTGTTATAAATTGCTGTTATTATGTTTAGATATGTCCCTTGTATCCCTAGTCTCTCCAGGACTGTTATCAAGAAGGACTGTTCAATTTTGTCTTAGGCCTTCTCTGCACCTAATGAGATGATCATATAGTTTTATTCCTTCAGTTTGCTTATATTGTGGATTAAGTTTATCAATAATCCTATTAATTAATTAATTCACTTTACTCCTCCCTTCCTAATACCACCCTTCTTCTCTCTTGCCCCTATATGCCCTCCCCTTCCCCTCAGAAAAATGGAGCCTCTCCTCCCCACCTACCCAGCCCAGCACCCTCCCCACCTACCCAGCCCAGCACATCAAGTTGCGTCAGGACTGAGTGAGACATCCTCTTCCACAGTGGCCTGGCAAGGCAGTCCTGCCATGGGGAATGATTCAAAAGCATGCAATAGAATCCTTGTCAGAAACAGCTCCAGATCCCTTTACTAGGGAACCCACACGAAGAACAAGATATCCATTGGGATGATCTTTTTTATGTGTTCTTGGATTTGCTTTGCAAGTATTTTATTTTATTTTTTAACATTTTTATTTTATATTAATCACAGGTTATGTTCTTTGTATCCCAGCCGTAGCCCCCTCCTGAGTTCCCTCTCTATCCCCCACTTCCCTCCCTCATCTCCTCCCTGCCCCTTTCCAAGTCCACTGATAGGAGAGGACATCCTCCCCTTCCATTTAACTCTACCTTATCAGGTCTCTTCAGGAATGGCTGCAATGTCCTCTTCTGTGGCCTAGCAAGGCTGCTCCTCCCTCCGGGGGTGGGGAGGTCAAAGAGCCAGCCATTGAGTTCATGTCCAAAATAGTCTCTGTTTCCCTTACTAGTGCACCCACTTGGATATTGAGCTACCATTTGCTACATACAAGCAGGGGTTCTAGGTTATATCCATCCATGGTCCTTGGTTGGAGACACAGTCTCATAAAAGACCCCTATGCCCTCATATATTTGGTCCTTGTGGAGTTCCTGTCCTCTCCAGGTCATACTAACTCCCCCTTCTTTCATGTGATTCCCTGCACTCTGCCAAAGGGCTGGTTATGTTCCTTAATATTTGCTTTGATACCCTGCTAGGTAGAGTCTTTCCGAGGCCCTCTGTGGTAGGCTCTTGTCCTGCT